>LFYR01000981.1:2345433-2475568 GCA_001185155.1 Zostera marina | reverse complement strand
TGGTTGGTTCCCCACTTCGAGGTAGACGCGAAAGTTACGTCTGAAAATGATGACCGTTGACTCCGCAACGGAAACCGGTAAAATGATGACAATTATTTTATGCAAATTAATAATTATTGATAAAATTTAAAATAATTCAATTTCATAATTATTAATTAACAATTTCATGCAAATTAATTATTATTGATAGCATTTAAAATCAGTCAATTTAATAATTACTAATTAACAAATTTATATATATTTACATGCATGCAAATTCATTAAATATTTTTAAAACAAAAAGATTAAAAAAAATGTATAATTTTCATACCGCAATATAGTTTAATTCAATCCAAATTTATTGGATTCTTGATTTTTCAAAATTAACCTACATCAAGTCAACAACATCAAGTCAAATAATTTTTTAATTTAAAATATGAATTGTAATAAATATGAAATAATTGTAAAAATAATTGTAAAATAATTGATTAATTTAAAATATGAAAAACTTTCATTAATTAATTATTTAAAAACAGTATGTCATTTAATTAATTCAAAACATTATTTAAATTATTTTATACAATTTAATTATTTAATTATTTAATTAACATTTTAATTAACAGATTAATTTGATACAATTTTATAATTATTAGTTAACACATTTATAATTACATGCAAATTAATTAATTACAAGTATAAGACAAAATAATTTATTTAATTACTTAATTTTTAAATTATTTATTTTTTTATTTAAACAAATTATTAATTATTTAATTCATAACAGAAAATAATATACAAGAATTTCAGTAATTTTAAAATTATTTAAAAACAGTAATTTATTTCTTTTTTAAAAAAAATATTAATTATTTATTTATTTAAAAACATTATTTAATTTAATTTATTTAATAAAAACAGTAATTATTTATCTAATTAACATTTGATTCATAATTATTCTTTGATTCATATTTATTCTAATTATTCATATTCTTAACATTTCAGTAATTATTATCTTGATTCTAACTATTATCTTGATTCATATTCTTTGATTCACATTTGATTCATAATTATTCATAATTGATTCATATTTATCTAATTATTCTTAACATAAGACAAAACAGTGTAATTACTAAAGTATTTCAGTAAATTCTTATCATCCCCTTGATTCATTTGATATGTAATTACTAAAGAATTTCAGTAATTACCAAAGAATTACAAAACATTTGATATGTAAATTCTTAACATTTGATTCATAAGTAAATTTCAATACACAATCATATCATCTCCTTGATTCATAAATAACATAAATACGCCATCTACAAATAACATATCATCTCCTTTCTTAACATATCATCATTCACAAAACACAAAAATATAAGTAACACAAAACACAAAAATCCGCCATCTACAATAAGTAACATATAAGTAACATGGATTCATTGAACACAAAACACAAAACACAAAAACACAAAAACACAAAACACAAAAACACAAATCACAAAACACAAAACACAAAACACAAAACCCTAAATTTAATACACAAAACACAAATAATAGACAAAACACAAATCAAATCATCTAAAATGGTGTTCTATGGATAATATTTATCTTTATTATTATGAAAGATAATTAAATTTATGGTGAAGTAAGGACTGTTAAATTTATGGTAAATTTATGGTTACTAGTTAATATTTTTTTAAAGATCAAATCCTAAATTCATCATAATCAGAATATTCAGGAAGAAAAACTGATTGAATATATACTTCTTTTTTATGAATTGAATGAAGTTTGAAAAATTGAAAATATTTGATAGATATGGATTCTAATCGTGAAGGAAAGAAGAAAGCTAATAGCAAAAAATGATATGGAAAGAAGAAAGCTAATAGATATGGATTCATGATGGCTTTTTAGAAAAAAAGCTAATAGCAAAAAATCATGAAATAATGTTGGAAAACTTAATGAAATAGTGGTGTATTATCAACTAATTAAAAAGAAAATCTATTATATAAAGAGGATTGTACTAAAAAAACACATGCCAAGCACATGTTTGTTTTGGACAATCAATGTTTCGGATAAGAGATGTTCTATATTAATCTCAATACAAAAACTGAAAATCTTCATTCCCAAACCCTAACTCTGGCGACGCTTCTGTTGTGTATCTCTCAGACTCCAACTGATCGTTTCATTTCTTTCACACGCATTCTCAAATCTTACCCTCTACATTCACAACTAACATCAACATATTCTTGCTTCAAAAAACATCAACATATTCACACTCCAACGTTTTCTTCAAAGGTATGGGTAAATATAATGGATAAAAGTATAAATGATAGTGACAGTAGTACACATGTGATCGTGAAATGGACAAAAGTCACAAAACAATGACAGATGTGTGAACTGATCAATTGAATGTTCAAGAAAACTGATGGAGTGGTAGAAGCAATTTGCTTAATAAGTTGGGTAACAACCAACACTCAACCTCATATATCTGGCTATC
This sequence comes from Zostera marina, assembly GCA_001185155.1. Lineage (NCBI taxonomy): Eukaryota > Viridiplantae > Streptophyta > Magnoliopsida > Alismatales > Zosteraceae > Zostera > Zostera marina. The sequence continues at coordinate 2,473,095 of LFYR01000981.1, read as the reverse complement.
TCATCTTAAGAGAGGTAGAGATCGACGAGAAACAAAGAATAGCTATAAAACTAATATAGGATGAAAACAAACAGAGTGTGAACTGTGAACAATAAAAAAAACCTTCAATCATTCGATTTAGAGAAAGATCATCAATGAAGAACAGTTCCAATCATTCGATTTAGAGATGAGGAAAATACTGTACCTTCGAAGATACCTTCAAAGATGCGGCGACGGCGAGGATAACCGGCGAGGATGCGGCGACGTCGAGGAACTACGGCGACGAACAACCCACGGCGAGGAACGACGGCGAGACGGCGGCAGCAGGGAGGCAGCAAGGAGGCAACGGCGCGGCGACTTCACTTAGACAGAACAGACGCGTTCTGTCGATTTGGGGTTTTTAATAAACCCCAAAACTTACATGGCGGATTTCCGCCATGTAAGTACACTTAAGTGCCGCCAGCACTTAAGTGAAAGTCCGCCCAATCGAAATTTGGGCGGGCTTTTTTCCGCCCGAGTCCCCGAAAACTTAAGATGGCGGATTTCCGCCATCTTAAGTCAATTTAATCGGGTAATCGGGTTATCATTTGGGGGAGTTTCGAAATTTTGGGCGGGATAGTTTAGATGGCGGATTTCCGCCATCTAAACACCGCCATCGAAAAAAGTTTCGAACCGCCGTCGAGCCAAAACGTTTCCTCGGCGGCCTGAAAGAATAGATGGCGGACATCCGCCATCTAAAGAACTGAAGTATTGATGGCGGATTTCCGCCATCTAAAGTCCGCCATACAAGGTCCTTTTTTTTGTAGTGATGTTATGAGACAAGAGCATTTGATTAAACTAATTACTCTCTTTTACCTGATTCGTAATTGGTAATCGTAATCGGTAATCGGTAACCCATTTAGACGTTATTGATCGTAATCGGTAACCCATTTAGACGGCTTCATTATGCGGTATGATTTTTTGACAACTCGGTTAATCGGGTGTCCCAATTCCTTGTCGACAGCTTTTCTTGATTTTCCGGTTCCGACCACCATCTCTCACTACAAAAAAAAGGACATTGTATGACGGTCTTTAGATGACGGATTTTCGCCATCTAAAGTGATAGTCGGCGAAAATCCGCCATCTAAAGACCACCATCTAGGAAACCGTCATTAAAACCCCATAACCGTCATCCAAAGACCGTCATCTATTATCCATCCTCATTTCCCATCAAAAATTGTATAGATGGCGGATCTAATCTGAAAATTTTCGCATTTCCGCCATCTAAAATATGGCGCGGAAAAAGTTTGGCGTCAATTTATTGATGACGGTTAATTTTATTGATGGTGGATGTCCGCTGACTATCTTTGTAACATTAGATGACGGATTTCCATCATTTAAAGTACATCAGGCGGTTCTCTAAGTTTATAGATGACGGATTCTATTCCCGGGAGAGGGCGATTGTGCCCATATTTAGATGGCGGATTTCCGTCATCTAAACCTTAGTAAAAAAGTATGGATGGCGGAAATCCGCAATATAATGTTTGTTTAAATTTTTTTTTTAAATAAGCTTCTAAATTTTTTTAAATCAGATTTTTAAATTGAAATCGATGTTTTTATTAAAAATAAACTAAATTACAGAATCGTTAAACATTCGATTTTGAATAAGCAAATATAAATATAGTAATCAGCACTCGTCTGAAATCGACTCTTCTGAATCAGAATCTGAAATATCTGATTCTAATGCAGGCGGTATGCTGGACTTTGAAGTGGAAGCCATGTGCATCATGTCGAGTCCAGAAGTCTTCAGAGTCTTATTGAGTTTCTTGATATAAGATTTCATGACATTGAATTTCTTCTTGTATTTGGAGACGTCTTTTTGACTCTCGTTACACTTGTTCTGAAAATGAAAACAAAAATGAGTTCGATAATCAACAAAATTATTGAAATATATTTAAAATACCTCAAATTTCTTGAATTTTTCCGACCAAACTGCATCTGGTGCTGCATCAGTAGTCGTGTTTTCGGAGATATGCTCTTTTCTTTTCCAATTTGGAGAAGCCCATCTTTCGTTCGTTGTGCTCACCATACTGGCAACTTCTCCAATTCCTATGATCTTATTCTTTTTATTTTTTTCGAAAGTCTTGTTGACCGTCGTTTCGATAAATTGTTGTATTATAAAAAGTAAATAAATAGTAAATGCAAAATATGTTTGAAATAATCAATGGAATTTACAAATGGAGTCATTTCTTCATATTCAGCCCACGGTTTTGCTTTTTGACTTTTTATAAAATCCGTGGCTTCAAGCTGAAAGAATAACAAAATCAAACAATGATAATAAAAATTATAAAATATAAATAATTTTAAAAAAATACTTACAACTTTATCGCTTCTCTTATATGTCATTTGTAAAGTCTCGGACCAAGCTTCGACTTCACTACTTCCTTGTTGCATCTATATTCACATAATTCATTAATATATAAATAAATTAGATATAAATTATAAATAAATTACAAATTCATGACGTCGTTGTGCTAATCCTTTTGAGCCAGCGTGATGTATCATTTGATTTGCTCGGTTCGCGGTATTTATCTCGGAAATTTGCTGAAATTATAAAAAATAATAAGTTTCTAAATTTATTAATATAAAAAAATATATACATATACGTATCTATTCTCTTTCCGATCGATGTTGTCTCAATTTATTCAAAAATTGAGGTTTGCTGACATACGGCGGAAGAGTGGCTAAAATATCTTCTTCACTCATATTAGGATCCGAGTCATAAGTTTTAACCAAAAAATTATGGTTTCTCCTCCAGAGTTTGTTCAATCTATCATTGATATAAGTTTGTGCCGCTTTGTTTTTACTCAAATCATATTCAACCTACATATTCAAAATTTATAAGTTTTGAAAAATTAATAAATATTATAAAAAATATATAAACTAACAGTTAATATTTTCAACGCGTCGTGAAAATTATGTTACGGTTGATGACGTCATTCAATGTCGTACGTGTCTTTTGCTAAAAGAGTCATTCTTGTGGTTAATTTCCTCGTCATTTCATCCGTCTCTTGGTTCGTGTTGTCAAACATGACCTTCCATTTTGTACCTTTTTCTGGATGGTCATGGGGGTGGTCTTTTGTGCGACCACGACCCTTCTTCTTTGGAGGCACATTCGATGTGGATGACCTCGCATTTAATTAATTTACATATTTAAGAATTAATATTTAATAAAAATCATGATAATATTTAAAATATGAAAAATAAACTGACCACTTGAGTTTAACTCTTCAAAAGAACGACGGGATGTAACCATCGTGAATGCCATGCATGAAAGGTGTTATCACACCGATCAGAACAGTAAACATAATATGAAATATTTAAATTTTAAAATAAAATTAGTTAATTTAAATACATATCCAGTCACCCGTATATGGGGTCTTAGTTTGACACAACAACCAAGCGGTCGACAGCGAGAATAGAGACAGGGACAGACACAACGGAGAGCAGCAGCGGCAGTGGAGAAATAAGAACAGACAACGTGTCTGTTCTGATTTGGGGTTTTTAATAAACCCCAAAACTTACATGGCGGATTTTTGCCATGTAAGTACACTTAAGTGTCGCCAGCACTAAAGTGAAAGTCCGCCCAATCGAAATTTGGGCGGGCTTTTTCCGCCCGAGTCCCCAAATACTTAACATGGCAGATGTCCGCCATGTTAAGTCAATTTAATCGGGTAATCAGGCTAAATATTGGGGGGAAATCGAAATTTTAGGCAGGATATATAGTTTAGATGGCAGATTTCCGCCATCTAAACACGTCACCGGAAAAAAAAAATTGAACCGCCGCCGAGCCAAAACCTTTCCTCGGCGGACTGAAAGAATAGTTGACGGACATCCGCCATCTAAACAACTAGATTATTGATGGCGGAAATTCGTCCTGTCCTGTCCATCTAATAGTTAGTTTAATAATAAAAAATAGAAACAATAGAGAGAGAAAAATATATATATGTGTAATGGAAAATATCATAACAGGCAAATTATTTAGGGTAAAAATTGAAATTTTTCCAAAATGGCAGAATTAATAATGACGAGATTTCATTATTAAAAATGACGGAATTTTGAACAAAAATGATGGGATAATCTAAAAAATTAAATCTAACAAAGATACATTTTTAGCCAGATTGTAAGCATCCTCAATACCCAAAATTTCAAATCTGGATTCTATATATGTTGCAATGGAGATGGTTACCAGCAGCAATGATTAATTAACAATAAAGATTTTAAATTAATTGAATAAATGATATTGCCATTGTCTGTTATCAAACATCATTATTTTTTGTTCCAATTTTTCCAAGAAAAATTAAAGACATGATAAAGTAGTTATGATGCAGTTAGTTCGAATTTGGTATAACTATCATTATAATTTTTTCTAATACAAAAACCTGCAATACTCATCATTTTGCTCATAACCATAGTTGATGTGGTATGTCAATCTTAATGTTCTTCCTTTTCTCTTTTATGCTATTTTTTTTATATTGGCAATCAAATATCTCATCACTTAATTGCATTTTTAGATTTGAAGACAATGGAAGTCATACATGATTATGCTGCTGAAAATTCGCAAGATAATGAGGACCGCATCACTTCTTTACCTAATGATATCAAACAAATGATTCTTGATCATTTATCGTTAAAGGAGGTTGTATCCACGAGCGTTTTATCACAAGATTGGAGATATATTTGGAGATTTCGCTCTAAGTTTTTTCTTGATGACCATACGTTTCCCGATATTATTAATGCAGTCAATCAAATTCTCTCCGTTCACGAAGGAGACATAGACACATTTTTTGCTATTGGTAATGATGAGGAAGATGTAGACGAAGATGAAGAAAATTTCTTCCTTGATATTTCTTCGCAAGTAATTAACTCATGGTTAGATTGTTTGGCCGATGCGAAAGTTCAAAATCTAAAACTTAGATTTAAAACTGAAAATATCTTATTAATTTCATCTTCACTCTTTAGATGTGATAGGTTGATCACATTGGATCTTGGTTATATTAAATTAGTACTTCCTCAGTCATTTAATGAGTTTAGAAGTCTAACTATTATAAATTTTAAATTCATTTTTATCAGTTCTCCAGATCTTGAGAGGTTGATAAAATCTTGTCCGCTTCTTAATAACCTCAAGCTACATTATATTTATTGTGTAATTCTCAATATACATTCCCCCAACCTAAAATATCTGAAAGTTTCCGGTTATTACTCATGTTTGAATCTTAATGAAACTCCGATGGTTACCGATGCCTCTATTTCAACAATCCTCTTCCATACTAATTGTGATTTCACCAATGTTCTTCATAACCTCACAGGTGTTAAAGCTCTTGATCTGAAGATGAATATAATAAGGGTAAATTTCAGTTTTGTTAATTTTTTTTCCTTCTTTTCAAATTTTTTTAACTTTATCTTTATTTGCAGTTTCTAAAATTGGGCAATGGTATGAAATTTAACAACATGGAAAAATTTAAAGTTTCTTTGGTTTCAGATTGCAAAAAAGATACCGAAATAATTATTTCTATCCTTCGATGTTCTCCGGTATTAGATTGTTTTCACATACAAGTAATTTCATTTTCTTTCTTTTTATCAGATATTTAATGTTCTGAAAAAATTTCTGAATTTAATATAAGTTTATCATTTTATTTGATATTGATCGATAGAGTTGGGTAAAAGGAACATGCTTTCAAGATATTGAACAATTTTGGAACGATTTGATTGACTTCAAGCTCAATCGACTCAAGATCTTCTCTATCTATAATATTTGGAAAATAAAAGCAGAACTAAGATTTATTGAATTTGTCCTTCGGAATGCACCTTTGCTCGAACAATTTCATATGAACTTATTATATCCATTACGTGGCTTGGATGACGAATTTTATGAAGAGCAAATCATGTCTTTTCCAAAAGCTTCTACAAGAATCACATTTTGTTTTAATTGCTTACATATGCTTCAATGAACGTCTTTTTTATTTGTTAGTTTCCTCAAAACTTAAGAACTCTAATTATAATCCTATGTAATTTCGATCAGAGTAATATCTACAGTGGTTTTGATGGGTCTTGTAGGCAGTTTTTTTCACATTTGTTGGATTTATTTTGATTTAATGGAAACTTGATCTTAAATAATCCAACTTGGTGAAAATCATTGAACCTCTAAATTTTCCAAATGATTCAATCCACAGTGGGTATTAGAAATTTATCTTTGATAATGATAACATTGATGGTCTATAGTAAGTACATAACCTATAGCCTCCATTCTTTTTCTTTACTAATAAATTAGGAGAGGAGTAAGGACTAGTGATATGTTGTATTATGTCTTGTTGCAATAGCTTTCTAATCAATTTCTCCCTTTTGAAATTGCTATCAGTATTTTCTTCCACCATTTTATTTACTTCTGGGATTTCAGAATTAGACTTGTTGCTGTTTGTGTTGTCAACTATCTCAAAATAGTAAAGAAAAGCTTCTGAAGATGATTTCTCTAGTGATTTTAACTGTGTGCCCTGTATTAGAAGCTATATCATTAATTAGTGTAGTAATAGGATAGTTAGTTAACTCTTAATCCTATAAAAGGATATTTGACATTTTGTATTTCTTTAATCTTTGATTCAATACAATTAGTGTTAAGCTCTTTTGTGATGGTACCAAAGAGATTGTTTCACTAATTTTTTCCCCCTCCCGAAGTCACTGCGATCCCTCCCGCGAGCACCTCCGTGATTCTCTTGCGTTCGTGTCTTCGGATCTGGAAGTTGCGACAATCTGTGCTTGTGTCTTCCGTGTCGATTCGTCTGAGGTCTGATTTTAGATTTATAGATTTTAATTTCAGATCTTAAGATCGCAATTTTAATTGCATGCTTAGATCGCAATTTTGTTAGTCTTAGAACTTGATTGCGATCGATCGGATTTTGCGATCAGATTCTATTTTTCCGATCTGCGATATTTCTTGATCGATTTTTTTTCAATAAAATTCGATCGGATTCTGATCGAATTTTGATCTGCGTGCACGTTTTGATTTGTGAATTTCTTCTGCGTGCGCGATTTGCGAGTCTTCTGAGATTTGATTTGCGTGTGAGTTTATTTTTTATTACGATTTGATTTCATTCTGATCGTTTATTGCTTTGATTTGATTTCTTCTAATCTGATTTTGATTTCTGCGTTTATTGCGTTCTGATTTCTTCTGTTATTGTGTTGATTTTGATTTCGTTCTGATCGTTTATTGTTTTGATCGTTCGATTTTTTAGTTCTGATCGTTCGATTTTAGTTCTCATTGTTTTCCGGATTGCGTCCGGTTGGATTTCGCGTCCGGATTTGCTTCTGCGTCCGAATGTGCGTGTGATCTGTCTGGATTGTCGATTACAGATCGGCCGGTGATCAATTGTCGATCTTCGATCTCTGAGATCGTCGATCTTCGAGAGTGTCAAGATCTTCCGAGATCTGTTGCTCTGCACGGATTTGAGGATTTGTTGCTCTGTAGTAAGAGGGTCAGTGTTCAGCTAAGAAAGTCACCATTGCCAAACTACTTATTCACCCTTCTAGTAGAATTTCATCACTAAATCCTTATAATTAGATACAACATTTCCAAAGTACGTTTCACGTGGACTTCAAAACCTCCGGCACAGTTAGTCGACCTCTTACACCACCGTGAGTACTGATGTGATTTTCTTATCATCATCAAGTACTACTCTACCCATGACCATCCTAGTTTATTTTCTCTAATTTTCATCTCTTATTTATCTTTGGATTAACTTAAATATTAATTGAATTTGAAATTTTTATTGATAAAATATGGTTGGTTCAACTGTCAATGATGTTAATTCTGTCAAGAGTATTACAATCTTATTGCTTTTACACTTGTAGTACAGATAGTAGTTAGTTACACAACTTAGATATATTAGAAATAAATACAATTGTAAATCATTCTTGACTTTTAATACAAATGATTGTCTTTCCCTAATTACACTATCGAATACTATTTGAGAAATTCTAGTTAAATATGATTTTATATATAGGAATAACTATAATTATGAAACAGTTTAACCTTGTATCTTATCTTTCATTTTCGATCACATGGTTCATTAATATCTGAATTAATTTATTAGTATCTCACCTTTCATCTCAATTCAAATTAAAAATGAACAATTCGAATTGTTCATATATATATTATCACTTTTTAATAATGTTCATAGAATTCTTTCACATGACGTCATTGACTCAACTGCCAACGGTCATTACTTAATATGTTAACTAATGAGATATGAAATGTTGATCAAAGTTCATACCTCATGGTGCTAATCACCACTGCCCAATGAACAGTGTCGAAAGCTTTCTGAAAGTCAACAACGATGCATGCACGCTTGGTGTTGATCTTTGAGAGAAACCTTGTAAATGATCTTTTACTAATGCTGAATTATCAAGTATAGGTCGTCCTTTGACAAACACGGTTTGATTTGGGGAGATGAGGCATGGGATTACTATGGCTAGACGGTCAGCAAGGATTTTGGATACAATTTTGTATAGGACATTGATGCCAGAAATCTCAGTTGGGGCGAGGATTTCAGGAATGATCGTAAATGATTTTTTTTTTTTAATTTTTTATGAATCATATCCTTGAAGAAAACAGACGTAGATTATTGTTAATATTAAGATTAATCATTAGGGTACAAACGAAATGAATTGAGTCCAACAAAAAGCCCATGCTAAATTATAAATAAGTTATAATTTTGAAGGGACCCCACAGATATATCTAGTTCAGCTAAGGACACACTCAACCATCCACCTAATATTCCGATCCACATTCCGGCCCAAAATCACCATACTTTCCTCATTCTCTATATTCCCGATGACTGCAGAGACCAAAACCGAACCCTAAACCCCGATGGATGGTCAGTGGATCGGGAAGGGGATATGGAAGGAGAGGGCTCGAGCGTTGCGTTTCCAGATCCGGGATAGGTTCAGAGTGGCAGTCGATCGGCATCGACACTGGCCGACCTTTTCTAAGACCTTTGTCGATCAGCACCAGAGGTGGTTCCATCTTGTACGTTACTTCCTTGGGGATCGCTCACATCCTTCTCCGTTTTCTACGAATGCTTACGTCGTTCCTAGATCCCACGGTTCCTTCTCTTCCAGATTCTACCGCAAGAAAGGTAAATTTAGTGGATTTTTTTCTTCCCCTTTTTTTTATTTATTTGGTGTTGGTTTTGTTGATTATTGGAAGGGTCGGATTTTGGTTTATGTCAAATCAACGACTTTTGAAAGTTTAGATATTTGTCGTCTTAGTTGTATTTCTCCCAATGCTGTGTTTAAATTTTAACTTTTTTGAGTTATAGTTGGCAAGGAGATGGATGAATTTGATGATTCAACCATCATTAAATGGCTTCAAGCTTTGGCTGTTCCTGTTATAGGGAGTGCATGTCATGTCTTTATGCATGGACTCAACCATGTACAGGTACTTGATGATGAAATTTGGCTTATGTGCATTATATTTTGAATGATGGAAACATTCAGTATCATATATGTGAACATGCTTATTTCATTCAGCTGTTCTGCTACAGATATATGGCGCTGAAAAACTGCATCAAGCATTGCTAGAAAGACCCAAAGGCAAGTCTCTTGTGACGGTATGTCATATTTGCAGTTTCCTTAAGTTTGTTTTTAACTGAATGAATTTAAAAAAAAAAAAATCACCTTTGTGCATTTTAGATCAATTGGATAATATTTTTAAAATAAATCCGATTGATTTTATATAGAAAATGAATCATAAATAGATAAATGACTTGTTTGCTTGTCTCTCTGTATAAAAAAAGTAGTTTTAGTTTATCTCGTCTTTATTTCTATTTGATTGTTTCTTAAATTCTTTCTAACCATCAAAATATACATGTATTAGGTAAGTAATCATGTAGCTGCTATGGATGATCCATTTGTAATAGCATCTTTGTTGCCACCAAGTGTCATGCTGAATTCTCACAACATAAGATGGACTTTGTGTGCAACCGACAGATGCTTTAGCAATCCAATGTTTTCAGCATTCTTTCGTTGCGTCAAAGTTTTGCCTGTTTCACGTGGTGATGGAATTTATCAAAAGGTACTGATAATTATCTTCATCATCTTGTTTGCTTTTTAACCTTTTTACATTTATACGATGAAGATTGCATGATTAGCATTGGGTTTTCTGTAAACCACATTTTTCATTTTCTCTGTATTTTATTTTTAACTGCCTTTCATTGGTTAATGCTTTTTTCATAATTTCATATCTTCAGGGTATGGATCTGGCTCTTTCAAAGTTAAACAATGGTGGTTGGGTTCATATCTTCCCAGAGGGAAGTCGGTCACGAAATGGAGGACGGACAATTGGTTCTGCCAAGAGGGGAGTGGGAAGGTATGCTACACAACACACAATTATAAACATTATATAAGCCCCCTTTTTTTTAAAGTTTAATGCTTGAGGTGTAAGTAGTGATTGCATTGTGCAGTCTTGCTTCCTTCACCACCATGAATGGCTCTTTAACATACATGAACTCTTAACCTTAGGTGTTTTTTTTGTAATATTTTCATGCTTCAGGTTGGTAATGGACGCAGATAACATACCTGTAGTTGTCCCCTTTGTGCATACAGGAATGCAAGAAATCATGCCTGTTGGAACTCACTTTCCTAAGATTGGCAGAAGAGTACATCCTTTCCTAATTTAACTTGTTTTATGTTGGTTGTCTTTTGCCAATAAAATCTATTCTAAGATTTCTAATGCTAAAACAGTTGTGTAATTATAATTCTAGGTAACAGTGGTTGTTGGTGACCCAATCAACTTTGAGGATCTACTATTTAATGATGACTCCAATCAGCAATTTTCCAGAGATGTATTGTATGATAGTGTATCGTCAAGGATCACTGAGCGGCTCCATGAACTGAAAGATCAAGTTGACAGCCTAGTTATGGAACAGTCATTAAAGCTGCAAAATTCATATTTATCTAATGCAGAACGTGCAAGTGGAATTTGGCAAAAGGTGAACTGGGAAGCATTTGGTTTAGAGGGACAGTCAGCCAATGATTTATCAGCTCCCAGACCAACAGATATCACTAGTGAAGCAAACCTGGTGCACTCACAATCTTATCAGCAGAAACTAACAATTACACCTCCACAGGAATCCTTCAAAATGGGCTTCTCGTATGAAAAAGGTGTTGTGTCAAAATTACGTGGATATATGAATCCAAGTGAATTCATGGGCTTTGCTGCCAAAGGTTTGTTCATGAACATAAGAACTTCCTGTGGTGGTGAGTATCCTTCAACGAAATTTCAAGAGGTTAGACGATTTAAATTGTGGAAAATGTTTATTGAAGCAATGTACATCAAAAATTGAATGGGTGTTTGTCATTCTCTCTCCTTAAAAATTTAGAATATGTCAAGTTTTGCCATCGCGGATTACAAATTATCCACCAAGTAATAAATTATTACTTTAATTTTGCCACACAATATTTATGATATTTGAGTCAGTAAATAAAATATTGTATCAAGCTTTTGTAAGTTTGTAACAGATTTGCAATTAATTAAAATTTTGGATATTATCATAATTCATAACATCATGCATTAGTTGTTTTTTCCTAATGGGTTTTCAATAAATAAATAGATTCGATTAACACTTATCTAGAATCACTTTGAACTTACAGAATTATTATGTAGCTTGTAGCCCTGTAGGTTTCAAGATGGGTGATATATCAAACATCTCGTTTCTATAAGAAGTTCAGAGCATATAAAAATGATACTATATAGAATGGTAATGTTGAATTTAAAGAATGACCGAGCCATACATACAGTTTTGATGCATGGATGAACACTAACAAATAAATATTTTTTCTTCCGGAGATGCATTGTTTATATTCAAATAATTGACGTCCACCACATTCTCTCCGAAATCATCTGTGTAATCATAATGACAAACTCTCGTGTTAATACCATTTTTGTTTGAAATTGAAATTTTACATCCAAATTATGAAATTGAAAGCTTGACAAACATATAAATTAAACAAACCTTCATAGATGGTTCTCACGTAGTTGACGTATTCTGGAACAAGACTCTTGTAAATTATTCCACCAGGACGCGCATCTAAGACCACCAGAACTCCTGTTTCAAAATCAGTTTTTCACTTGTTTAGATTGAATGGGACCTTGGATAGTGTTTATGTCCAATTTTGAATTCCATCTCCCTTTACAAAAACAGTTGCTTGATAGAATGAAAAATATAATTATTTAAATTTGCATAAAAATGAATTGTATCTCTACAATTGAAACTTGCAGAGGATATGAATTGAATGGAAAACTAACCAGGTGCATCCCATGCTTTCGTCAGCTTATTAGGCAAAGGAGCCAGCCATAGTATATTCCGTAGATTAATGCTACTGTCATAAGCAATATTTGAACCTAAAAATAAACATAACATTAAATTTTTTTTCATAAAAGCTTCATAGAAATTTCTTTCGATGACTGCATACTGCATTTACCTGTTTGGCAATATCCCAAGTTTATGGGAAACACCTTATTTTCATATGCCGGATACTCTTTAGCATGAAATCTGTACATTGTAATTAAAACATTGGAAATGCAAATTAAGATTAACACACATGATTATAACTTTTAAGCCTCAGTCATTAATCATCGACACCATCTCCAGGAAAAGAAAAATAAAATTAAAATCCTGCAAGAGATCAAAAAATTATACATTGTAAACTCACAGGATGCCAAGTCTCCCAGAATCAGTGGAAAGAAACATGTGTCCATGAAACAAATCATAGCGAGTCAACGATACATTTAATCCAACAGAAGGTCCTCGAGAAACAATCATTCCAAACAAGAATGCCAAATACGAGTTCATCTCCTGTAAAAAAAATGGAGGTGCTGCATTTGATAACTTCCCAATTCGAATATTTGAGTCCAAAGTTTAAAAATCACGGTTTCTCTAAACTTAGCTAATTAAGTTAATAAGTAGTTGTTTAAGATACTAACAAAATCAAGTGAAACTTAAAATTGTTTAAACCTTGGACACAAATCGCCTTCCATAAGGAGTTCTTGTCAGCTCGCATTTATCCTTCTTCAGTCCCTCCACATCAGGAATCTGTTTCGGTTCCTCCAAACACAGTCAAATCGATTCACTTACTTGGGACAGATTTTTCTTTTTCATAATTTATCGGTACTTCTGACTTACCTGTAACATAGTGGGATCGAGCAGTCTCTGCAAAGAAGAAGGATCTCCTCCAGAATCCATTGCAATCCTAGCCATCTCCATCACACTGTGCGGCGGCCACCACACCTTCGCATCTCCATCCCCAGCAAGTTCGATCATCCTGGACTGTGGTGAGGTGGATGAAGAAGGATTGGGGGAAAATGGAACAAGGAACCTCAAACAAGACTGGATCTCTTTGGAAATCCAAGGATCGACTCGAGCAGCATCGCTGGGGGATCCAAGGACGGATAAGAGATCGCATGCCACAGACTTGGGAGTGATGGAGAATGCGGAGTAGGATCTGAAGCGGAAGAGAAAGGTTGTTGTTGCAGTGATGCAAGTGTGTGGAAAAACAAAAGCGAGAGTCGCCACGGCGAATTTGAATGAGAAGACGACGGCGGTGCCGGCCATTCCCGCCGAACTATATCTAATTCTGATTGGTTAGGTCTGGTCAGTGGTCACTGTATACGGTAGAAAATCATTTACTAAGGGACATATCTGATATTCACCCAGGAAAAAATAGATTTATACACTATAGTCCTTAAAAATAAATATAAAGGGCTAGATTTTATAATTAGATATTTAGAGAATTAGAGGTCGTTGGAAGATCATCATTGTTGTTTTCCATTTATTAATTAAGTAGTATAATTATCATAGAAGTTCAATCTAGGGTGAGCTCAAAAACGTTCGCCGGTCCGATTTCTATCTTCATCATATTGACGGTCCTTCATCTATTACTATTATAATCATTTTTGTACACATATCTCTATAAGACTAATATTTCTCTTACACCACCTACACACATAGCTCATTCTTTTTCCTACCTACCTTGTACCTTCACTGCATATCTTCTTATACATTGTTTTTTTATTGCACGATTCTTTTTTTTCAATTTTTTTTCCATCTCACGTTACCTTCACTCTGTCACTCTTCTCTTCTTTTCTTCATCATCATCCTTAATTTTTATTTTAAATAGCCAGTGGAAGCCATTTTTTTTTCTCCTCGCTGGAAACACATCCTCATATTTGTACGTAATTTTATTTCGATTTTTTCTTCATTTCTTCGTAACCCATTCACTGGTCACCCAATTTCTTCATTCGCTGGAAACCCATCTCTTCTCTTCGTCACTCTGAGATCGAACACATATTTTCCTTCGGTTTCTTATTGTTTTTCGAATCATTCTTCTTCATACGGCTATAAAAGAGTCGGTCATTGTCTTGAAACTGTCGACCCACAAACGTAGCCCAAATCATTGTTCCTTCTACGGGTCAAACAGTCATGGTTGTTTCTCATATGGTTGCATTACTTGGTCCTCATACGGTTCCAGCAGTCGGTCCTCCTACGGTGAAACAGTTATTCCTCCTACTGTCACATTAGTTGTCCCTCCTACTGCCACATTAGTTGTCCCTCCTACTGCCACATTAGTTGTCCCTCCTACTGCCACATTAGTTGTCCCTCCTACTGCCACATTAGTTGTTCCACCTACTCTCACATTACTTGTTCCTCCTACCGTTCAGTTAATTGTTCCCCATCTTGTTCAATTACTTGTTCCTCCTACCGTTCAGTTAATTGTTTTTCATCTTGTTCAATTATTTGTTCCTCCTACCGTTCAGTTAATTGTTCCTCATCTTGTTCAATTACTTGTTTCTCCTACCGTTCAGTTAATTGTTCCTCATCTTGTTCAATTACTTATTCCTCATCCTGTTACTCTCCTTCACCTCCGACATTTTTTCTTTCAAAGGGTCTCAATGGATGAGTCGGGGGAGTCAACACCGACGTCGACGGCCCAGCCACGTCAACAGGTCGACGAGTTCTTCGACCTACTCCTTCAACGATCAACGAGGCCAACATATATGGAATACCAGACGGACCAATTGGTTCTGCATTTCGAAATTCAAGTCACAAAATAAAATAATCAACGTCAGATACAATCTCATAAACTTACCGGCCAACGGATACCCGCTTCTTCTGCGACGCGGTATACGGCGGTTCTGAGAACCAATATACTCTGAACAATCGATGCTCAGAGGTGCAACCATTTCAGGTTCCCACAACACTGGAGGAACGACACCACGTCCACGACCACCGGCACGGGGCGGCACCTCTGCTGGGGCGACGCACTCTTCTACGGTTGCCACTGCTACTATCCATTCCAGTTCTATATAAACATAATAAACAATTTACACATAAATAAAATAGGGGGTGACAAATATGGTTAGAACACACACCAAAAATGGAAACAAAAACAAACAAACATGGAAACAAAAAATAGAAACATTTGAAGTACAAACGTAAGGAAGACGACATTTACATTTTAAGGAATACTCTCCGCGAACTGTTAAAATTACAAACAACAAATACCCATAAAATTTAAAAACACAATCATACAAAAACGATTTGTTTTGTCTCTGGATTCCTCAAGCATCAGAACAATTTTACACATAAATAAAGTAGGGATGACAAATATGGTTAGACCACACACCAAAAATGGAAACAACAAATACAAATATGGAAACAAAAAATGCAAACAAAAACAACATTTTAACAAGCAAACAAAACAAAAATGACCAAAAACCACAAACAAAATCACAAACATTTCATCAAATTTTCCACAAACAAAAACGAAATCAAACCCATCGAAAATCATACCCATTCCAAAATCACACTGTCGAGTAAAATAAATGGACAACGACATATTAAAAATTAACAAATACTACTTACGCGACAGGGACGACGTCTACGGACAAACTTTCGCGCAGCAGCGATGAGCGGAAGACCTCAGACGACCACGGTGATGGCGCGACGAACGGACAGAAAACAAAACGCGATGAACGAAAAAACACGGTGATGGCGAGACGAAACGGAGACGACGGTGAGTATTACACGGTTTGGAGACTAACGGAGACGATGAGCTTCACAAAACATTCCAAATATCAGAGAATAAACGTTGGTCTTATAAGTGGTGTTAAATGTAACTGCATTTCCAGATAACTTAAATGTTGTATCGTTATAAAATGAACCCAAAAAAACATGTTTCAATCGTCCGATTGAATCTTTTACAATGAAATAAAAGAAATCAGGTTGAACAGACTTCTTCATTTCAAATTCTTCAACCAATAGATCAACGCCATAGTTCTTCAAATCGACATGATCGTCACGACTCATATTTCTGATATCCAATTGCATGCATCACATATGCTCGATTCCACCGACTTGAAAAGAAAAATAAGCGGCTTGGTAAGAAACGGGTACGGTTGACATCATTGGGAGAATTGAAAAGTAATCTGAAGGTAAAAGATATTGAACGGTTTATTGGAAGATACCGTAATTTCGATATTTCCTTGTTTCGAACACAACAATCGTCGCATAACTAATATCTTCTTTCCATCTGTCTTACTAATAGTAGTGTCGGTAGAACCCAAATAAACAGAAAAACCGACTTGCGACGCATAACCATAATATGTATCAACAGCTTCTGAATATGAAGAAAAAAGTTGGTCAACATAGGGTGGTGACTTCACATTACGATCGTCTAAACAAGCATTGGTGTGGTTGGTTTGGGAATGAAAAATCTAAGAGAAGCATTGTCGGTACAATTAATAACATTAGGGATTACGGTTATATCATTATTCTCATAAACATTAGGAGTCTGAAAAATGTTTTCTGGAGTTTTGTGACAATGAAGAGAACCATTGACTGTTTGATAAGTAGCATTGAGACTAACAAGTAAATCATTATTTTTTGAACATTCAGAATTACAATCCGGATCCAATGATAGTCCATGACAACATTGAGAAATATAATCAAAACTTTTTTCAGGTTGGATAGAATAAAAATCAAGACTCACATTACAAGTCTGTTGCATTCTATCATTCAATGGTTGAGTATGAACAGAACGATATGAGGATGAAATGATATATATTGAGGAAGAATTAGGAGAGAAGTGAATGGTGTTTTGGGGCTGAATGATATTTTGTGATAAGGGTGATGATTGATCAATAACATTTAATGAATTTTGAATCATACCTTAATGTTATCAATGGAGAAAACCAAAGAGGAAATGTTGTAGACAGGAAACGAAGAAAAGTAGCCTAGATTGTAAGGAGAAAAATGAGATAAAGATGAAGTACTTTATGAATAACTTGAGATAGAAAGAAGGTGGAAGATGAGTAAAAATTGAAATAAAAGAAGAGCTAATATAAGAAGATAAAACTCTTACACGATTTGACAGATCTTTAGAATTTTAGCATTAACAATTATAAAGAAAACATTATTTTAGGTATAAATATCTTTAAATCAAACTTGAATGGAAGGACGATAAATAAGCAAAGGTAAAAGAAGACAAGATCAAAAAAAATTTAATGTTGAAAAGACAAAAACAAGATGATGAAAAAAAAAAAAGACAAAAACAACGATGAAATAAAAGATGAGGGAGAGAGAAAGATGAATAAAAAATTAACAAATACAAGTTAACCCATGTGATGAAAAACGAGAGGTCTGGATTCTTTTGAAAGATCTGAAAGGATTTGGAAGGTTGAGATGTCTTCATAAAATAAGAAGTCTTCTCACCTCTTTTTTTTCTTCTTTTTTTCTTTTTTTTGTAAAATTATAATAGTGGTAAAATAAACCTTACTAGAGTTAATAAATATTAATTATAAACCTCTCTAGAGTTTAGGCTTAGACCTTATCCCTTCGACCGCCCCACTTCACTTCCTTAACCCCTTCATTCTTCCACGATGGATTCTGACCTGCATTTCTCCAACACTACCATCGTTGATGATTCCTCCGATGTCGATAGTGATAGGAAGAATATCTCAGTCGCCTTTGAATCCCCCACAATCGTGAGAGACGGCGAAATGTTGGTGCACGCTGATGGAGAAGCAGTGGAGCTTGGTTTTGGAGAGAACGATGGGAGTGTTAGTTTAGTGGAGAAAGGTGGTAGATTGAAAACTTGGGCTTCGGTTGTGAAAGGTGAGAGATCTTGCAATGGAGTTGTGTACCCTAATTTCGTGGAGAAAACTGACGACTTAGATAGCTTAGTTGAAGATATTTTTGACAGGGAAGATGGAATTGAGGAGGCAGTAATTGATTCTAGTTTGGGTGAAGGAGCTGAAGAGCCTGTAGATTTTAATTTAGGGGAAGAGAGGAACATTGGTGGCGAGAAGACTCAAACTAGTAGTGAAGAAATGGTGAAAGATGTCGGTTTAGATGGTGATGATTTGGAAACTGGGGTTTCATTAGGCGATAGAATGGTGGTGAACTCTAGTTTAGTGGTGAGAGGTAAAAGCTACCGTGATGCGTTGGAGAATACCAGATATGAAAGAGCTATGGTGAGTCCTGGGGAGAAAGATCTTGCAATAAAAATTAGAGATGGAATTATGTTTACTGATTTCAATGTGCAGGTAAATGGTAATGTTGTGTTGGAGGATTCAGCTCCGATGGTTCAATCTTTGCACATTGATTCTGGAACAACTGAAGAAGGATCCATTTTTGAAGTAAGTAGATTAAATAACAGTGAGGATATTGATGATGCTGCTGCCAAGAAAAATGTTGAACTTATTTTGCCTGATTTGGAATCTTTTACTTTGAATATTGCTAATTTTGAGAGCATGGTTAAGGATCTCAACCCATCTGATTTTATTAAAGAGGAGGAATATATGAACTGTGGGACGACAGAAATTCTGATTGCATCAGAACAAGACTGGGAGGTAGAAGAATTTTCAAGCTCATCAGATTATGAGAATGCTAATTCCATTGCTTTTGGCGATGCTTCTATTTCGGTTTCTGATGGAGATATTGCTGAAATGAATGATGTTGATGAAGGAGGTGGTTTGGTTTCCGAGCAATATTCAAAAGTTGCATTATTGGGATGTTCTGAAACTGCCAAGCAGATTCTAATTCATCTCGATGAAACCTCACCGTCAACAAACTCCCGACATTTTTCACCTCAAATGGAGGGTCAGACTGTGTCCTATTCTGAAGAAGAAGTGGAAACAGATGAGGATGATGGTGTTGAGAACGAGCTATTTGATGCAGATGCCTTTGCTTCTCTTTTGAGAGCTGCAACTGGTAGTTCTCATAATAACACAAATTTCTCAACTGACTTTTCTCAACTTTTCAACGTCGACCGCACTGCTGGTTTGGAATCTTCAATGCAATCTCTGAAATCGAAACCATTGCAATCAAATCATTTTACTCTTCCTGATCTGATCGTTGAAGGAGATGCAGAAATCAACATGAATGAGGATGAAAAAAAGTTGCATGAGAAGGTTGGGTGTATACGATTAAATTTCCTGCGTCTCGTGCATAGATTAGGGTACTCTCCCAAGGATAATATTGCTGCACAGGTCCTTTATCGTCTGAATTTGGTAGAGGGAATCAAACATGGAAGACTGGCAAGTTGTGCATTGAATTTTGAGAATGTGAGAAAGAAGGCTGTGCAGCTCGAAGAGAGTGGGACAGAGGATATAGAATTCTCATGTAACATTCTTGTCATAGGAAAATCTGGAGTGGGTAAGAGTGAGACAATCAACTCTATCCTTGGCAAACGGGTGGCTAATACTAATGCTTTCCAGCCAGCCACATCCGCTATCAATGAAATTGCCGGCATTGTTGATGGGATCAAAGTTCGTTTCATAGACACCCCAGGGCTGTCTTTGTCATTGATGGATCAGCCTTTGAACAAGAAAATTCTTTCTTCGATAAAAAAATATACAAAAAAATGCCCCCCAGATATTGTTCTTTATGTCGACCGACTAGATACTGAAACCCGGGATTTCAATGATTTGCCATTTTTAAAGTCAATTACCAGCATATTGGGATCTTCCATTTGGGCTAAAGCAGTTGTTGTTTTCACACATGCTGGATCTGCACCTCCCGATAACCCACAAGGAACAGCCTTAAGCTATGATTTTTTTCTGAATCAGAGATCTCAAGGTGTTCTGAATTCAATCCGGCAGGCAACTGAAGACATGCGGCTGATGAATTTTGTTTCCCTTGTTGAGAATCATCCTTCATGCCAAAGGAACAGCGAAGGTCAAGGGGTTCTCCCTAATGGTATAACTTGGAAACCACAACTTTTACTTCAGTGCTATTCTTCAAAGATATTATTCGAAATAAATTCTCTTTTGAAGCTTCAAGATCCATCCCCAAGAAAGTTCTTTGGTTTCCAGATTAGAGCTCCTCCGCTGTCATATCTGTTATCATCACTTCTTCAATCTAGGTCACACCCAAAGATAGCTACAGATCAGGGTGACTCTGATATTGAAATTGGCGAGTTGTCGGATTCTGATCATGAATATGATCAACTTCCACCTTTCAATCCCCTTAAAAAATCCCAGATTATAAATCTTACTAAAGATCAAAAGAAGGCTTATTTCGATGAGTATGACTACAGAGTTAAGCTTCTGCAAAAAAAACAGTGGAAGGAGGAAAACAGACGAACAGATGAAATGAAGAAGAGGGCAAAGGGTGGTCAGACTCAAACTGCTGATCCAGATGTTCATGACCAGGAAAGTGTTCCCGCCACTGTCTCAGTTCCTTTGCCAGATATGAATATGCCACCCACATTTGATTGTGACAATCCAGCATATCGATACCGCTTTCTTGAACCAAACTCACAGCTTATTGCAAGACCAGTGCTGGATAGTCATGGTTGGGATCATGATTGTGGGTATGATGGTGTCAGTCTTGAAGAAAATCTTACCTTGGCTGGCTGTTTTCCTGCTGAAGTAGCAGTTCAGATTACAAAAGACAAGAATGAATTCAATATCCATGTAGACTCATCAATTGTAGCAAAACACGGTGAAAATGTCTCATCTCTTGCTGGATTTGATATTCAATCAGTTGGTAAGCAAATCGCCTACATTCTCCGTGGTGAAAGCAAGGTCAAAACCCAGAAAAATAACAAGACAACTGCTGGGGTATCTGTGACATTTTTAGGACAAAATGTAGCTACTGGAGTTAAAATTGAAAATCAGATGTTGATTGAGAAAAGGGTGAATCTTGTCGGCAGTACAGGTGCCATTCGATCTCAAGATGATATGGCTTATGGAGCCAATTTAGAGGCAAAATTTTACGAAAGAGACTACCCAGTCGGTCAAGAAATCGCCACCTTGGGTTTATCACTTCTTAAGTGGCGTGGAGATTTAGCTTTGGGAGCAAACTTGCAATCTCAGATTCCTGCTGGACGGAATTCAAAGCTGGCTCTTCGAGTTGGACTGAATAATAAACTCACAGGCCAGATTACTGTCAAGACCAGCTCCTCTGATCAGCTTCAGATTGCACTACTGGGTATTCTTCCCATTGCCATATCCATCATCAGAACCATCTGGTTTGGAGAGGCAGTTCAATAAATTTTGTTTTTTCTTCATAAAACACACTGCCTGGACAAATCTTCTGTTTTCCATTACTATCTTTAGTTTTTTTTGTATAATCTTTAATCTAATATGCCTAAACACAGGTTTTCTTGAAGCAAATTGCTAATATTTTATACATGGACATAAAATAACATTAGGTTGCATAGCACTTAGGTTTAGTCTATAACATATTTTTTTAAGCGAGAACACAGTAAGGAGAAATAGAACACATTGGGAGAACTAAACCACATTACTTGAAACTAAACACATTATGGAAACTAAAAACACATCACTGAGCAGCCACAACATTTTGATTATCACCAAAGACCTGGGCAATCTTCTTTGTAGGCACAGGCATTAGATAACCAGCAACAGCATATCCCTTCTCCCGTCCGGCGAATACGGCACCATTATACTTCTCAGAACAATAGGCAGCAGTGGGGAGAACAACCTGAGCTGCCTTGGAGAAGAGAGGGAATTTGTTAAGTTTTCGCCACCCAGAAACAGCATACTGTTCTGCAACTGGTTCATACTTGGAGTAAAACTCCTTGGCAGATGGTTCACATTTAGTCACTGCAACCTTAGCTAGACTGGTAGCTGTTCCAACGACACCGGCTCGCTGGACCTCATTCGCTACTGACCGAGCCATCTCAGGTGTCTTCTGTGCAACAGCACATGCTTGGGTTGAGGCTGACTTCATCGCAGCTGGGACATGGCGATCAAGCTCACTTACAGAATCTCCAACCTATTTTTAACAACAAAAGAAACAGAATCCTGATGTAAACCAGACGATCCTAAACAATTGATGGATTCTATATGCAATAACTATGCATGCATACCTTGCGGTCGAAGAACTTGAGGAGTTCGTAGGGAACGTCATGGTATTTAACGTAGACAGGACCGACAACAGTCTTGACAGTATTTTCTACAGAATCAACTCCAGGTTTAAGTGGACCGGAGTTCTCTTTGGCAAGATCGTAGATCTTTGAAAAGACCAACAACAACTGAATCGTCGCCAAATTGACGAAATCCAGATATTTCAATGATTTCTCATCCTACAAAAAAAAGCCTAATTTCAGGAACTGCAGAATTAAGGGGAAAAACAATCGCCAATGTTGGGGCAAAAACGAAGATTGCAAATTTAAAAGAGAAAAAAATCCTATTGAAGATCTGGATAGATAGATAGATAATTTTTTTCCCAAAACAAAGAACAGAAAAACAAAACCTAATTCCATTAGGAGAGGAGGAGGGTGGTACCGAAATAGGCTGAACTTCGGGTTGCTCGTGCTCGATGGGAACGTCAGACATGATCTGCGGTGACTGTTGGAGGCGATCGGCAAGAGAAAACGAAAATAATTGATTGCGTCAAAGATTGAAGAGACGAAGAGAAAATTGCGTGTTGAAATTGAAAAGGAAGGGCTGTTGGTTTTATAGAGAGGAAGAAAGTGACGTAGGTCGTGAAAATCTATATCCCCGACCGTTTATTGGAATGGACGGTTGAGATGAAATCAATCTAAACCGGAGACCGCGTTATTACTTAAAACGTTTGCTTTCGATGTGATATTTAGCTTCTTGTCCCCCCGTCATCGAATCTTGACGACGAAGTAAAAGTGGGTTTTTTGTAAAATAATCTCATGATTTTGAATATTTATATATTTATTCAAATTAAGAGATAATTTACGATAAATGCCTTAATTTACATATATACTCTCATATGTGCCCTTTAAATATAATTTTTTTTGAAGCATGCCCTCTAATTATATGCTATTTTCTTTTTTGATAATACCTTAATAGTAATCTCCTGTGTACCGATTATACTATTATTTATTGCTAGTTGCTATTATTTCCTAATAAGCAAAACCCACATGACCATATCACATCAGGTTTGGGATAAAAAAGAATTAAAGGAGAAATCCTGATAATTAATTATTTGAAACAAACTTTCTGTAAAAACCAGTTCATTCATGATTTATACATATTGCCTGAGAAAATATTTCTTAAATCAACCCAATAGAGAACAATTCGGACATCCATCCATAATTTTATTGAGACGAATTACATTTTAGAAACATAACATTCACTAGATATGAGTCATGATGGAATCATTTGCCTGGTGTTCTTATTCATAATCTCATGCTGTCTTCTTCTGCACAATGTGTTGATAGATCTCATAGCAACAGGCTGCAAAAAAAGAGATTGGATTCTTAGATCACTACAATAGTGATTAGTGATAATTGAACATTAAGATCGTGTAGAGGATTTTAATGGTTGAATCATCAAACATGAATGGTTGCCAAGCAAAGAAACATTAGTGATGAATGTGAAAGTAACCTAAAAGTTACACCTAATTAATCATATCATGTGCAAAAGATATCCAAATTCAATCAGAAAAAAATGAAATACATACTAATGATGTTGTCTACGAATAGTTTCATTTCGATCTTAAACTTACAAAAAGTATATGCAATTGGGAAGAAAGATAAAACACAACAAGAGGATTATTAGCACAACCAGTCTCTCATGTATGGGTGGGATTATTGGCCCAAAATTCAGCTTTGGTGGGGAAGGGGAATCAGAAACACCGTCAAGGGTCAACTACTTGGTGTAGATTTCTTTGTATGCACGATACAAGAGGTTATGCGTTAAATCCTAATGGAGGTAACAATTATTTACAATTTGAAAAAAAGCTGGAAACAGATTGATATTGATAGGTTATACTTAAGTCAGTGAAACGGGTTTCGTTTCATTGTTTTTCAAAGTTCAAACAAACATTTGTTGAAAGAAAACAAATAAACAATCAATGAGTACGGTTGCTTAACAAGAAATCAGGCTGATGCAATTACTTTTAATTCCAAAATAAGAGAGAAAGTTGTTTATATATATAAATATACCTGCAGCAACAACAATTGTTAGAGCATCGCCAATTTTCTTAATCTTCCTCACAGAAGGCTTGTATGATCTGAATTTAGTCAGTGCAGGATCATCACTCAAGAGCTGTAAAAATAGAAAACAAAAAAAATACTATCGGGAAGGAAGAACCAGAAAGATAAAAATTAAAATTCAAAGAAGGAAGAACAAGAAAAATAATATAGTTTCTTAAACCAAATATATCCAAAGAAGGAAAAAGAGACAAAAATTGAAATTTAGCATTTCACAACAATATACCGATTGAAATCCACTGCAAAAATAAAAAACTGATAACATATCAAATTATCAACTAAAGTTCTTGTGTGTAAGAATCATCAGTGAAACCAATAATAATATACCAACTCGAGCCGAAATCTCGAAAATCCTAATATCTATTTTTTTTAACCCTAAACACTACTCCAAATATCCAAAAAAGGAGAACCAGAAATTTAAATCCAGTATTTCTCAACAATGAAATCTACAGAAACAATAGAGATAATATACTAATTGAAGTTCTTGAGTGCAGGATCATCACTCAAGAGCTGTAAAGATAATAAGAAACAATAGTATACTAACTAGAGTCAGAATCTTCAAAACTTCAATTAGTTAATTTTGTTAACCCTAAACTACATAATGCATCATGAAAATGAGGAACCGATAATTCTGGATTTCTCGACAATCTAACTCAATGCAACGATGAATAAACATAAAACACACTTGAAACTCACCGCCTTTTCCCGCTCTCCAAGTCCGACGTGGAATCCCCGCTGCGATTGAACAACTGAATCCTGCCGAATCTGCGCAAAAAAGATGAATCAACCAGGCGAAGATTCAGAAAAAAAAAGGATTGGTGAATGCTAAATCGGTAGGAACCTTGTGTGTAGAGCAACGAAGACGATCGAAGGAGTTCGAATTCGAGAGGAAGAACGCCATTCCTTGATTCTCCCCGGACCCTCTTTCCGCTTCCTTTCTCCCTCTTAATTTCTCCCCTTCAACAAACACGATTTAAAAGGCCCATTAATATAAAAGCCCAGTCTTATAAAACCCAAACTGCGAGGTGGACTCACACTCTGCTTGCAGTTAAAACTCGAGTCAAAGATGTGACAACGAGAGCAGATCGCCGGCAAGATCCGGCGACCAATGAAGGCGAAGGTGAAATCGTCGTCGAAGAGATTCATGATTTCTTACTTTTATCCGTAAACGCTGTTCTCGTTTGCCTCATCATCGCCTACGTACCATGTGAGAACAATTCGAAGTTCAATTTTGTTGTATTGAATTGTGATCTGAATTTGTTAAAAAAAGATCTATGTACTGTACAGATACGAAGATTGATTGGGATGCCTACATGTCGCAAGTTGGAGTGAAATTGTAGTTTATTTCTTTTTGTTGTGACGATGAAGCGGATTTGTGTTGAATTGAAGGTAGAAGGGTTTCTTAGTGGAGAGGGACACTGGACCTCTTGTTTATCCAGCAGGGTTTATCTACGTGTACTCTGCTATTAAGTTTTTGACTGGTGGTGAGGTCTTTCATGCTCAGGTCAGGTCATTGCAATGCAGATGATGACTCATAATTGTTTAATGTTAAACTAAAATTTTACAATAACTTTTGGGGTTTTGATTTCTATTGGGAAGTTTTTTAATTTGGTTGGATTAGGGATGCTATACCTGTGGTATCAATTTAGATTGGGTATTGCTAAATAGTTTGGGCATTGCATATTTTGCAGATCCTCTTTGGGGTTCTGTATATTATAATCTTTGATTCTCTACATTTTGCTGTAACATTTTAGATAGGAAGTTATGTTTTGTCTATGCTTACTTGTTGTCAAAGAGGATCCACTCCATTTTTTTTTGAAGCACTTAAATATTGATCCACTCCATATTTATGCTACTACTATTTAATGATAGTTTCACAATGACACTTCTTCATGCTTCTTCAATGACATTGGTATCTGGCTTTGATTATTTTCAGGTCATTAATGAATCATTTGTTGATAATTTAGAAACTGAAGCACAATTATTTTAATTTATTCACTTGAATGATTCACTTATCGATGATTGGTAGTACGGGGAGCTGTTTCTTTAAAGATGAATGTCTTACTTTATGTTCCTCTTTTGCTTCTTCCAATGTTGAAGGTATACAATAAATTTGGCAGCCTATTTTTTTACCATTGACTTGATCAGTGATTCAGAAAAAATATACTTCATGTTTGTTTGTGGCATACATGGCATGTCAATAAGAGGATTAATATCTTCTTTAGCAGGTGCAGCACTGGTACAGGTATGTATGATTAGTTTTGTTTGAGATGATTTCATAATTCAACTCATATTTTCACACAGACCTAGTCTTCAGTATTTTTTTATTAACCATATAGTAGTTCAAAGTCTGCCTCTTGTTCAAGGAATGAATCATTCTTTTCCATATTGGCAGAGGCTTAAATGTTGTCAGATCACATCAGTGCTTATGTGCTGTATTTATTTATTTATGTATGTATGTATCAGTGCTAATGTGATGATCAAAAAACAGTTATGAATAATAGTTAGTTAGATCTAAATCATTGTTTAATTGATTTATAAATGACTTCAAATGCAATCATTTATTTAACTCGTCCAATTCAATATCATTTGCTATTCTTGATATTAATTTGTCTTCTTTAATTTCTTGATCATCTTGTTGATAATTGAAAGTAGAGTACTTATCTTATGCTGAATCGGGAAATATATCAGTAGCATCAATCTGCGGTGGAGGATATGTCGATTGTAGAATGTAGATCCCTTGATAAAGAAATCCATTTTTCTCATTTTGGATATCACAGAATAAAAAGATTATCTTAACACACGATGTACGGATGATAAAATCCATCATGGTCTTTTATTGTAAAAGTAATGGTAAGGTCAGATACACAGATAAAGTCGGCGGCATTGGCCATATAAGAAAAAAGGTTTGTTTTTCTCTTTTTTTTTGAAAGCAAATGAAATCTGTTTCTTATTTGAATCATTGTCTTTTCTCAAATTATTGTCTTATTTTGAAAGCAAATGAAAATGCACATGATTCAAATTATTGTATTTTCTCATTATTTCTTACATAACAATGATTAAATTAAAGTGTTTTATTTAACTAAAAGATACATTTTTCGAAAATTTGAATCATGAATTTTGGAAGAAAAAATATGTTTTTTTTTATCAGATTTAAGTATTAATTGTTAATTTATTTTATTTTATCTGTTCAGATTTTTTTTATAAACAATGAGTATTTGACAGAAGTGAAAGGCAATCATTTGGAGGGCGTATTAACCAACATCACTTTCATCAGTAATCTAAACAACATATTTGGACCTTATGGAAAGAATAATGGGCTGGTTGGAACTCCATTCCACCTTAAAGGAGAGAAAATTGTTGGTTTCTATGGAACCACAATTGGTCGAAAATATATCTCTAAAATTGGATCATACTTTGCTTTTTTTCAGGTATTAAAAGTTTATTTACAATTCATATGTTAAGTTTATCAACTGAATTTTAATTACATTTCATTTGAATTCATTCAGATTGGTAGTACAATGTGCACAGGAACATGGCCTTTTAAACCGCTAGAGCTTCCTTTTGGTGGGATTCCTTTTGATCACAAACACCACGAATCTATCAAAACTATTTCAATCCATTGTGTAGAAGATGTACTGTGCTACTTCGACGTCAAATATAGAAATAATGGAGTGTTAAGTTGGGTGATAACTTCAGAAAAAGTGATATTGAAATCTGACAATCCTAAAAAGGTTTGATCAAACAATAAATTTATGTTTGGTGAATTTCTTTATGATTAATGTGTTCTTCTTACTTGTTAGATTGTTCTTGATGATGATGAATACCTCACAGAAGTGGAAGGTCGTTATTACTATTTTCTAGTATACTCTCTTACATTCTTTAGCGATAAAGGAAATACTTTCGGACCTTATGGAAAAGAAGGGTTTCGTTATCCTCCTCTAAGTTTTCACTTGAAAGCTGGAAAAATCGTCGGATTTCATGGGATTCAAGGATCATTTGCTCTAAGGTCTATTGGTTTCCATATAGCACCAGTGGAATCTTCAGGGAAATCATCGATAAAGATGAGCACACAGACTAAGTTAAATATAGAAAATCCATTTGCTCACAATTATATTCCCAAGACTATTCCTAAATCCTAACAAACCCTTGGTCGTATGAATCCTTGGTCGTATGTTCCCAAGACTATTTTTGTAAACCAGAGGATTTAGTATATAATGATTTATCAGTAGAAGAATCTATCAAATTTGTTACCGTTCTATATTTCATCGTTTGACGATCCTACTAAAATTCCATAAAATTCATAAAATATTCAATAACTAAAACAAAATACAAAATCCTAAGTTTTATGTACAAAACCCTAGCTTGGTGATACCCTATTTTTAAGTCTATCTTGGAAAATATCGAAGCCCCTTGTAACTGATCAAATAGATCGTCAATTCTAGGTAATGGATATTTATTCTTAATTGTGATTTGATTGAGCATCTGGTAGTCGACACATAACCTCAAAGATCCATCCTTTTTCTTTACAAACAGAACCGGTGCTTCCCATGGTGATACACTATGAATCCTTTTTCTAACAGTTCCTCTAGTTGTATTTTCAGCTCCTTGAGTTCCGTTGTGCCATCCTGTATGATGCCCTACTGTGCTCCCTGGCATTACTTAAATTGCAAACTCTGTCTCTCATAGTGGAGGAAGGGCGAAGTCTGCTTGGAAGACATCCTCAAATTCTTTCACAATTTCGATGTCTCCCAATGCTCAGTCGTTGTTTTTCCTTGGAAATGACGCTGAAAAGAATCGCATAGCCCCCCTTTTTAAGAATCTTTTCCACTTTTATTGCTGACACTACTGCATGACATGACTTGCCCTCTACCCCTCGAATCATCAGACCTTTCTTCCCCGACATGTTAATTTTCACATTCCTATCTTTACAATGAATGGTGGCATAGTTGTTACTTAACCAGTCCATCCCCAATATCACATCAAAATCATTCATATGTAGTAACATCACATCTGCAAACATTTTTTGTCCTCCCAAAATCACTTCTATTCCTCGTAAATACTTCCCTATGGTAGCAAACTCACCCAATGGAGTCGTTACCCAAAATCCATAACCGAGTACTTGTTCGGTTCGCATGGAGTCGTTACTCTCAAAACTGATTAATTAAACTTCTGAAAATCTGGACATAAATGAAATAAATCACAATGTTGATAAAACAACAATCTGAACCGGGATAAAATTAAAAACTTAATCGGACCCAATCAGCAAATCTGGAAGTTTAAAAATATGAAACTAATCATCAACAAATCTGGAAATACATAGAATATCTTCATTTCAAAATAAATCCAATATGACCCAATATCGATATAATATGACAACCATATTATATCATGACAGCAAAAAGAAAATACAAGAGAGTTGAAAATAAATCTGAAACCACCAAATCTGAAATCAACAAATCTGAAAATAAAAGAGAGTTGAACCAACAACATTTAAAAGAGAGTTGAAAATAAATCTGGAACCAACAAATCTGGAATCAACAAATCTGAAAATAAATGAGAGTCGAAAATAAATGAGAGTCAACAAGCTCAAATTGGTGAATCCATACGTGGGGATCCTTTCCAGTGAATCTCGGAAAGTCAAAACGCAAGTGTGCCTTCGGTAGGTCAATATTATGGCCATCCTTTTCGTAATCGTCGGTGTAATTATCATCGAAATCATCCGGATTGCGAAAGCGGCGACGGGTGTTCGGTGAATACATCAGACCATGATGACGACCGTGATGTCTGGTACGACCTCATTGGAATTCGATGTCACGATCTGATGGTTGGTGGTTGTTGTATTCAACCTCCTCGACCAGACTCTTCCCTTTGTCTTTATTAAGGATCTCTTGCAAGGCCGCTTGGATTTTAGCCATCTCTCCTCTAGAGACTGCAATCTCCGCAACTTGAAATTGTAAGGACTCGTCCACACTTCCTCGAAGATCCTCAATCTCGTTTTGCGTAGAGCAAGTACCTCTTCCTACCATTGTGGAAGGTGAGTTGGACGAATTGAAAGCACCAATTGATACGCTTCGTACCAGGGGAAAGGAGACCAGAGCTTCTCAGATCTCTTACAATTGAAAAGAATTATAATATTCAAAGTTGATTCCTTTATTCCATACTAACGTGACTTTGTATAGCCTTACAAATAAAATCATATCTTAATAAAATAATAAAAATATCCTAAATTATAGTTAATTGCCAATCAACTAGAATCGGAAGGAAATTTTAAATTATAGCTACTTATCAAATTAACTTTTGCATGGGGTTAATTATGAATATCCCCTAATCATAATAAAATAATATTAAAATATTAAATGCAATAAATGGGGTGGACGTGCATGGTGTGCATGGAGAGTGAATCTTTTAGTGGACATACTAGTCCAACTTAGATGTCTTCTTTGCTTGCTTGGCCAACAATGGATCAAGCGTATCAGTCGAAGATATGCTAATCATCAAATCTGAAACCAACCAAATTTAAAAGAGAGTTGAAAATAAATCTGGAACCAACAAATCTGGAATCAACAAATCTGAAAATAAAAGAGAATTGAAAATAAATCTATGAAACATTTACCTCACCATACGTATTAACCTATAATGATTAATCAAAGATATCAGATTCATATGTTGGGACTTCCCCACCTTACAGATCTGATCAAATATTAATCCCATCTCACAAATCCACTCATTAAATAAACATACCCTCAAACAACACACGTGGCTATGTGAATATCCTTAATTGGTTTGGATATTTTTATATATAAACACTTCATCACTTCCAAGATTAGTAGCAGCAACACTAACACAACATCACAGAGAAATATCATATACAACAATATGTGAAAAATCACTCAACAACCAAGATGAGTGTTGGCCAATCTGCATTGGTTCCACACACAATAAAATACAAAGCTAATGCATTTAGGTAACTAATCAAATTCACAATTTCATCTTCTCAAAACAAAAACAAAAAATCAGATTCTATAAATCTCATACCTTCCCTTGCCTTTGAGACCTCTCTATACACAAGCCACACCAAGATTTCCACCCACCCAAGCACCGCCTCACACGATCGTCGGATGACCCCTCGTCGGAGTTCCATCTCTGTTTGTATCCCAACCTTGCCGTAGTGTGGAAGTTCTTCACTCCAGTTCCGTTTCCTTTATTTTCCTCCCTCCACTTTTCCCCTTTCTTCAACCCTTATATCCTAGGGTTTATCTATTTCTATTAACACATTACTAAAATACCCTTAGTTAAATTAGCCCAACCCAATGTA
The DNA here is from genome assembly GCA_001185155.1 of Zostera marina. NCBI lineage: Eukaryota > Viridiplantae > Streptophyta > Magnoliopsida > Alismatales > Zosteraceae > Zostera > Zostera marina. Next base: position 2,441,267 of record LFYR01000981.1, on the reverse strand, counting down.
ATTGACCCACTAAGGTACTCTAAAATTTATTTATTTTTTGAGTTATTACAAATACAACATGGTATAATTATCAACCAATGGACGCAGATAACTTGTAATCAATGGGAAGCCACCTAAATATTAACCATTCAAGGCTTTCTACTTCATCAAGTGATTTATTTTTTAACCAATGGAGAGATTTACTTGGATCAAGATTTATCAAAGAATCAATCTCAATCATCGATTAAAATCCAAAGGTCCAAAATGATCCGATTACCCAATTGGAAGATCCATTTAATGATCAAATAAACATTTCAAAGCTATATAAATGGGAGATCGACCATGGGTAATCTTATCAACCAAAGTGCAATCAAGAGAGATTATCAAAGAGATTAAAAACCACCAAATATTCAACCAAAGTCCCAAAATAGCTTCGTAAGAGCCACACTCATAAGAAGTCAACGACTTCCTATCGAGTAATTGGGTTCACAACCTCTCAAGCGACAACTGGTCTTACGACCGTCACCAACTGATGATACTCCAAATACTAGATCCAAGCTCAGTCTTCGGCCCATCCAAGGATAATGGCCAATGGAAAATGAGAGCTCATGGGCACCCGCTAGTCCATTGGACTCGGGTACACACTGACCCATGTACCCTATCGGGTAGACCTTGATATCTAGGAAGTCTGGGCATGAGTTGTCTTGGGCCAACAAGCTCATAAGACAACCTATAAATAGATTCTTGGGGGCACTTGACAAGGGGTTGGTTTTTGGTATGAAAGAGAGCTTTGCTTAGTTTTATAGGATCCTTCATCAGTGATGAACTTAACGTAAACAAGCAAACAACCAAATAACCTGAAGCAATGGACGGAGGAGGGTAGCAGAGTCAATGCATCGTTTGAAGAAAGAGAGCTCGAGTCGGTGGCCTCACACAACAAGACAGACCAGTACCAAAATCCTCCATTCTGAGAATCAGTCGTGTTGACATATGAGCTCGTACAGGAACCACGTGGAGGTTGAAAGCTTCCAAGGGTCCTCGAGTGAACCTATGGTGGACCAACTACTCCAAGCTATAAGTGTGTTGCACAAAAGTCAGAAGAAGCTCTAGGATCATGTCCTCAAATTTTATATGGAAAAGCAGCAGACTTGGAGTCCCACGAAAAGTGAAGAGGGCTAAGGTGGTTGGAGAAGGCCTCGTTGTGACGTTGACACTGAGAGTAGAGGTTGCGGTGCAATCTTTGGAGCTCCTTCAACTGGAAGAAGGTCCAGAGGCTTTGTGCCCGGAGCTCCTTCAGGAGGCTTACCCCGTAGGGTAGAAATTCCCCGACTCCCAACATAGAATGAGGTTGGATCCGGATGATCACTTGCATGGTTGCATACGTTCAACACGAGGATGGAGGCCATGACTCTCCGATGCATCATCTGGTGTCGAATGTTCCGACATACGTTCTCAGGCAATGCAGTAGCATGGTACAAGACTCTAGTAGTGGGTAGCGTCACTTCTTTTGCTGAACTGGAACACCTTTTCAAGATGGCTAGCTTCCAGTCACAAGTAGAGGGAGCGCCGAAACCAAGGGGTCCTCCTTAATGTTGTCCATGCTCCAAACAAGAAATTGAGGAAGAACATGACCGACTTTGCAAAGTGGTTCAAATTATCAGTGGAACTCACGACTCGACATTCATGATGGCCCTACAGGCGGGCTTGCGTGACTTCAAGTTTCTGGAAGACAATGGATAAGAGGAGATGCGGTGTCAAAAGAATTAAGGGAATGCAGTTTAGTATGAGCACCATGCATGTGTAGTCATCCCCTAGTAAAAAGGCTAAACAAAGTGTTGTCGTATCGTCAGACAATTGTTTCTAATCAGGCCCACAACCGCCAGAGACCTCAGTTCAAGTGACTTCAAAACCAGCACGGCAGGAACCCGCACCTGATGAAAGGAAAGTGTTCCTTGCGTTACGAGAGTCCAATTCGCTCCATGATCCCATGAGCGGAGTCAGCGATAAGGCACAACGATGACAAGTAATGCGAGTACCACCGTGAAACATGCCACACCACAACCAAATTTTGGGCCCTCGCAAGCGCTATAAGTGTATTGGAGGAAAAGCCCAATCCCTTTTTTACTAGTTTATATTATTAACCTTTGGGTCCGGCGAGGCTGTGCACGAACTATCACAAGAGTTGACGGTGTGAGCTTGCCGGAATCAATGCAGCAGTTGGCTGCAAAGGAAATGGGGTAAATTCTAGGGCTATTCGAACTAACCGTTTTTGGAATTTGCCTAACTGTCTATAAACGAGTTTAAGTGTAATCAAATAATTTTCATTAAGATTAAATGTATAGTAATTACATCTTTATAGTTTGCTAATCACTATTACATTTTCAACAAATTAAACAATATTTCATCTTCTTTAGTTTGTTAAGCTCGTTGCTTTTGACCCATGATGAATTGGTCGCTCATTTGCAATTTCCTCTGCATCTTCCAATACTGAATATCCATTAACGGAATTTTTCATCGATTGGTAAATCTTTAATTGAAAGATCTCGGATTTCAAAAACTTGTCGTGAATTCGCCCTTATTATGGAACAAAATATCTTTTTAGAGAGTTGATTTCTAATAATCTTAGTGTTATCTAAACTTTAACAAAATAACTTTAAACTTATCTAAACACAAAAATTTTAACTTATAACTTTTATCTAAACTTATAACTTATCAACATAAAATATTTGAAGGGTTAATCGATCCGCACTTCTACCCTAAAAATCGTCTCTTTCAACTATCTCATTCACAAAATCTAATCTCAAACAAGACTAAAACCTACGGCTTCCATGTATTGACAATTGTTATTTTCGTTTTTAAAATTTTAATGAAAAAAAGATGTAGTAATTATGGATTGAATATGAGAATTTAATTACCATATAGGATAGAAAAATATCTAAATAAACACACCTCTTGTTTTAAAATCACATCAACAAAAACTACAAAATATGGAAAATGTAATTGATTCAGATAAAAAATGTAAATTACATATACTGATGGTTGGATTAGTTAGGAATATGCAGATAGCTTGTAAAGGACAGACGATGATCGCATTTTAACTAGAGGACATGCGACGGTCGGATTCTACAAACAGGGCATCTAAACCGTTGAGTCAACCATTCTAAAATGCATTGTCTGTGAAATACATGTGTGCATATATTGATTTGAATCACTTCATCATAAATTGCATATTTCATCAAACATATCATACACCTATTATCATGATTTTTATTGTTGTTTTCAAAGGTCTTATATTCCCATACTGCATATTTCAAACACTGTTTGGAATATTCATCAGAAATCATGGAAAAAAGATTATGTAATTTGTTATCAAACTTCAATTGCAATATGCTTACTTCATCATCATTTGATACTTTGATTGCTTCATTATGGATAAATTTTCCAAGGACTTCAGATACTGATGCTAGGTGTTTGTAAAAATGTCGAAGCATTTTTTCTTGTCTAATTATTTTTCTGATTGAATAAATGGCAGACTCCACTGAACGAATAAAAGGGTTCAATTCAAAAACAGAAACAATTACTTTAGATGAAAGAACAACATGTAGTTGCAGCCATTTAGATTTTGTATTACTGAGCTTCATCTTTTTTGGGGTAATGACGAATTTCACAATAGCATATGTTTCATTCCTTATCCACACTGGACCAAAGCTATCATCTGAATCAAATTTCTTCAAATGACACTCAATTGATTCTTGATACTTTGAATCTCCTGTTGAATATTTCACTAAATCTTCACCTAAATATCCCACTGAATCTTCACCTGAATATTCCAATGAATTTCCTACTATTTCTTCAAATGCTGAATATTGATAAATAGGAAATTCCGCTATAAATTCATTGATGAATGAATCTTTGACTATCGATTCTTCAATTAATGAAACTTCCGGTGAATATTCTCTCAAATAATCATTTATCGAATAGCTATTTGCAATTTTTTCTTCTTCTATTACTGAATATCTATTAGCGGAATTTAACCTTAGTAAATCATACCTCAATCGTTCTTCGATTGATGAAAGATCTTGGATCCCAAAAACTTGTCGTGGATTCGCCCTTGAATAGAATTGTATTGAATAGGCATTTGCATCTTCCATTGAAAAAAGGACAAAGAGAAAGAAATAGAAGAGGGAAATGTATCACAAGAATGTATGTGATCACACAATTTTATAATTTATAATAACTTTTTTAAACATTTAACTAACTAAATGACTTGATAATTAACTAACTTACTAACTGAAATATAAATCTGGTATTTTTTATGTATAATTTTTATTATAACATTATTTTTTTAAATATGATAAAAAAACATATATAAAAATATCATTTAATTTGTGTATTTAATTAGATACCATTGCAAATTAATTAGTTAGTTCTGGTTAATTCTGTTGAGTTGAATTATGTCACAACAAAAATTATTTTAGTTGTGATGGTCCCAACAATTATATAGGAAAATACAACAAATCATGATACCTGATTTAAATCGCTAAGATTGAAGATTGAAGAAAAATCAATTTACTTAACCAAATACCGTTATAGATTCATAAATTTTTAAAAAGTCAACACCAATTTTTTTTTAAGCTTAAATAAATATGAGAAGTGAAGGAACACTAAGACAAAATAAAGTAAAGTATTTACACTTCATTAATTAATTGTGGGTTACATATTGTATATGCTTACCTTGAATACGCCGTCTTGCATCATCAAATCGTGTGTGTCCATTAGTATTTAATCTAATGACTAAAATAATATACTGCACAAGACACTAACACATGTACGACGCAAAGTCGATTTAATAGACATGATCAACTTGACACATATAGCATTCATATTGTACGGCATAACTGAATATTACTGTATTTATTTATACATGATCGAGGGATTAGTTTTTATACTCCTAACAGAGTTAGCTTCTAACAATTTAAGACGTTTCTATAATTATTTAGGTTAGTTATATCTATATACAATTTAGTTGTTGTTTTCGAAGGGTTCATACAATCTAGGCTAATTTAGCCACAGATTTGATCAGAGGGTCACTGATCTTGGTCGTGGTTGTTTCTCTGTTTTTTTGTAATGTTCATACACCCCTTTCAATCTGAGTGATTGAACGAGGGTTGAGTTTATTCCGAAGACTTGAAAATTGTATTGTAGCTATATGAGTTGATAAGTTGGTATGTATGTAATTAACTTGAAGAACTCTTTTGTCTACCCGTTCTCTTACAAAATGATAGTCAATGTCCATGTGACACGTTCTGTTCTTTCCTTCTCTATTTGGTGTTAAAAATATTGTTGACTTATTGTCACATTAAATTATTGGAGGTTCATTGATTTTTATACCTAGTTCTTGAAACAGAAAGTAAAAACCTATGAAACGGTGTTGGCTAAGGCTCGATATTCAGCCTTTGTGCTAGACCGAGATGCTACTGCTTATTTCTTTGAGAACTAATTTGCTAAATTGTCCCCGAGATAGAAACATGCATGCACCAGAATATATGATCAATGTGTGTCAGGATCTCATGTCAGGACCTTCACATGGAAATTCATTCCCTAATATTTTTAAAGGTACCTGTTAATTATGTATGCAGCAGTAAACACACATTCTCCCCAGTACGTTAGAGGTGTGTTGTTCTGGAAGTGTAATGCTCTAGCTATATATGTATAATATATGTTTAGCAAATGCATGTATTTTTTCTTTAATTTTTGATATAAAACGACTCAGGACATTTATCTTTTCATTAAGTTTTTGTACTTCGCGGATGGTGAATGAAGGCGTCGTGCTCATGATGGCCTCGATTTTCTGAGGATTGGATTGTATGCCTCTTTTGCCTACATAGAATCCCAAGAACTTTCTTTCGAGCACCCCGAAGTGACATTTATCCAGGTTTCATTTCATTTGCACGCAATGTCTCGAGTGCTTCTTTTAGGTCGCAGGGATGATTGCCAAAAGTTTTGGACTTGAACAGTACGTCATCGACTCGTATGCTAACAACACATTCCTCTCTACCAGATTTTGAAAGGTTGCACCAACGTTGTGTAACCCGAAAGGTACCACAAGTTTTTATTCAAAGCTTTTAATTTTTAACAATTTAATTAGTTTTTCCTTCCATTTATTATACCCTTTTTTCTGCACATCGATTCAAAAATCACTCTAAATCTACAGGAATTTTCGAAAATATTGGAAAATAAAATTGATTCAATTTAAACGGAAAATTTCAAAGGTTTAAAAGAAATACAACTTTCAGATTCATTACATTATACTAAAAATGACTTCAACCACGCTAATTGGTTTATTCAGGAACAATCAAATTCATTACATTAACACACACAATTATTTATACTAAAAATGACTTCAACCACTAATTGGTTTATTCAGGAACAATCAAATGACCTATGAAGGATAGGCTTTTAGACGATGGTCGCATTTTACAGATAGGGCATAGAAACCGATTAGAAAACCATCGCGTAATGCAACCATGATGAAAGACATGATTGCATGGTTTAATTTGATGCAATTCGCCATCGTCATCTTCGAATTCTTGCAAACACACCATACACATATCTTGAATGTTATCTTCATTGTTCCTGTTTCGCCATACCAGACTTTTGAAACAGTCTTTCTTATAATTATCATCTATCAATTGATAGAGAGTATAGAATTCATTTTCAAACCTCAAATCTAAAATGCCCACTCTCTCATCACATATTATTCTGTTTACTTCAATGAAGATAAACAATCCAAGAGGTTCAAGTACTAGTCCTAGATGCATGTATAAATATGGAAGCAGGCGTTGTTCTTCTTCAATTACGCAGTGAATGGCATTAATGGAAGATTCTATCGAATGGACAAAGAGAGACAAAGGAAGCATTTTCAAAATTACCTTTTGAGAATGGGCGATATGTATATGCAACCATCTACTTCCGTCCATAAACTGAAGGTTTCTTTGAGCAGTAACAAATTCCACAACAACGTATCTTTCAGTACAGATCAACATAGGACCCAAGCGGTTAACTATCCAAAAATTCTTTGAACTTTTTTTGGTTACCTTTCGTTGCCTTGAATCTTCTATTGGAGAAATTCCCATATTAGAATCCATCGCTCCTTCCATTGTAAAAGGGAAAAAAAGAAAGGTAAAGAGGGTAACTTTTCTTGGAGTAATGATGAACTTCAAAACAAAGTATCAGTATTACACAGCTTTATAAGACTTGACTTGACTAACTAACAATACCAAATCAGTTTAACTTTGTTGTTTTGTTGTTTAAAATTACTGGTTAGTTTGATTTGGTTTGGTTTAGATAATTAGGTACTAGGTAGTTAAATAATATTTGAGTTAGTTACTAATTAACTACTAAGGCTCGTATTTAATCTTTTTCCTCTCCTTCAACTTCATATTCTCCTCAATAGAAGATTATTCAATGGAAGAATACTATTTGATGTGCTTTTGCACGGAGGATAGCGTCGGTCCACTTCAAATAGCTTCTCAAGAATATGTTGTTGTAAAATTCTTGGCTACTCCAGCATTTTTGAAGATCGAGAGTAAACAGTTGCATATTCATCTTAATCAGACTTACACAAAGGCTATTCTGATGGAAAGTTTCATCACCACACTGGAATCTGCCATTCATGAAGTGGAAATCATAGTTGATGATGCAAGAGACATAATTCCACATTTATACTTGTACTTACCAATAGTTGGGAGACTACCTGGAACATTTCTCTCTATTGAAGCAACCAAAGGATTTAATAATGATCTAATTAGCATATTGCATCTTGAGTTTCAAAATCAATACTTTACTCTTGATCAATTAGTAAACGTACACAATCAACCAACATTTCTCTATAAGATTGGGTGTTTGGATAAATTGGTCTGGCAAAGCAGCAATGATGATAGCCTGAACAGTATAAATATTATGTGCATAGTGTGTTTGGAAGAATATGCAGATGATGAAGAAGTTGTTTCAATTACATCATGCAATCATGTTTTTCATCAAGAGTGCATTATGCGATGGTTTCGGGATCACTTTAGATGCCCGATTTGTAGAATTCGACCATCCTTTTCGGTAAATTTTAGTATCTAATTACACAATCACAAGAAAATCTTTACCCATAGAGACAGACAGACAATTTAAAATATTTTTTAGTTTATTTAATTTTTTTTTTGTTAATATAATCCTTTTAAAACTATTACTATATTTTTCTAGAGATATTATTTTATAAATATATTTTTTGATATATGGAGAATCAGAAAAGATGCAAGCAAAAAGATGAATGGTACCATACTATTGACTATTGTAGCACCATAATAAGGATTTTTAGGTATACAATGTGAAACTGATGATAAATAGATAAAATCCATTGAGAAAAGGGAACCTTCATATTTGCAGCTTATTTCATTTTCTTATCTGACTTTGCACATGCATCATCTAAGTAATGTATAAAATATTGTTATAGAGATGTAAAAAACAACTTAGATGATTTTTTAAGATAGAAAATTTGTTACCCCTTGTTTAAATGGAATTGAGCTTGTGGTTGAGTCTATTCTTTCTTTGAAACAAAATGATGTTTATCAACATAGGGGTGTTCACTTGGAGCAACCCACAAACCACCTAAGATGCACAAATGGATAAAGAGCAAAAGAAAAGACGAATAGAAATTTGAGGGGTATATGTTCCAACAGAGTTCTACTCCAAAAAATAATAGAAGCCTGTGTAAATTAAATACCAAGATTCACAATGAAACAAATGGTTAGTCGTGATACATTGTTGGTGACTTGGAGGTGTATAGTAAAAATAAAATGAGAATTATATAAAAAATGAATAATATACCTTATTTTTATAGAAAAACAGGTTTTCCACAGAAGATAAGGCAAACTATAAAAATACCTGAATCCAAATAAAAAATACAATGCTTTAATTAATCTTTAATTTTTAAATTAAAAAAATAAATCTTATATAAACACAGACTAAAAATAATTAGCATTATTCTATAGTAACATTCTAAAATACGTTTATATCTTTTATGGTAACATAATTAGCATTATTCTATTCCCTTTAAATTTCTTTTAAGACAGGTAAAAGGAAAATCCACAAAGAATTGCTGCACAAATCGTTGGAATGGTTGAAAGTGAAAACTCAACAACATAAAGTGAGCTCTGTAGAACAAACATACCATGAATAAAATTGATAATGCAATGAACGGGCACAAACAATGCCAATGAAGTTCCCGACAAGCATTACAGTTACAATATCTAAAGAAAATGGAATCGAGAATAATATTAATAGCTATTGAAAAAAAATCAATTGCAAAAGAGGAGACAGAATGAAATAAACAAAGCTAAAAGTGATAAATTTTTTTAATCATACGTTCAGCGCTTAAGTTATCCAAGCTTGTTCTGGTTGCAGGATCCGTTTTCTTTTTACAAAATCTAGATTGCAAGAAACAGATAAGACCACCTTCATGCCTGTAAAAAGACAACATAAGTTAAGAATTTACAAGGTTAAAATGAGTTAAAATACCGTAACATATGTCACGCACTTCTTTGTCATAAATTAATAAGTACTAAACATAATGAATTTACTATTTTATCTTTAATCTTTCCATGACTTTGCAGTCCAGAATAAATATTGTTGATGTAACTCACTTACTGAAGAATCTTAACTAAAAATAATGGAACTCACTTGCACCATTTATAGTGAGCAAACAATATAAGGAGAAGAAGATGGATAAATAGCAATAAGCTTGCAAATTTCTTGGATATAAAAATTGGTTCAGGAATGAATTTAAAGTTAACAGACCTGTTTCCAAAAGAAAAGAACAATGTTAAGTTAACATAGACGCTACCAAACTGAATCGGTTAAACATATAGGAAAAATATTACAAAATAATGATAAATGATAAAAAAAATATTGTATTGATTTGTAATGGTTCAATCAACAAATGTCAATATAATGTTATTATAAAGTTAATTAATTTCTCCTTTTTCGCGCTAAGATAACGAAGAACTCAAACAAAAATTTACAATGTGAGAACAAATGTTCTTTAATCTGATTAATGCACAAGAGTGGAGGAAAATGTGAAGTACGATCTATTGTTTGTGCTATAAGTTAATGTTCTTTAATGATTACATGATCAAGGGTTATAAACTGAAAATAATAAGCATACTCAAATATGTTTGTAAAGTAATAACTAATAAATGGAAAGCAATCACTCATGAAAACATGTCATACCAAAAATGAATGAATACACGACTAAGATTGAAGGATCTTGATACATAGCCAATTGGATACAATAACAAGAATGGAAAACCTAATAGAATCTGCAATACGTAGTAAAATTAAACTATTAAAAATATGAAATTAGAGACAACCATTAGAAAATGAATAATGCATCATATGTGATAAAAATCATTTTAGCATATCTCTAAGTATTAGGCCTCGAACGGTAGTCATAGACAGAATTGTCTTTACATTCATATATAAATAACCCAAATTATTTTTATGGAAATAGTGATCTTCATTTTGTATATTAGAATTGGTTAATGCAAAACACAAAGGCACTTTGAGGTTTTGATGCTTAAGAACGTTATCTCCATTCTGCAGGCTGCACCCACACATAATTATAATAAATAAATATAGCACATTAGCACTGATGTGATCTGACAACATTTAAGCCTCTGCCAATATGGGAAAAAATGATTCATTCCTTGAACAAGAGTCAAGATGTAGACTTTGTTGAACTACTATGGTTAATAAATAAATACTGAAGACTAGGTCTATATGAAAATATGAGTTGAATTATGAAATCATCTCCAAACCACTACCACTAGAATCATCAAACAATCATACAAACCTGGACCAGTGCTGCGCCTGTTAAAGAAGATATCAATCCTTTTATTGACATACCCTATATGCCACAAACAAAATGAAGTATATTTTTCTGAATCACTGATCAAGTGAATGGTAAAATAAATAAATAAACTAGGGTGCCAAATTTAATGTGCCCTGAATACCTTCAACATTAGAAGAAACAAAGGAGGAGCATAAAGTAAAACATTCATCTTTATAGAAACAGCTCCACTACAATCAAGTGAATAAATAAATGAATTAAAATGATTGTGCTTGAGCTTCTAAATTATCAACAAATGATTCAATAATAACCTGAAAATAATCAAAGCCAGATGCCATTTTTGATAAAGAACCAATGCCATTGAAGCATGGAGAAGTGTCATTGTGAAACAATCATTAAATAGGCGTAGCATAAATATGGAGTGGATCCTCTTTGACAATGATAGTAAACAAAGAGCCCACCATGGAAGCTACAAGTAGCATGGACAAAATCATAACTTCCCATCTAAAATGTTACAGAAAAACGTGGAAAAACAAAGATAACAGAAGAAGAAGAAATACCACTTCTGTCTTTATGTAGATTACTAATATTACTCCCAGATTTATAATATACAGAACCCCAAAGAGGATCTGCAAAATATGCGACAACCAAACTATTTAGCAATAGTAACCAAATTAAAAAAACTTCCCAATTGAGTCCAAAACTCGAAGAGTGATTGTAAAATTTTAGTTTAACATCAGATAATTATGAGTGATTATATGATATATCTGCATTGTAATGACCTGACCTGAGCAGGAAAGACCTCACCACCAGTCAAAAACCTAATAGCAGAGTACACATAGAGAAACCCTGCTGGATAGACAAGAGGTCCAGTGTCCCCTTTTAATTTGGTGTAATCTCTCTCTCCACCAAGAAACCCTTCTACCTTCAATTCAACACAAATCCGTTTTATCTTGACAAAAAAAAAACACACAACAAAAAGAAATAAACTACAATTTTAACACTCCAACCTGCGACATGTAGGCATCCCAATCAATCTTCGTATCTGTATAGAATTTTTTTTAACAATTGATATCACAATTCAATCCAACAAAATTGAACTTCGAATTGTTCTCACATGGTACGTAGGCGATGATGAGGCAAACGAGAACAGCGTCTACGGATAAAAGTAAGAGAGCGAATTCGGAACTAGAAATCATGGATCTCTTCGACAACGATTTCATCTGCGCCTTCGTACGATCTCTTCGCCGGATCTCTTCACCGGCGATCTGCTCTCATTGTCTCATCTTTGACTCGAGTTATAACTGCAAGCAGAGTGTTAGTCCACTTCACGGTCTTCATTCTTGGGCTTTTATAAAACTGGGATTTTATTTTAATGGGCTTTTTAAATTGTGTATTTGAATAGGAGAAACTAAGGTAGAGAGAAGAAGCAAAGAGGTGGTTAGGGGAGAATCAAGAAATGGTATTCGAATTTTTTCGATTTAGCGATCTGTCTTCGTTGATATTCTGTCTTCGTTGACAGAAGATTTCTACCGATTTAGCGATCACCGATCCTTTTTTTTGCTGAATCTTCACATGATTGATTCATTTTTTTGCACATACATGATCCGATTGTTCAATCGCGGCAGAGATTCTACGTCGAACTCGGATTCAACATTTTTGGTTGGACCCAGACCCACACTACATCCTAAATTTCAGGTCTAGGATTGGAAATGATTGACTAATGCTTCCACATGGGCTCAAGGCCCAGTGCGGTCCATAAATATCTAAGGTAATGATCAGTGTCCATTTTTAAAAGGAGACCTAAAGGTAACAATATACATAAAGTAACCTTCGGGTTTGATACATCCATAATATCCTGTTAAATCTGGACAGATATCACTTATGTGTATATATATTTTTTTGATCTGATATGACTTGGTGTTCTATGTGATGCAGCAGATGAGTACAGTATGAGTATGTGCAATATGAATATATAAAGTATATGGACAGATCTATGTTATTTGATATATGAATCCAGAAATAGTAGTGTATGATATGTATATATGCGTACGTAGATGTATGCAGGAAATGGTGCAAGTTAATGTAAAAATATAGTAAGTGTAAGCAATACTGTGGTTCGGATGAGAGATCTGTAGCAGTAAGCGTGGATGATGTCGATCGAAGACAGTGTCGGAGATCGGAAGAATGTGTGATCTGGAAACCGGAGAATCAGCAGAACTTGCTTGGCTGAGCTATTCAATGAGCGCACAAATAGTACAGAGACAGTAGCGTGATTCCCAGAGGGAAAATGAACTTTCAATATCAAGGAGTGAAATTAACCAGTAGTGGTAACGTTGGGTTGTGTATGGTATTTATTGATGTCTTTAGGTCTTCAACGGTTAAGAATAAGAAAATTGTCAAAACTAACCACTTAAGGTTACTTTAGAGTTAAAACTAACCACCTACGTTTTTTATGATCATTTTACCCTTATAATTAATTCAAATTTCCGATGATGTGTCATTATAAAAAAAATGGCCAGATTTTTTTGGGCAGAAAACAACCCATCGTCTCCCCCCCCCTCCCTGGTGTTTTTTACGCATGGCGGTCAGAGTTTTGGTGATAGTCTGAAATTTTCCGGTGCCATCTTTGGCAACTACCACGTCGGGTTTTAGTCTCTTCCTACCTTTATTGCCGAGAAGTATTCTTTCCTCTGCCGGAATCCATCTGGGTACGTTTTGGGTCTGGTCCAACAAACGTCTCCGTGCGAATCCGATGGTGGGCGGTGGGCAGTGGGCGGTGGCGGGAGGAATGAAAGCTCGGGAATCAATGGATATCGGGAATCTATTCAAAATGGAAACAATGAAAGGTTTGGGACATAAAGCTCCTCGGCGTGAACTTCGTAGCCTCAGAAGATCGAGTGATGACCTTGTGTCCTTTCCAGTTCACTCTTTTACTCGTTCCGGCGCCGAAGTTAGCATACGAGTATACTCGTCGTAAAACAACTTTCTCAAAGCGAAATTTCCACTCCATGGAAACCACCCTTTTGGGTGGATGACTAATACCGATTACGAACTATGTCGACAAGACTCTCACCATCGTTCAAAGAAAACGCTTTCACCTTTGTATTGATGGATACAGTGGAAGAACTAATACTCTTCTTCACCGACACAACTAACCTCTTTACTTTTTTGGGATCAATATGATTTTCTTTGACGAAAATGACATCAGGTTGGTCATCGACATATATTGATTACCCCTTCATTGTTTTCATCTTTTTTTCTTTGACATATTCACGGATCTCATTGCGAATGAAAGGTGTAGTCTTTGGATATTTGATGCAATTTTTATCATTACCAAGTAAGTGACCTTTCATTCGACCGATTCTACCGGTTGAAATCCAATGACATAATAAACATTTGACTCCATTAGAGTCACTTTTTTTCAATAAAATGACATATTTTCATGCTGGATCACTTGACTTAGGTCGTAGTTTTGTGTCATTCTTCTTCTACTTAGTGGTTTTAAAATGACACTTGATTAAAGGTTGAACTTTTCTAACAACTTGATGTCTATCATCTTGCTGAATTTTCTCATATTGCTGGATTTCTTTATCAAGCTAGAATTCTTCATCAACATGTGGCTCTTCATTGACATCGACTTCATCATCGTAGTACATCTCATCATTTTCTTGGTATAGGTCATCGTTGGAGAATTCTAATTGGATAAACTGGTAAAAAAATCAGAATGAAAAAGGATAAAAAAAGAATGGAGAATAAAATGAAAAAACAGTAATGGAGGAGACTGAAATGTTAATGGAGAATGAAATGTTTAAAAAAATCAGACTATGGAGACTGAAATGTCTTTAAAAAATAAGGTAAAAAAATAAGGTAAAATCCCACTCCTTACTCGCTATTGAAATGCTCTAAAGTTCGTCTTTTACCCCATATACTCCATGGTGCATCTTCTGTGAACATTATCACCACCCTTTTACTCTTTTATTTGATCTTGGATAAATTAGGTCAAATAATTTTTTTTTCTTTCTCCAGATTCAATCAGAACGTAGCAGAATCACGTTGCAAATCGGCAGCAACAAGAATTGAATATTGCAGTAGATTTTTATTTAAAAAAAAAATACCGATATGTCAAATCACAGCAGATTTAAAAACGTGAAATACCAAATCACAGCACAATCTCATATCTCAGATTTGAACACGTTTGTTGATCTTGGATCGAATCCCTTGTTTGTTTTTTCATATCCCATTTATGACAGGAACTTGCTGGCATTTTTTGAAAAGAAGGGGATTTGGATTCTAAGCGCTTCCAATGGTGGTCTGATGGAAGTCAGGCTGAAAGGAGGGCCGATAAAAATTTTACACCGATGCTCGATTGAAGCATGTCACCTACGAGTTCCCTAAACCCTAAAGGTCTTTTTCAAAATATTTATAAACTGACCTTAGCTCAGTTAGTAGGAGACGATCGACTTTAAAACATATTAGTCACTTATGTCATCATGCTTGTATAATTAGAAGAAATGTCTTAATTATTTAAACCTGAACGAATTACCTAAAATGATGGGACGGTCATTGTATCTATTTCGTAATTTACGGATTACTGCTGATTTGAAAATGTAGCATGTGGGATGTGAGCGGCCTCAAATTTTTAAAAATCAGTCGACCTTATTAATTATAATTTTTTTTATAAACAAAATCCCCCAATCAAGCAATCACTAATTGTTGAAGGTGTTTTTTTTATTGCAACTATTTTTATG
Source organism: Zostera marina (assembly GCA_001185155.1). Lineage (NCBI taxonomy): Eukaryota > Viridiplantae > Streptophyta > Magnoliopsida > Alismatales > Zosteraceae > Zostera > Zostera marina. The sequence goes on along the minus strand of LFYR01000981.1, from coordinate 2,425,640 downwards.
AGGGAGGGGGGAGTAATCAAGGCAGACTACAAGTCCTGCAACGTACAAGACAACAACTAAAAAGCAAATGAACTATTTATGGGCATTAAAGTTTGCATTTGGTAGACATTAAATTGCATTGGTAAATATCTATCAGGACGTGAAGGATAATGGAAAATATATAGGAGTTGATCGACTGCACCTAAACTACTACATGCATTGCCTGTCTCATCGTCATCTATACCAACTAGATTGTATTTCTTCTCTTTCTATAGGCCGGCCGGGTGTTGATTGTAAGATATTTTATCCCCAAATGGAAAATATGCAATTTTCCCCTTATGAGTTCCCAGAGGAAGAGGCCGGTGTTGTGAAAATGATTGTAAAAATGAGGGTTGCATTGGATATTTGTGCTGTGGATAAGTGAGATAATAAGAAGATCGACACACATTTCCAAATTTGACATTAATAAGTTATCGATCATATTGATATCATATTAATAAGAAAATTTATGGGAAGAGTTGAATTTGTGTGTGCTTGTAAAAAGAGGATGAATTCATCAAACCCATTAAATGCCATTTATTTTTTTAGGTTTAGACGTGTAGGGATCATCATACATACATTAATTAGTTAATTGAATTATTAATTTAATAAATACTCATTCACTTGACACAATAACTATTAAAATTTCTCATAGATATTTTTATTAATTTTTTTACGATGATATATTTTCGAAAGGAGATATTTTTACTTTAAAATACATCCTCGGTATCTGTAAGACTGTAACTCTGTTAATTTTAATTTTATCACATTAATTATACAATATACTATATATGGCTATCTATCTATCTATTTATGGGCAACTCTATCAAAATGTGTTGGATATTGAAAGTATTGGCAAATAAATAGCTTGATTACAGTTTAAACCATCAAAAGCATTAACTGATTAGTTAATATGTAGAGAGAGAAAAACCATTTAATCACTTGGTAATTATTTATTAATATATCAATATCTAGATTCATTCTAGTCTTTTGTCTTTGTAGAGTACCAAATAATTAATTAATTCTAATTTTTAGTACTAAAAACTTTACAAGTTACAAATTGAATTTAAATTAGGTTATTTAGTTCTAGTTTTTGCAATATTAGCAAAAACATATGTTGTGGATGTAGAAAAATGACACACACCCAACTCAATGATACAAATGAAGATTAATTCCAAGTTTAAGATTCATTTTATATTTTCATTATGAATTATGATATATTATAATATACCTCGATTAATAAAATTCCAATGGTAGTTTGGTAATTTAATGGTAGAGATTTATTATTAAGAAATGAAAAGGGAGGAAAATGCAATTACGTAGACTAATTGCCTTATTGTCGTTTATTATCAATTCAAAGTTCAAACATCATTAATTCCATCTCTCTCCCCCCCCTTGAACACTCAACAGCAATCAAATCAGCCCAGATTTTAATAAACAATTAAAAACCAAAACAAGAGTAGAAGGCCTTTAATATAATACCATCCATCACTTCTCCTCCCTCTCTTCTCCTATATAAATATAACCCACCTTCTTTCCGGGGACTTATCCATCCGGCAGAGAGCATCATCAGGATCAGCGTGGTATATATTCTTAATTCGGTTCCGGTTGCCTGCACCGAACCTACGTACTTCATAAAGCTTACAAGAATCAAGATGAGTAGAAACTACAAGGGACCGAAACTGGAGCTGAAGCTCAACCTCTCACCACCGCGTCGGATCACGACTACGTTGCTGGAACTGGTGAATTCCCCGCATCGTTCGTCGACGACGTCTTCCTCGCCGCAAAGGTCATGCCTGACGTCGGAGGTGGAGGAGACAGCGGAGGGGCGTGATCAGCTGAAGTATTCCAGCAGTCCGGAAGCCACGTCGATGGTTCTCGTTGGCTGTCCTAGATGTTTGATGTACGTCATGTTGTCAGAAGATGATCCAAAGTGTCCTCGTTGCAAGAGCACCGTTCTTCTCGACTTCCTCAACGACCCCAATAACATCAACTCCAACAAGAGGATGAGGAAGCGTTGATCACCTCACCGCCGGCCTCCGGCAGCCGGCCGTCGCCTGTCTCATCCACTTTCCTCTTCTTCTAGATGTTCTTCCTTTCCTCCTCCTCTTTGAAAGTTGTGTAATATTATTAAATGTTGATCCATTCGATGAGTTGGGCTAAACAAGGGTTTTAATTAAATTCGCATCTGGACTTGATCACGACTACGAGCTTCATTCAATGTTTGATGATAAAAGGACTTGCTGGACCCAATTAACAGATGGTCATTAATGAGTCTATGGGCCGGCCCATAACGAAGGTCTGATTAAAACTTAAAAAAATACATGTTCCGTCGTACCATGATCAGTAATATAAATTTTCTTGCTGTCTTTGAACTACTTGACAGCTGACTAAATAATTCATCAATCGATCCTATATATATCCCTATATATACATATCTCGATCCATCATCCACCGACCATCGTCCATGCCGTCGTCGGTGGGGGAAGAGGATGATGCCATGGCCATCACATTCGCTCTGCGATCGTCGGAGAGGTTCTTCGTAGACCCGTCTGGCGACACGCGATGTATACTCGCTCCGAGGAGGAGACAGACGACGGAGATCACGACAGTGGAAATGGAGTCGGAGAATCCGTACGTGGATTTCAGAACATCGATGGAGGAGATGGTTGGTTTAGCGTATGGTAATGGAGAGATTAATTGGGAGTTTCTGGAAATGCTTCTGGATTCGTACCTTAGTGTGAACGTCGGAGGAATGCACGAACTCATTCTCGCAGCGTTCGTAGATCTACTGCTTCATCTAGCTTGCTCCTGCTCATGTTCTTGCTTCTTTCATTCTAAATTTGCCACTGGATCTAATTGATATTTATTTATTATATAAAATTTTTATAGGATTCAATTTGCAAATTCTCAAATAAAACACACAACTCAGAAGCTTCGTCTATATATGACTATTATTCCATAAGTCAATGTTATAATAATCATTAATCAAATATTTTTCTTCTTATTTTCGTTAAATTTTCATCATCAAAAAATATTAATATATTATATGGTTATTGTGTGTATTAAAAAAATGTATCATTTTTTTTAAGATAATGAAAATAATATATCCACCATTCAGATTGTTTTTTTTAACGAATTCTTTTAGGCTGATTTACTTGAAAATTATTATCAGTTTTTATCTTTAATAGATCGCATTCTGAAGCTATTACTATAAAAAAACAGGCAGACATTAAATGAAATATTTATGGACAAACAACAAGATTATTTATGGAATTTTGGAAAATAATTTATTATCTTCAAAAAATGAAATATTTCCGTTATAAAAAATGAAATATTTTTATTTTTCGTTACAAATAAATCTTTATATCTATGATAATTAAACACACGAGACATTCGGACTGGACTTGTTTATATTATGCGACTAAAAAAAATACCAACTTTGGCAGTTTTCTCCCAAAAATTCGATTAAAGAAATCGTTTTGTTCAAATGTCGCCGGTGATGATCGATTGACTTATTTTTAGCATACTAACTACCGAGTGATTTACTTCTGTGCGACTTCTATCTTATCACGGCGTTGACGGGGACGTCAGTGAAGATAATACCTCTGCTTCCAGGAAACCCGAGGAAGAAGAAATAGGAGGAACAAGGTAGCGGGGTTTTCCAGCAAAAACGATTGGTTATGTTTTTGTTTATATGTAGATTTTCTCAAATGAATCAGCCTTACTTTTTCAGAACAAACCCTTATATTACCATCTCCTTTTCTTTTTCTTTCTCCTCAACTCCCAAAGTTTGTCTTTGATTCTATTCACAGAATATTACGTGAGAGGTTTGCTAACTTTTTACCGATTCTGGATTCTGATTCACTGATTTCTCGATCTGAACAAATACCCCTCTTTGTTCTTCTTCTTCCCTGCAGATCCCACTGATTCCGCCCACCTCAACAACGACAACGAGAAGATGCTCGGTGAGTTCGTCAACAAAATACTGGTGTAAGTGATAAGAACAACCTAGAAAGAAGTACCCATCATTATATTCAGTCATTCTTTTAGATTTGATTTCAGTTCTTTAAAATCGCTACAGGTTAGTGTTTGGGTATGTCTATCCCGCGCTTGAGTGCTTCAAAACAATCGAGAGAAGCAGAAACGATATCCACGGACTCAAATTCTGGTGCCAATACTGGTCAGAATCAATAATATATTATCGATTTGTTTTTTTTTTCCTTTCTTCTATTTAGTACTCAAAAATCGCTATTTTTTGTGCACAATCACAGGGTAATACTTGCTTTGCTTTCTGCCGTTGAGAAGGTTGGGGACATATTTATCTCATGGTAATTCTTTATTAATCTATTAATCAGATATTTTTGTTCAATCTCCGCCGTTTTCTTTTAAGCAAAACTCCATCCGATTAGATGAGAAATGACAACCCTTCTCATTCATTGTATGTATAAATGATTGCAATTAGGGTTCTTGATCAGTTGAGAAAAAGATTTTTTTACGCTGATTGTCTTAAGTTTTTTTTCTCCAGTTTGTTCTTCATTGGTTTTGCCTAATTATACTGAATAATGTGTTTGGAAAAGGTTGCCACTCTACGGGGAATTCAAGCTTGCATTTATGGTCTACCTGTGGCATCCAAGGACACTGGTGAGTAAAAAATTGATCATGTTATTAATTTTTTGCACACACAATCCGACTTGTCGAATTTACCTGTTGATATATAGTTAAATATCATCCAGCCAGATTCTGTGAACTAAACATTGTTTTTTTTTTGTAGGGAACCTACCATGTATATGAAACGCTACTGAGGCCTTTCATGGCACAACACGAAACCGACATCGAGAGACGATTAGGCATCATAATGAACAAATCCATAGATGTTTTCACTTTCTACCTCAAGAATTTCGCAGATAAAGGTCAATCCATGGTGTTCGAGATTCTTCACCACCTGATTTCCCTCCCATCTCGAGCACGCTCGGTATTCATCTCTATCCAATCTCTTTTCTTCTTCTTCAGATGATGAATGTTTAGTTGTTGTGAAATTCGAATTTCATCTGAATTTCTCTCCTTTTCAAATTCTCGTTTGTTATTTTGCAATTGGTGAAGAATGTGAGAAGACCAGGAGGAGGAGGAGGAGGAGACGATGGAGGAGGTGGTGCTGGTGGATATCAGCAAAGGCCACCACCAGCACCACTATCAAATCCAGAGACACAATTGCCACCATATCAACAACAATATGCTCCCTCAGCTCCTCCGCAGATGCCACACCACCGCCAGGTAGCATCTGCTCCGCCACAATATCAGCTACCAGAAAACCGTAGAGAATCTTCATCATTGTATCCTACGATTGATAATGAGGAGGAGGATATTCAAAATGGAGTTAACAAAGTTGAAGAAGCTCTTAGAGCTGCGGGTGTAAATCTCAGGAAGTTAAGGGGGCCACATCAAAATTGATCCGTATAAAAAAAATTTATGAATCATTTTATCTTGTTAATGAGTTCTTGACTTCTTCTTATGTGTTCTGCAATTGTGTGTGTAAATTTATAAATTAATTTTAATAAAGATACAACTTCAGTCTTCAACTTAGAAAGTTACAAACTTAAAAAGATTTCTTCTTTCTTTCTATAAAATAATTTATTTAATCCGTATGTTGGAGGATTGTGTTACATGGTACATTATCTACCGTCCGATTGTAGATAAACGGCTTGTAATTCTTACATATATTTAAATAACATCCCCACGTTTCTTATCTTGCACATCATCATCTCCTCTTCTTCACGCCATGGCGATTCCGGCAGGAACAACGGCAACAGTGACATTGAGAACGGCGGAGATTCCAATCTTCTTCTGTTCCCAACGCAATTTAAATACGGCGATCATAGTCTCTCTACCCAAATCCCGCCGTCGAAGAATCTGCGCTGTGCAAGAAACCAAGGAACCCTCCACTTCCTCTTCCTCAGACTCTAAATTGACGGAAGAGGAGACGACGGAGAAGTACGGACTCGAAGTGGGTCTCTGGAAGGTACATATCTTAAATCTCTCCATGTTTGAATCGACTGATCCAAGTAACGAAATTCTTTACATTTCTGAGAAAGTACAGATCTTCTTCACATCCAAGGATGGCGACAGCGGCGGGGACGGCAAAGGAAAGACGAGAAAGACGGACAAGGCAAAGGATCTTTTGGCGAAGTACGGAGGAGCTTATCTTTTGACATCAATCTCTCTATCTTTGGTTTCTTTCTCACTTTGCTACATCCTCGTGAACGCCGGAATCGACGTCCCTGGATTACTCCTCAAGGTAGAATAGAAAAAAATAACTCCGATTACTGTTGCCGCCTTAAATGATGTTTTTCCTGGGGTTTTCGTGTTTTTTTCAGGTGGGGATTTCGGTGGACGAGACAGGAGGAAAGGTAGGAAAGTTAGCGTTGGCTTACGCTGCTCACAAAGCGGCATCTCCGATTAGGTTCCCTCCGACGGTGGCTCTTACGCCTGTCGTCGCCGGGTGGATCGGAAAAGTTAAAGACGGAAACACTGTCACTGAGAACGAGAATGATATTGTGGAATAAACCGAATAATAATTATTTTTTTCAATAATACCCTTGTTGTTTTAGAATAACACGTTAGACTTTAGACGGATCATAATATTTGGTTTAACCGATAATCTTTGGTTGGATAATATTATAGTTATTCTTTATTGGACCTACCGACGGTCCGACCCAAATTTATCTCTATTACGTTAATAGCCATGTGTCTTAAATTCCATATTAAATTATTAATTTGAAGTATATTTCATTTATCCAATCTTTAGTCCCATATCGATCTAGATAACTTTACGATGGTAGAAGTTGATTATAAATATAGATATACCTTTGACTTTGTTCCATATTTACCTGGATGGAGTCTATGATTGATCAAAAAGGGTCATGGCTTAGTTTAATAATTTCCATTGCACTTTGGAGAGATATCAAGCTAACGTCTCCCCAAGTGGGAGAGTGTACGTCATTATTTATTACTTTGGGGGTACGCGTTCGCGCGGCCCTTATCAATGTAATTGAATTTTTTTTTTTCATATTTTTAATATTTTTATTCATTATTTTCTTAATAAATAATTGATATTGTAATAGAAAAATTATGATTTGATTATAAAATTTTAATACCATATAAAATATTTTCCAAATTACTACAAGGCTTACAAGATTTTTATACCTTCGGATGGGATGTAAATATGTAATAGATAAGATGTTTGAATTGACCACCTTTTAACCTTTCAAAGAAAAGGTAATGTTCCATGTATTGTCACCACTTTCTTTCGTCTCCACATTAATAGAGAAAAGAGCTTGGCAATCTTTTCGAAGTGTGTATCAAATGGGGGTGCACTCGCAACAATTCTTGGCTTCCAAACTAGTGCTTGCTAATCACATATCTAAGCACCCCACTCACTGGTAAATCGATTTCTCACAAGGACTGCTAGAAATCTCCATAGAGACTCTAAATTGAAGTCAATGAAAGAAAAAATATATTTAAAACCTCCTCAAGGCTTTTTCAAGGAAACAAAAGAATATGTAAACTCAATAAGTCTTTTTATATAGGCTTTAAAGTCTTAAACTAGACTATAGAAACTGGTTTGAAAAATTAGGAAACCATTCTAATATACTTTGGCTTTGTACAAACACAGTCATACTATTTATTCCCTTTTCACAAAAAAAGGAACAAAAATATAATATACACAATAGTCTATATAGATGGCTTAATATTCAAAGGGTTAGAGATGAGTATATTAAAAATACAATTAAAAAATAAATTTAAATTAAAAGATCTTGAAAAGTTAAACTGCTTTTTAGGAATTAAGATGTCATACTTCAATGAAGGCATCGTCTTATCCCAAAGAAAGTATACATTAGGGATATTTGAAAAGAGTGGATTAGGATTAGAGAGTAGACTCTTAGGAGCTAAAGAATCCAAAATACTTATTGAAAGAAATTTTGACCTAAAAAATGATAATTCTAAATCAATAGAAGATCCCACCTTCTATAAAAAATTAATTGAAAAACTCATATACCTAAATATAACAAGACCTGATCTCAGCTTTGCAGTACACTGACTCAATATATTATGACAATAAATCAACAATACATTTAGCTAATAACCTTGTCTTCCATAAAAGGACAAAATATGTATAGATTGCTGTGGTTTTACAAGAGATATAATCACTCACGGGATATTTAGTCTTAAACAAATTGGAAAAAAATACCAATTGATGAAATTACTCTAAAACTTGGAATAATTAACATATATTTAAAGTTTGAAGTGGAAGCTGTAAAAAGGACTAATATGAGAATATAAATAATGTTTGAATGCAGGTTACAGAGACTCTGAGAGGATGAGCTAATATGAAAAAAGTCGAGGGTTAAACTGCAACATTCTTAAAAAATAATAAATCACTATTGGGCTAATTAAAAAATGAAGTCCCTTATCTAAAATATATTGGACAGCATGATATATTGAATTAAAATATATTGAAGGGGGCATCTCAAATTAACACACAACATAAAAGATAATAGAAATAGAACAGTCCCTTATCTCATTCTTTATCCTCCTCCTTCTCTTTCCGTAGAATTGGCAGGAGAAAACCCAATGGCGTGCGCCGCCTCTGCTTCCGTTCTTTCTTCAAACCCTAGAATGTTGCAGGCGTCGTCTGTGGTTCCCGCAGCACGAAGTGCTAGACTATTCTCTAAACCTCTGGAGGTTTCTATTCCCAAGATATTCAACGGGCTTAGAAAGACCTTATCGTTCCGGACGAGTTCCCCTCGGCTCCAATCTACTCCCACCGCTTCTTCTAGAACCAGATTCGCCGTCAACGCTGTAACGTTCTCCTATCCTCTTGTCTATTCCTTTGGCTTCTCCATTTAACTATATCGTTTTTTCCCGAATTTGAGAGATTGTGAAGGTTCTAATGTGATGTTTACTTACAGTGTCAGGTCCCTTTGGTTGGAAATGTAGCACCAGATTTTGAGGCTGAAGCCGTTTTTGATCAGGAATTTATCAATGTAAAAACGCATCATTATTATAGTCATTGTTATCATGATTCTGCTCATACAAGAACAATTAGTATTTGGTATAATGAAAGTTCAATGTTAAGTAGATAAATATTGTTATGAAACGGTAAAATACATCTGAAAATTGTAGAAGAAACATTGCCTGAGATACTGAGCGGTAATGGGAAAAATCAATCAAAAACTTTTGCTTTTTTTCTTATTACTAAATTATCTGTAGAAGATTTCTAAGCTCTAGGTTGATTTTTTATGTTGCAGGTTAAACTCTCTGATTATATTGGGAAGAAGTATGTCATTCTGTTATTTTACCCATTGGATTTCACATTTGTTTGCCCTACTGGTGAGTGTTTCTTCCACATTATCAATTTTTTAATAGCTGGAATCTAAGATGCTCAATTTTTATTTTTGGTGCTTCAGAGATTACCGCCTTCAGCGATCGGTATGCGGAGTTCGATGAATTGAACACTCAAGTATTGGGTATTTCGGTAGACAGTGTGGTAAGATGATATAATTAATATTCTTGGTTTCTTAATTCCTAATTTTATTCTTACTTTTGATAGCTCTTTTTAATCTTTGTACATTTTTTTTCTTACTTGTGTCAAGTTTTCCCATCTTGCATGGGTTCAAACAGAGAGGAAGTCTGGTGGACTGGGAGACTTGAAATATCCATTGGTGTCTGATATCACAAAGTCAATTTCAAAAGATTTTGGAGTATTGATCTCTGACCAGGTATCATGTTGGATTCTTATTTTTGCAAATAATGGACACTTGATTGAATCATAACTCCATACGCGCTTCCTCTTTTTTTAAAAGGGTATTGCACTACGGGGACTTTTCATCATTGACAAGGAAGGAGTAATTCAGCACTCAACCATTAATAACCTCGCGATTGGACGAGACGTGTCTGAAACCAAGCGGACACTTCAAGTAAGAACATCATATTTATAATTTATATACACGATTTTGTTTTCGAAGAGATCAAATCCTTCACATTCAACATTTTTGTGATCTGCATAGAGCCTAGAGCGCATATAAATATATAAGATACCGATAAAAGATTGATTTCATAATTTTTGTTATTAATTCGACTTTATTTAGGATATGAAACAACTTTTTATCTCTATATATGTTCTTAATTGTATTATGAATTTATGATTGCAGGCACTGCAATACGTCCAAGAGAATCCGGACGAGGTGTGTCCAGCAGGGTGGAAGCCCGGGGAGAAGTCGATGAAACCAGATCCAAAACTCAGTAAAGATTACTTTGCGGCCATTTAGCGAGACAGACGGCACTTTGATTTGGTATTGAAATATTTATGAATTGAGTGCATTGGTGCTTGTTAGGAATAAAATGAAAAGGGTCCTCAGTCTTTTCTTATTCGGAAGCTTAGCTTATGTCTTATATCAAATGAATGAAATTTAAAGGATACATTCGAGTTTCAGCTGATTTCTTTCATTAGATGATAAAAGTTGTTTTATTTGTTAATTACACCCAAATTGGAGTGAAATTGTAGAATCTAATAGAAACCTTTTTGAATGCCGAGCTTCAATTTATTTAGGTATATCATGTTATTAAGTGGACTTTGATATATGAAAAAAAAGGTTATACACTTGTACCTATAATTTAAAAAAGATAATTTATTCCTATTAAGCATAGTCATTTGACATTGAGAGTATGGAACTTCAACTGCAAACACAATCTTAATCACTTCAAGTCAAATGGGTCGATTCGAGGATCATGTTCACTTGCCATAACCATCCCAGTGCAAAGACATGTTGGACACATGACCTGAAAAAGAATGCATTTCTATTTGGTCACAAATTTATTGTATTTCTAGTTCGTGTGATTTTGGTTAAATCAATTTGCATATGCATACCTTTCCTGTTCCTGAGCAATTCACGCATCTTTGGGTTTTGGGTGGTTCTAATGGAAAAGAGGAGTCACCAGCAATGGAAACTGGTTCGACGCTAACACATAAACCGCTAGTCGAACATCTAGCACAAGCTAAATATCCTGCAGTCGACCCAAATTACAATAACCATTTCTTATTTTCAGTAGCATATAAAATGGTAGTCATTGATAATGAAATCCAACCGACATGAATAGTTTGTTTCAGTGATGAAGTCACAACAAATGTGTGCTTATGATTTATAGAACATACACACCTGTTCCATGACAATATTTGCATCTTTTATTTGCTTGTTGTTCGACATTATTGACTTCAATTAACATCAAGGCTGAAATAACTCCAACAGCACCACCCGAAAAAGATGCCACTATAGGATCGACCTGACTGGATTATTGGAAATGATTACTTGAAAATGAGAACATGACAGACCTCAATTTCGTAATTGTTAACGACGTGTTAACAATTTATCGAAAAAATGTATTTTAATTTACAAGTGTCCATATATGTGACAGTCTGACAGACAGACCTCAATTGTAGCGGCAAATGCACATTGCGTATGAAATCTTCGTAGGAAGTACCACCTATGCCAAGTTTCAGTTCCAGCTATGGCAGAATATTATATTTTGTCAATTGATTATAGAAAAAAGAAATGCAAACTATAGAACATTAGAATCGAAAAATCTAAAATTGTAGAAAATATACATCACCAAACAATATGTATAAGAAAGAATAAAATGTTCATACACTGGGTGCAAGAAGACCACCAAAAACGATTATCCCAGATATAAACGAGAAAGAAGTCAGGTATAGTTGCTTCAGTGATTTTTCAGTCTGGTTCATTTATAATAAAATTAGTGTCTTAGAAAAAATGCACCAATTAATAAAAATGCATAACATTCAATAAGTTTTGAAAAATACAAGACAATGAAGTGATTTCATCTTGCCTGGAAATTGGTAGCCACAGTTTACCAAAATTTGAATAAAAAATTACGATTTATTTTGATTTGGATAATAAATAAACTTTTTGAAATGGATACCGTGCGTGAGAGAAATGGAATTGTTGAAGGCATATCAAGCATCTCATTTTCTACATTAGATTCATCAATGAATTCCCTGTCCTTTATACGCTGCTGTACTCGGAGTCTCCTAACCTAAAAATTGTAAAAAAATCAAAATCGCAATTCGATTAGAGTAATAAAATGAGTGTTTTTCTATTTATGGACTAAATCAATATATACTTATCAACTCAATTACCTCTTCCATAAGAAGAAAAATCTTGTTCCGTCGACTTCTAATATTGTCTTGGATTTCTTGATGCTCCATTCGTGCAAAATTCTGGACTGTTTCTGGTCCTTCTATGATACAAAAGCTACGGAAACAACACATATGCAATAATTTCAACAAAAATCTCAGAAATCGATTAATTCGCAATTTCTGATACAGAAAGCAAATCGACAGTTGTTATCTAAATAAAAATCATCAAAAACTACAGAGAAAGAAGTATATTGATAAGAACAAAGACCATTTTAATTTCAATTGGGAAAACAATTCGGATACAGTAAACTATATAAACAATTTCAATAAAAAAACACTCACTGTTTATCAAGATAAAAAAGGTAACGAATCATTTATATAAGAAACGATTTCAACAACAGTCGAAGAAAAAAAAACAGATTTGAGATTTCAACCACAATTACTATGACATCTTTAGGAAGAGGCAAACTAATGATATGAATAAATTCCACTACCTAGAGTTATTCTCCTTGCTCGAGTGAGTCAAGCAACAAAGTGTGTTCCTCCTCCTCAAGCGACGAGAAAACGACGCAACACCATGTGGATTCAAACATCTCGGCCTACGATCGCAGTCGGAGAACAGGAAAGTTGAAGGTTCGGAAGATGAGATTCCAGCAGAAAGAAAGAGGAGCGGAGAGGAAGAAACATGGAGAGAAAGCGCACTAACTACCCACATCTCTCTCCCACCTTTCTTTCGGAGTCCATCTAAATTTATTTATAGGAATCGGGTTATCGGATCTTTGATCAGTAATTTTTTCCCTTGAAAAAATCAATCTTTTGAAACTCAAAGACCAGACCGCAATACCAATTTACCCCATCTTTTCCCACCACCAGAGCTGACAATTGACAACAAGACGATATGGAAGGTAATAACATCCTTAAGTGATGTAAATTGTGTAATAGAATTCAACTAATTTAAAATTTAAAAGTGTGTAAAAAGAAAAAACAGTAAGAAAAAAACCATTCCTACACAATTTTAGTGGCTAAAAGAAGATTTGCAATCAAGAAGCCACATCAGAACCCCAAGCTTCGGTCTTTTGGCGAAGGCGCATAAGTAGGCGATCTTTTCTGGCTTCTTCTTGTTTTTTCAGATCTTCATAGTTGAAGTCCGTGGAAGGTTTGAGTCCCATAGCATGAAAAATGAGCCTATTGGCCACTCTTGGTGATGTTTCTGGCCGTAGTCGTGGCCGTTCTTCCTGCGGTGAGGTACTCTTCATATCTGAAATAATTCATTCATGATTCATTCATACTTCAATCAACATGTAAATCCAAAGAGCTAGAAAATGGGCAGGTAAGGTACCGTCGAACGAGAGCTTTTCCACGTTTCTATGATCAGTCACGGCCCCTTCTGCTGTTTAAAAAAAACATTAAACCATGAACAATGCCACGAATTGAAAATTGATGCTGCATTCTCAGTTTCTCACTAACCATATGTAGGCTCAGTAGAATGGTGGCTTTTGCCTTGGTATTCTTCGTATTCTTCTTCTTGGTCTTGGTCGAAATCGTAACCAGGTCCTCTAACACCATACACTTGGTCACTGTAAAGTGCACTTACCTGAGTTTTCTTGTATAAGAAAGATCCCCTCCCACGCCTCTTGGTTTCCACAGGATTGTCGAAAACACAATGCTCACTTGTGCTTTCTGTTGAGATGCCACCAAGAACAGGCAGTGCATTTTGGTCTGCCATTTTCTCCCAATCTATTGGAAAACACCCAAGAATTTACACAAAATAAGAAGAGATTTAACAGCAAATAACAAAAACGATATGAATAAGAATATACCTTCCTCTTCAGTTTCTGCCTCTTTATCTTCTTCCAGTGTGATTTTGGAGAAATCAAAAACAAGAGGCTGTGTCTCTTTATCCACATTTAATTCCCTGTAAAACCCAACTTTTGATTTGAAATCTTCCCATTAAATAAAAAAATCTCCTTTAAATTCTATGCGAATTCAAAACCATCAAAATCAAGACAGAATTTAATTAAGTCTTTAAAAAACGTGAACAGAATTACCTTCCCTGTGCCTCTCTGACGCGACAGAAAATCGAACGAAGGGATGATTGATCAGTTTTGAGAGCACCTCCTCCGTTGGAATAACCTTCTTCGATCATAGATTTGGCTGCAGTCAAAAGGCGGATCTGAGAAGTAGAGGAAGAAATATTGTTCTTTAGGGTTTCGATGCAGGACTCGAGTAGTGATATGGCACGGGTAAAGTCACCGCATCTGATAAACTCGTCCACCTTGTCTTCTAATTTGGAGCATATGAAATCACCATCCAAGTGCTTTTCCTCACTATTACAGACGGACGCGGTGGAATCGGAATCGTTGTTGGATTCCATGGAGATGAATACTATGTTACGCCTAAAATCGAGAGGAAGAGTTGGATTTTTAACTGATCAGAAAGAAAGACTCGCCTGAGAATTCCTTGGAAAAAGGGTAACGGAGGCCGGAGGGGTATATGGAAAGTAGTCGGGGCTCACAAAAAATGATTTCCGTCAGAACTCCCCTAAGGGCCAAGGCAACTGAGGTGTATTTAGAAAGGGCCCCATTATTATTATTGATAAAATTACAAGAGAAACCCTTGATTTAGAAAGTTTGGAAATTAGGTACAGATTGACTATAAATAGATAGTGCAATTTGACTTTTTGCATGTCAATTGTCAACTTACAAAACAGACGAGAGACAGCAAGGAAATTTTAATGAGGAGTCAGTAACAGACAATAAAATGTTGGCACACCCATTTTTGGATTCCGTAATGATTAAATTAAAACTCCTGATTAAATATACATATAATGAAAAATAAATGTTTGTTACTAGAATACTAGTTACTACTGTGGATTTAAAAAATCCTTTCATTTATTTTTAAAGGTTAAATAATAATAAAAATAATAATTAGATATCATATGTGGGCGACCGGGCAGCATATATAATCTTTTTTTTTTTCCCTTTCATTTGTCGATGAAACAGAGAAAACATGAAAGATACACAAAAAAACTATGTGAGATCATTTTCATCATAGTATTAGAATGGTTGTGTTCGTCCCTCGATGTTGGTGAGATATATCTGTTTCTTCTTTATCGATTTTCTCTGGTGAGTGATCAACAGTGGATAACTGGATATGTATAGCGATTAGCGATATAGGTTTTATTTATTTATTTATGATTAGTGTAATTGGGGGTTTTCTTTTAATTTTTTTTGCAGAATTTTTGTTTCTGTTCCGGTGATCGGTGATCGTAATGGCAATGGCGAATCAGCTGACGATCATGATTTTGCTTTCATCTAGAATATTTTTCTCCGATTCGGTAGCTCGGATGACGAGTACCCACTCCGGCGATTTCGCAGTTCTGAATGAGTTCCGAAGAAGCATCAAAAACTCGGAACTTCTAAACTGGCCCTCTGTAGAAGACGCTGACGACGATCCATGCGGGTCCAAATGGAAGTACATCCGGTGCACCTCCGAAGGTCGGATTCATATGATACAACTCAAAGGTCTTGGTCTAAATGGAACGCTGCCATTCAATCTGAATAACCTCACCATGCTAACTGATCTCTGTTTAACGTCCAATAATTTCACCGGGGCTCTGCCGTCGTTAAGTGGGTTGTCGCATCTTAAGCATGTTTTTCTAGACTTAAACCTGTTTGATACAATTCCGTTTGATTTCTTTACCGGACTTACGAGCTTGGAGGTGATGGTTCTCGATTTCAATCCGTTGAACAAAACCGCTGGATGGATGTTTCCTTTATCACTCGCAGGTTCTACAAACTTGGAGGAACTTTCTTGCTCTGGTTGCAATCTTTTGGGAGAACTACCTGACTTCCTTGGCAATTTCGCGCATTTGCGCTCACTCAATCTATCCTTCAACTCGCTCGACGGCGATGTTCCGGCAAACTTCAATAAGTTAAGGAACTTAACCATTCTCAAGCTCAACAACAATCTAGAAAATGGGAATGGATTGACCGGAAACATCAACTTCTTACCGTCAATGGTATCAATCACCGTGGCTTGGTTATATGGGAATTCATTCTCCGGCATTATTCCGAACAACATCTCGTTGTGTCGATATCTGGAGGATTTTACGATCAACAATAACAAGTTCACCGGTCCGGTTCCGCAAAGTCTGCCGGGTATGTTGCAACTGGAGGTGGTGAAGTTGGACAATAATTTGTTCTTGGGTCCGGTGCCAGTGATGCCAAAGACTACCAATTTCACATACGACTACAACTCATTCTGCCAAATTGAAGCCCCCGGTGATCCCTGCGCTTCGAATGTCAATGTGCTTATTGATTTCCTTGGTGGGTTGAATTATCCAACAAGCATCACCGGATCATGGAAAGGTAACGACCCATGTCGAGCTTGGACTGGGATAACATGTCTAGATGGAAAAATCACTGAGATTAGCATGGTCGACCAAAATCTCACCGGAATCATTAGTCCTTCACTTGGATACCTCCGTTCACTCACAACTATCCAACTTGGAGGTAATCAATTGACTGGAAAAGTGCCCAAGATTTTGGCTCGTATTTCTTCTCTGAAGCTTTTGGACATTACCAGAAACAATATCCAACCTCCCCTGCCGAAGTTTTCCAGTTCCGTTGAACTACGTATAGAGAACAACCCACTTCTGGATTCTGACTCCAGTCGCCCATGGTCTACGATATTCACTATCATGCAAATAGCTTCTGCAGCTGCGATCGTGTTCATTCTCTGTTGTTCGTTTGCTTTCTCTATTCATAACCATGGAAAGAAAAACGAAAACAGCGACGGTGATGCCAGTACGGATGACAGAGGTAGAATTAATGATGAATCGAAAAAGACAATTATAGAGAATATATTCGATATAAACCTCACTGGAAGCAATTCAGAGACAGTACAAATCCCATTAGCAAATCTCCAATCCATAACAGAGAACTTCTCCTCGGAGAACATTCTCGGATGTGGAGGTTTCGGAGTGGTCTACAAAGGAAAGTGTGAAAATGGGTTACTTCTAGCCGTGAAGAGAATGGAGTCGTTTCCGCTCTCCAGAAATTCCAAAGCTATAACCGAGTTCCATTCCGAGATCTCAGCTCTGTCTAAACTCCGTCACCGGAACCTCGTCTCATTGTTGGGTTACTCGATCGAAGGCAACGAGAGACTTCTTGTGTACGAGTACATGGCTAATGGAGCTTTGAGCAATCATCTCTTCCGATCGAAGCGCGTCGCCGGAATTAAACCTCTACCATGGAATGCAAGGTTGAGCATTGCCTTGGATATGGCCAGAGGATTGGAGTATCTACATACATTAGCATCTCACTCTTTTATCCACAGAGATCTCAAATCTTCCAATATCCTCCTTGGAGAAGATTACAGTGCTAAGATTTCCGATTTCGGATTGGTCAAATCCGCCCCTGATGGTAACTCGATCCCTACTCGCCTTGCCGGAACGTTTGGTTACCTTGCTCCTGAATATGCTAGTAAGTTAATCACTATTCCTCTTGTTCTTGTTCTACTTTCTTCTAAGATTCTGGGATCACCGGACCGAATAATTTTCTTTTCAGTAACGGGGAAGATAACGACGAAGGCCGACGTGTTTAGCTTCGGAGTAGTGTTGATGGAGCTAGTTACCGGCTTAGCAGCACTTGACGACAATAGATCCAAGGAGACTAGGCATCTAGCGACCTGGTTCCCAACCATGATAACCAGTGAGGAAAATCTCAAGACAGCGATCGATCCAGATCTTACTAACATGTTGGAAACTACCTTTCCAAGCATCTACACAGTCGCCGAGCTTGCTGGAAATTGTACGGAGAGGGACCCGCATCAACGACCTGACATGGATCGCGTCGTGAATATTCTGTCGCCTCTCGTCGCCAAATGGAAACCTAAGAGAGAGATCACCGAAGAAAGAGAAACCAGACGACCTCTGCTTGAAATTGTGAAAGATTGGCAAGAAGAGAAATCTAGTTTTTCGATTGCTGTTGAGGAGGGCCATAGGAATCTACCTTTTGGGAGGATCAGTTTCGATACAACAACTTTCAACTCTTCCGATGGCTGGTGAGTGGTCAATAGTGAATGGCGATTTCAAAACCTTTACCAGTTTTTTCTTATGGAAAGTCGTTAGATTTGAACCATCTTTTTTTTTTTATCGCGGTGGACGGATTTGAGTCTGTCATAACTCCTTATAAGATCGTCTGAATTTAAATGAAAAATCATTCATAAAATGAATGGTTGAATCTTATATCTTCTTTTCCCCAATAATTTCCTGTGGAGAATGTAGAAGTAATCCTTCATCTCCTTAGATAGTTTCGTTAAACTCAAGAGTTTATCTAAGTTTTTTTTATCACCATTGTCAAGTGAATGGGTTAGGGGTGGGTACATTGCTAACATATAAAGAAATTGATAATCTATAAAAAGGAATGTGGACAACTAGTGTGAAAAAATTCGCTACTACCCTCTAGAGAACTAGGTGAAAATAGTTGATAGTAAAAAAAATTATTGATAAATCGTTTAAACGTAAAGATAACTACGACTATTAATGGAATGGGATGGGTACATCTCTAAAAAATCGATAATCTATGGGAAGAAGTACGTGTGGACCATTAGTGAGAGAAAATTCGTTATAACACTCTAAAAAGCTAGGTGGAACAAAATATCGATAAGAACGGACTGGGAAGGTAAAATAAATTGGGTTAACACTGAGTGTGTGTTATGTAAGGGGTCATGTGAATCACAAAAGCACGTATTCTTTCATTGTAAATTTGCAAAAGACCTCTGGGGTTACTTAATTGGAAAAAAACCCAGGTATAATATCACGTATAGGTTTATCATTAGAACATGTAATGAATGAGGCAAGCAGAAGGACCAGAAAATCAGGTTGCTGGGGTATAGCATGGTCATACATGGTCTGGACGGAGAGAAATAAATTGGTCCACGAAGACAGATTCACCTGGGCACAAGAGATTGGGAGGAGAGTTATAGAAGACGTTACAAAGACTTTCAAAGCCACAAGGTACAAAGCAAAGGGAACGCAAAGGGAAAAAAGACTACTACAAGCTTGGATACAAAGCCCACAAGAGCCGAACACGAGAGAACTGACAGCAAAGATACCGTAAAAATAATGTAATTTAATTTATCTATATCTGAAACTTAAAAGGTATAAGAGCTTATACTAGAAAAGAAAAAAGAAGATCAAAAATCCGAAATGAACCAAAATTCAACTAAAGATAAAACTCTGACTCATCTAATAGGATGACCAATTGTGTAAACATTTGATCATCGCCATAATAGGAACCTCAATCTCATGGATTGAGATCCTTTTGAAAGTAGAAAACACGATATAGCAAGTCACTTACAACTAGTGGACCGTAAAGTGATGGTAGAATTTTTTTTAGAAAAAGAAAAAAATGTCAGAAACATACCAGAGTTTTTTTCACTTTTTTTTGATAACGGAGGGTACCTCTCTACAGATGTAGAGTTGTCAACCTCCGGATGATATACCAGAGCCACATAATATATCATCGGATAAATTTTAAATGAAAATGTACAAAATAAGATTCGAACCCTGGACCTTAAAAACCTTAATAATTTCTGAGACCAATGAGCCAACCTTACTTTAATTGTACTAGGTTTTTTCACCCAACCATTGTCCTATACCGACTACGTAGGAACGATGCAGGCATACTCGTTTTAGGAACTAATTGTCAGTCTCCAAAGATTGCGAAGATCAAATAGATCGTAAGATCAACTGATCGGATCAATGCGAAGGATATGGGATAGGCCGAATGTGGCACTATCTTTTTTTTGTTTTAAAATTAATATAATTGTGGTTTTATTTAAAAAAAAGGTTAGGAGTGATTTTGGACCATACAATTAGTTTGTGTATGGCGAAAAAGTCTCACTTGGAGCAAATGAGCACTAGTGTCATCAACTAGGAGTGATCAAGCTTGACCGTTGACGACTTAAGTTGGAAAAGCATACTGAAGAGTCTGTGCGTCGGTATTGATGCCTTTTAAATCTTGTTTCTTCTACTCCTAGTAATCCTTCTTTAAACAATCAAGAAACGATATCACCCTTAATAATTACTGTGATTGGTTGAGCTAATCACTCTGTTTATTATTCTTCTATTCCTATTAACATTAATTCAACTAACTGTTTCACCTCAAATAATGTCACTTAGATTGAAGTACATACTTAAGTTAAGAAGAAATCTTAGAGAACATAGATATATATTCCAAAGATTTAGTGGCTTAAATGTTATATAATAATGAGATCTCACACCTAGAAATTATAAAGAAGTTCTAAATATTCTCCATTAGCATAAGACAATGAAGGATGAATATTACAAGACACTAATTGAAAATAAAACTTGAAATTTAAAGTATCCACCAATCCTAAAATGAATGTCATTGGTAGTAAATGGATGTCATTGTACAAGTCTTACTACATCTAAAAGACTTTGATTATGGGAACTCGGAAGACGTACATCTCAGAAATTATCCGACCAACACCATATGCAAACCTTGAGAATAAGGTTTGCCTGGCAGAGGATAGTGATGCTACAGTTAGATCGTCTGTATACATAATTTGAGAAACAATCTCCTTAGAGATTGAGTTTCATATCCATTATCCAATGACTCTATGGTAGGTGGGATAAATTTCATACATCTTCAAATGGGTCATTCAGGTTCTCAAAACTAAACTAAATCAGAGGGTCATTTTCTGCCTTCTTCATATAGTGGTATGAGGCAGGGTCAAATAAGGGTCTACTGATGTAGCCAATCTATGAAAATTGACTACAGTTTCGTGAACTTCACACAATATCCCAAAATAATACAAGAAAAAAAGAATCACATCTGAATCCACAGAAGTTGGAGGCTAGGAAGAATAGAAACGGAACTGGAATCCACTAGATAGAAAACAAGAGCAGAAGAATAGCAAGAAGAAAGGACATTGTTACCTCGAGAAGACCAAAAGAAATCAAAACTGATGATTATCCTCCTCTTGTCTAAATTTACACCCTCTTCCGAACATGATGATAATGGGTCTTCTCTATAGGAAATGGACTCCTTGCCCATGTAAGACATGACTACAGCATCTACTCTTAGCTTTCTTCTCAGATTTATCAGCCATGGTGAACTGAAAGATGATATCAAATAAGAATGACCGGAGGTCTCTCTATGTCCCGACAACATTTTTATCAATGAAATTTTAACTTCATCAAAAAAATATCGTGAATTCAAATAGTGGAACTTAAAAATTGCAGCATACAGGTCTAAACCTAAGCCTAATTAAACTAACCCTAACATTAACCCTAGGCTTAAAACTTGATACATCATAGATGCATTTCATCTATGTCACTATAAGAAAACCAGTTATAAGCGACCAACAATTAATCACCTATTGATCGAAACCGACCGAGTTACCCCTAACTTTCAGTGACCAACTCCGACATATGTAAATCAAACACAGAGGAAGAGATATAAAAGGAAAAAAAACAATTGGTAAAAAAAATACAAGCGACAATTAACAGGGCGAATAGATTCAAAGGAAATAATGATCGAGATCGAGCCTTTAAGGAAGAGGGGTTACCAAATAATGATCGATCGGAATAAAGAAATGTGCGCGGATCGAAGATTTGTGAAGATCGAGTGGATATGGCAGTCGTAAACTCTCACCACATCCAATACTATACGTAGTTTAGAATCCTTGTGGCTCTGATATTACGAAAAAGTTATTGACTCCGAATCGGGAGGATGATTGTGTCCGCACTGCAAATCGTGAACGAAATCAAGTGAGGGAGGAAGAACGCGATTTTTGGAAAATAGGTTTTCCCGAATTTGTAATCAGAAAAAAAACAAAAGTCTAAAGGATTAGGGTTACAGCAAATTAGACGAGTATTTATATATATGGGCTACCTAATAGACATAAAATTGGGCCGAGTCGGGCTTATATTTATAGGCTGTTGGACATGGGCCTTTCACTGGATGAGTTACTATAATTCTTGAGTTTGGATTTTAACTGAAGTAGATAACTTGTTTTTTTCGTAACGAATGATACATTTTACAAATAGAAAAATTTACCTTATGATGAAAATTACATAGACTAAACTCAATTTTATGATGAAATTTACCTTACGAATGATATATCATTGATTATATTATGATGAAAATTACATAGACTAAACTCTATCTTTAACTATTTAATAGTTAATTAATATTTACTGGGATCAATTCACATATTATTCAATGGTGAAAATAATTTTTCTTTCTTTCTTCCAACAGACGCAACAAAAAAACTCCGAAGTACTCAACTACACAAGAATTGAGATACATTGAACTAAACAAATAAGAAGTCAAACTACACTTAAATATATCTCATCTGATTAAATAACGTTCCATTACTCCCTCATAATTTCCCACCACCATCATCAGAGGTCTAATAAACGCACAACACATCTTAGCTATTGTGATTATCCTCTTTTTTAATCTCCTCCGCGGTTTATCCTAACACTTTCTTTCTTCTTCTACTCTCTACCTCTACTTTCTTCTCCAATCTCAGTCCCATAGGCCACAGTCCGATATGACTACTGGCGTCAAGGGCTATGGAGAAAACGGAAAGGAAAAGAAGGAAGGGAGTTTCAAAGCAATCTTCATCGGAATCACTACGTTCCTGACGGTTATCGGATTGACAATTTGCATAACCTTCCTTATTCTCCGACCAACGAAGCCAACCTTCACACTCCACAACGCGGCCATCATGAACCTCAACCTCGACGAAAAGCTTCCGACCTTACTCACCACGACACTCCAAGTAATGCTTTTCTCTCGAAACCCTAACCATCGGGTTGGAATCTTTTACGACGAACTCAACGTATACGCCGTCTACAAAGACCAGCAGATCACAATGCCGACGGTGAAACCTGCTTCGGATTACCAAGGGACGAGGGATATGACGGTGTGGTCTCCGTATCTCTATGGTGTGAAGATCCCGATCGACCCGCATCTTGCGGCGGAGCTGGGAAGTGAGGAGATGTCAGGATTTCTGAATCTACGTGTGAAAATTGACGGGAAGCTGAGGTGGAAGGTCGGGCGGTGGAGATCTGGGCATTATCATATCAATGTGGACTGTCCGGCGTTGTTCAGGTACTACTACGCAAAGCCACCTCAGGGGAGAAGTGGGAGAATCTCGCCGGAGATTCGATTCCAACAGATCTCAAAGTGCCACGTTGATGTCTGAGTATAGTTTGAAGCAAGATTGCAATGATATTGCATCCAATAAATAATTAGTTTTTCTTTTAATATAGTGTAGTAACTAGTAATTAGTGGCGGGTCATGACCCATGGGTAAAATAATATTGACCCAATCAAGCAAGGTGTGTGTAAATTTATATCTGATCTCTACCACATCCATAGTCAACCCACCCTTAATTATAACCACTAACCAGTAATTAGTAAATATAGTTAGTATTAGGTGTTCAAGAGACATCTAATGGTTTGATTGTGCTTTCTAAATTATGGACGCAATTGACCTCACAGTCAATTTGGACGTACCCGTATCTGGATTTATACTTAAATATTAACTAATAAACTCAAACTCAAACTGGCTACGACTTAACTTACAATTAATCGGGTTAGTCGTTTAAGACTTTAAGGGACGAGAAATCGGACTGATTTGAATTTGATATAATATTTTTTAAATCTTTGCGGACGTCAATATTGAAAATGATTGATGAACACGGCACATGGCAGTGAAACACTGACACCACACGGTTACTTCAGCTCGAGTTCAATTGATCCTATAAAATCCAAAATCGAAGTAGACATGGAATCCAAAATAAAACCCTTCTCTCAATTCTCATCCATCCATCCATGTCAGACGGGCTAAACGGAGCGTACTATGGACCATCGGTCCCGACGGAGCGTAAACGAGGCAACTACCGGAGCGTAGGTAGTGCGAGCTCCTGCTGCTGCAGTCCATGCTCCATCCTCTGCTCCCTCTTCAAGTTCTTGATATCCATCGTCATCATCATCGGACTCCTCGTCCTCGTCCTCTGGCTCGTTTTCCGCCCTAACCAGGTGAAAGCCAACGTAGAACAAGCCACGCTCTCCAAGTTCAATCTCGAAAACAACACGCTCTTCTACAATCTGGATCTCGATCTCAGCATCCGGAACCCCAACCGGAGAGTCTCCATCTACTTCGACCGACTCGAGGCTGAGACCTATTACGACGGATATAGGTTTGGGTTCGACGACAAACTTCCGAAGTTTCTCCAGGGCCATAAGAACACCACAATCATCTCCCCGAAATTCAGTGGGCAGCAGATTATGGTTCAATCAACGACGGTGGGTGCGACGTTTGAAAAGGAGAAGGACGATGGGTCGTTCTACGTGGACTTGAAGATCCGAACCAAGGTCCGATTCAAGGTCTGGTTCATAAAAACCAACACCTACAAACCCGATATCAAGTGCCAGTTGAAGCTACCAGTTTCTTCCGAATCTCCTTCCAGCCCCTTCACCAGGACCAAGTGCAAACTCCACTTCTTCTGATCTCTTGTTTGACTTTCAAAGTCAATCACCGGAGTGATTTTTACCAGTTTCTCCCTCATGTATACAATAAATAATTTCCTTGATTTATTAGTTATTACTTTTTATTGTTTAATATTATAATGTTCATTATTTATCACATTGGTCCTATTTTATTATTTATAATTATATTACTGTCAAACGAGCTTTGGTTTAATGCGCCGGGCACGCCGAGTCTTGTTTGGCCGAACTCGAGCTCGGTTCGTTTTAAGAATTGCCAAGCTCGCTGAACGAGCCTGTACTCGAATTTAACCTGCAGATTAAAAGAAATAATTCGAAAACATAAAAGATCGAACTGTGTTACACCTCCATTATTTTTAAATATAATATTTTTTTTTATACTTCTTACCGAGCCATCGAGATTAACGAGGTTGAGTTATATGCTTGAACTCGGCTTGTTAGGTTCGCGAGCCCGAATCTATCGAGCGAAGTTTTACTTGACACCCTAATTACACTAAAATATTAAATATGTTTATCAATTATCGTTATTAATTTGGAGCTTGGAGCAAGAGTTTAAATTAATTAATGGTTTTGTGATCATAGAAAACTAAATTCAAAGATAATGACTATTAGATTACTAATGCACATTATTATCAGCAATTAATACAGACTCAAAAGTCAATTTATCAAAATGTAATTCACGGTGGAAAATAATTTGACATATATATATATTTATTTTATTCAAAATAGGAAAATTATACAACAAAATAATATCGATTTCATGATTTCATCTATAATAATACTATAGGATTCCTGATAATTTATAATCATATAAGATAATCCACGATGAGATATTTGATTTATTGTAAATTTGAAAATACTATCTGGATAGATGATAAACCAACGTTATTTTCCACATTACTATTTCAATGACGTAAATTAAATACCATTTATTTTATTATTTCTTTTTATCAAATCATTAAAATTATAATTAACGGTGATGATTTAATTATCTGTCAATTGTAAGTTTTGTTTGGTAGAGTTTTAGTTTATAAAATAACCACTATCTAAAGACTAAATATAAAACCACTTTACTTTTGCTATCAAATCCCAACTTTGACTCGGTTAATATAATAACATATTTCCAAACATTTACTACAAAAAAAATATATTATATGGTGAAACATGGGTGACGGATTTTCAAATTTTTTATAGGAGGTAATTTATTTTAACAATACTTTAAGGCTTAAATCATAAAAAAAAAATTGATGATAACTTTGAACCTCACAAGCGACTGTCGTCCCAGACAAGCCTAAAGGCCCACCAGGGACTCGATAGCTCAAATAACGTGAACACTGTAAAAGAAATTAAAAGGGTTCTAAAAAAAGTTAACATTTTCTATGGGCGGGTCGCGCAGATATTAATATGAAGTTTTTTTTTTTTTTTATCTCCTAATGCTTTTGATATATGTGACTGTCAAAATACAGTCTCCTGATATATCTGTGAGATTTTTCCTAGAAAATGTAATGATCTGACTACCTCTAAAAGATGTCTGTGTTTCATTTTCACTATAGCAATTAAGTCAAGATAATTGGTGAATTATTCTATATTTTGCAAGCATTTGTTTAAATGGGTTTGAAGAAAATTCACCTTCATTAATTATCACTTCTAATTGTTTTGATATTTTTCTTAAATAATGTTTTAATTTTTTTAATGCATTCTAAAACCATGTTCTTAGTTTTTTACAAAATTGTCCAAGTAACCCTACTTAAATCTTCAATAATTGTTAAAAAGTATATAAATCCATCATGTGAATGTTATTGAAAATTTTCCCCAAATATCTACATAAATTAAATCAAAAAGACATTTTGACAAGCTTTTTTTAAATTTTATTTTGATTTGTTTAGCAAGTGGGCATATATCACAATTTTCTTTAATTCTACACATATCTTTATTTATTTTTAAAAATCTTTATTATTCAAAACAATAGTGTTTGACTGTTTTCATTCATTGTTTTACAATTTTCCTCTGTAATATCTAAAATACAATTTTTCTTAGGACTTAAACTATCAGACATGATGAGTAGCTTCATTTTCTTTGGTGAGATATGTCCTAACCTTTTGTGTCATGTCTCAAAACTCATTGTCATAATGTATGCACAATCAGGGTATTGTGGTTTTAGAAAGTAAAGTCTATTTTTGCAATTACCTTGCCCAACCACTGCTTTTCTGAAAAATGCATTTGCTTTTTTATCAAAAATTACATTTAAGTTTGAATATGTGAGTGTAGTCTATTCATTGGAATTAAATTTACTTTAAATTGTGGAATATACATACATTTCTTAAAATAATTTTTTTTTTCTGATATTGTTATATTTCCAATTGCTATTACTTTACAAACCTCTTCACTAGGAATGGTTAGATAATGTTCATACTCTTCTTTGGGAGTTTTATCAAAAAATTAAAGATTCTCGGTCATATGTTGAGAAACTCCGGTATCAATTATCCAATTTTCTAAATAATTAAGAGCATTAAAAGAGAAAAACATACCTGAGGATTTATTTAGTAAATCTTTGAGTAGGAGTAGTTCTTCACTGCTTAAATTTGGAATATTTGTGCTGGTGTTGGCTTGATTTACAGTATTTTTGGTCTTTTTGTTGTTTTTCTTTGGAAACCCTACTATGTGAAAACAGTTTTTCCTAAGGTGACCAAAATATTTACAGTTGTCACATTAAAAGTTAGTGTCTAACTTTTTTTCACTCTTACTGTATACCTCCTTCTTCTTAGGTTCATCTTTCTTTTCTTCTGTCATTTTTCTTGGCATAAAATACAGTTGTATTGCTTATTTTTTCTCTAAATTTTTTTATTTATTTTTCTTCTTGAATGAATAACCAAGGAAAAAACTTGGTTCATAAAAGGTATTTCTGAGTATGCTAAGATCTGACTTCTAATGGTCATAAAATCCTCATTTAACCCTAATAGAAATTGGCGAGTTTTATCTTTTTCCAATTTTTTAGTATAGATGGGAGCACACATAGTGCAAAATCCACAATCTGGCTTTTCTATCTCTATGTAGTGATCCCACAGGGATTTGAATTTATCAAAATATATGGAAACTGAATCACTAGCTTGATTTAGAGTATTAATTTTATACCTCAATTAACTAGTCTTAGGAGCATTTTTCTGTTTATACTTTTCTTGAAGCTCAAACCATGTTTTATAGGTTGTATCAGCGTGTTTGAGGGTTGAAGCTATCTGTGGGTTCACCCCATTAATTATCCATGAGAGCACTAATCCATTGACCATCTCCCAATCTTCATATTCTTCCCCTGTTTCATCAATTGGTTTTTTGATTTTTCCATTGATGAATGTTGTCTTTTCCTTGAGACCTGTGATAATTTCATGAAGTTTGCCCATGCAACATAATTTGCTTCCTCTGTCGATTTATCAGCCACCATTTGAGCCCCTGGATGATCACCAACAGACAAAAAGAAAGGTGATTTTCTTGAGAATTTTGAGTTGTTTGATTCTTTTTTTTTAATCTATTGATCTCCTTTCTTTCCTTCTTGATGACCGGAAGAATTTCTCAGAGCTTGAAGTTGACAGAGATTCCTTTGAAAATTGCTCTGCATTTCTAGAGCTATCAGAACATAATTTTGCGAAAGTGGTGTCCAGGTTGATGTCGTTTCCTATTGATACTATGTTAAATCTCGAGTTCATCAGAGTCGAAAGTCTTGCTTTAGCTATGCGCCGGTAGAGACAGTAGAAGGAGAAGAGGCGAGAGTTAGGTCAACAGTATTAACTGTCAAGGATGATAGTTAGTACGAGAGAGAGAGGGAATGTAATTAGTGTAACTGAATTTATTAGTAAAAGTTAATTACAATTCTTATTTATTACAATTGAATTAACTAATTCTATAAATAACTATTATTGATTTAGCCCAACACTTCTGGCCCGTCTATAATTGGCCCACTAACGTTTTATGTAAACTTTTGCGCTTTAGCCCTCCGGTTTCTTTTATCTCAACTTTTAAGTTTTAGGTAAATTACCTGCACAGAAAACACTTAATAATAAACTGTTAACTAGTCTTAAATTTAATTCAAATTACAGTTTGGTCCAGTTCAGTATAATTGGATTTACAGTATAATCAGTCCTCTTGTTCTGTTGTTTATTAATTCCTGTTTTAGGGTAATTACATCTAATTAAATCCTTTAACTGTTTGTAGCAGCAGCGGAAGGGAACGGAAGATAATGACAGCAGCAGACAGGCTGAGTGATTTAAAGGTGACGACTGACGAATGAGTAAATTAAGATGTAATTTAATAGTAGATATATCATTCAAATGTAGATATTTTTATTTGTAAAAATACACCATTCGTTATTAAAAAAAAAGTTAATCTTATGTGTAAGTTTCTATTTGTAAATATTGATAGGTAACACATAGGTTCGTTAATTAAATTACTTTGTATTTTACAATTCATGGTAAGAAATTAAGAATTAAGAAAGTAAGGAACGCTCTTAAATCTTAATTAATAATTATAAATACAAATAATTAATCAAGTACATAATACATATTAATTAAATTCAAAAGTAGTTGTCCTGTTTTCCCTTGAATCCAATCTGTCCGAAATTGAGGCAGATGAACAGACCAAGGTGCCATGTCACGCACCACAACCTATATATATATATCATACAAAAGATTTTAAGTTCACCTAAATCATTTCCACAAAAGAAAAAGCACCAGGCTGGACTTACCAAAATGGAGAACTGAGACCTGGGCCGGTTGGCCAGTGAGAAAGCTCGGTTCCAATGCTATTCAAGAAGAGACCAGTCAAGCTGTTTCCTCCAATGGCCGGAATGCTTGATGGTACGAGCCACCCGATCAATCCAAATCCGATCACATTTAGATCTTTTCGGAGCCAATTTCTTTCAAAACTTGGTGCATAAAAACGACAACAGATTAATAGATGATGAATCACCTTCACCGATTCAAGATTAGATCATGTACAATCCTGTCAGGTTTAATTTACTCACCAGGTGAACTTTCCACCCGAAGAAAGCTTCAAGCTCAATGGGTTTCTTGGAGTAACTTGGGACTTAATAAAACCAGAAGAAAAGGAGGGTTTGGGTGAAGACCGAGAGAGAGGAAGAGAGGTAGCTCCGAGACCGGCTATGGTGGTGGATGTTGTCGCCATGGTCGCCATTGGAACTAATCTTTTTGCCTTTGCTGTTGTTTGGTCTTCTTCTCACTACTTAGAGATAGATCTCTTCTACTTAAGTTAGGTGTGCAAGGTTTTTTTATGGCCAAGATTTTTAGAATGCAAGTTGTGGTTTGGATTGCTTTGTATTTGATCTTTGAGCAGACTGTGGCCAATGGAAGCTTGCCATATGGAGATTTAAAAAAAAAACAGATAAGCAAATCCTTGGATGAATTTAAGACCAGACACCGAGACACGTAGATATCGCGACTCTCAATTTTGAAAGATTTTATTATTAATATGAAATATGAAATGATTTAACTCGTTGCAATTTAATTTAGATATTTACATAAAAAACTTCCAAATTAATTATTTTTAATTTAATTATTGATAAAAACTAAAAACCACTTATACAGAATTTATCATTCCATAATAAAATTCACAACCTTGCATTTTCTTTTAAATGAACAAGATTACTGGTTATATTGAATCTTCACAGACGACATATCATTACGAATTTAAATTTAAAGTGTTTTCTAACAACAAGAGAGTGAACGAACATTCAATAACAAAGTAAAATCCGAATAAATAAATTCACCTGGAGGACTCCCTGCTTCTGCTGATGATTCAATAAATCAAGAAAGTGGGATTGTGGAGTTTTTTTATTCATCCCATGCTGATGGACCACCTATTCCAAACTGCATCGTTGCTTGAATTGGAACAGAAACATTGCCTGTTGCAGTAACTTGACTCTTTTTCTTCTTCTTCTTCCCAAGATTCATTACCAATCCACTCTGCAAGTTGTCCTTGTGGAATGCCATGGACTGCTTTGCCATTGTTGATTCAAGTTCAGAAATGTTATCAGAGAGAATAATGTCAGCGAATGAGCTTTTTCCATCATCAAACTCTTTGGTATTATTTCTCTCATATTTCTTGGTTTTCTTTTTCATGCCCTCTTTTCTAGCTTCTATATCGACGGCGTCGAAAGGAGATTTCACAATGTTAATGGAACTTGATATTTTATTATCAGCTTCACTTTGTTTCTTCCTCTTAGGTGCTTTGGCCAGCATTTCATCAAAAATATTTTCTTTACCATCTTCAGTATTCGAAACTCTCGACTTTTTTCTCTTAGTTTTTATTTCCGTTTCATTATTCACTACATCCTTGGCGTAAGCATTATTAATGTCCTTTTCAGTTGATGAAATGTACTCCTCTTTAGACCTTTTGATTCCATAAGATTTTTCCATGGGTTTAGCATTGAATATTTGTAAGTTTGGCACTAAATGTCTCATCTGTGCATAAGTCAAGAAAGAAAGTAAACAAGAAAGTGAAGAAACAATGGTAAAACCGTAAAACTAGAGTGAGCGACTGAGCGGGTACATTGTATTACTGAAAGGCAAATAAAATGATTAATTCTACTACGCAGAAATGACAACTTGGTAAGAGGTGCTTGCCTTTTTTGTTAACATGTCTTTTTCGTAGATTTCACAAATATGGTTGCCTTGAAGGTTAAGATTTCTAAGATTATGCAATGAAGATAGAACCTGTCATGGAAGAAAACACCCATCAGAAAATAAAATGTTGCATGTAGCCCAAAATCAAACTAACAGCGAGTCTGGAATATCCAAATTTTGTAAAATGGGGACAGCTTTTATGAGACAGATGTGCAAACCTTCAAATCAGACACCTTGCTGATTGCATTTTTACCAAGATCCAAAAGTAGGAGCCTTGTATTTTGGCTCAGTTGATTTGGGAGAGTCTAGAGATAAATAAAAAAAGAGAAAGTAAGACACATAAAAGGACTGTTACGGTTATCTTGGAATAAAGCATTAATAGCATACTGTAATCTCATTATTGGCAAATCGAGCCTCCTTCAATTCAATGCAGGAAACAAGTGACTCCCCGATGTCTTGAATTTTACAATTAGAAAGAGAAATCTTGAAGAAAGTGTTCCATTACATTATCAGAATGAATAGTATTCCATTATTATTGGTAATAACGCAAAGCTAGAATTATGTTGGAATACTCACTTTTGTGATTGCTTTTGCATTCTCCAATGATTTCCCAATATTATAGATGGGGTTTTTGGAAAGAACTGTCAATTATAAGCATCATGCAGAATCATTGTTAGTGAATTTGTTACTTATAAAGAGATAGATCAGAACCATGAACCATGATGTTAGTTCTGATTCAAAAACTATAGATCTGCAAATTTAAAAATGGCATTTCATATAAAGCATAACATTGAAATGGAAATGGTGAAATTTGTAAGAAGTGCGATAAAAAAAATGATGCAAGGATCAAGCATGTGTTACCAAGTGTATTCAGATACGTCATATTGTCAACCTTACAGATGGAAGATATCTTGTTACCTGCATGTAAAATAAATAAAAAATCGAAATTGATTGCATGAACAAAACTATGATTGCAACAATATAATTCCCAATATGGTTATGAAACTAAAAATGCTACCATTCAAAATCACTGCACGTAAATTCGTAAGTGATGTTACGTGGTTCATTGACTTAATCATATTCTGACCGGCATTTAATACCTAATAAAAGAAAATACATTAGAATTCAAATCAGAGCTGAATTTTATTATTTGCAAAATATAACAGATTTTAATTCCAAAAAGTTATGTTCATTCAAAAAAAAAACACCGTAAGTTTAAAAAGTCCCTCGATCCCTTGCAACGATTCTAATTTGTTCTGTGCCACAGACAGCCACTTCAGATTGAAACAAAAACCTAATCCCTGCGGCCAAATGTTGAAATCATCATCATGAAATTCAGATTTTATCCGACAAATGCTCTATTGCTACCATTTATGTGAATAAGAATAAGACCTGTAGAGACGACAAGTTGTTGCAACTAAGGTCAAGCTTCTCTAGATTGGAGAACTCCTTCAAACAAGAAACCTACAAATACAACACAACGTGATCAGCTATTCAGATTATCCGATCACCAATGAAGAGACGGAGAAAAACGAGGACTACGTCAGAGAGTGCTCGAAGCGTGAGTTTGAGAGAAGTAATCGACGAAGAATCTTGATCCTCATTTTCCTTCCTGATCTGCTCGGATGTCAGAGGAGCCATGGTCGCTGCTGTTCTATCCGCACTTGCCTTCCGAACAAAAGGATTTAACCAAAAATAACCATCACCAACTCCATCTGGAATAAATACTATTCCCCCACCGTAAGCCCTGCAACCCTAATAATTAAACCCCCAAACCCAATGACAAAGATAACATTCCATCGGTCCATCCCAACCGTCAATACCAACCAAAAAATATACGTCATTAGGGGTGGGTGTCATTACCCGGACCCGTACTCGGTCAAAATTTCCGGGTACGGGAACGGGGATTTCACTCCGTACCCGCCCCGAAGACACTCCTACATGTTATCACAATTGGTATAAATATTTCCCGACGGATCTCGGAGAGCTAACCCTTTCGCCTTCATATTTCTTCTTCTTCGACTGACACCAAAAAATTCCACTCTCCCGTCTCTAACATAGTCCACAATATTGATGGCGGGGAGGAGCTCCGGCGGCGGAGGAGATACTATGCTGCAGTCGATCAACTCGATTCTGGCCCTCATGTTAATTCTGGTCGCGTGCGTCGAGCTCTGCGATGCTGCAACTGTCGTTGACGTGTACCGTCTGATCCAGTACGATCTTTCCGGAGCTCCTTTTGGATCCCGTCTTTCTGGACTTAATCATCACGCCGGTGTTTATCCTTTTGCTCCTGGTGCCGATCTATCCCGGACTGTCGTCTTGATGCCTGTTCGTGAACTCAATTTCACGTTTCTCCAAGGTAATGTGGTTCAATTACATTGAAATCCAGTGCTTGTTTGAGATGCGAATCTCTGTTTGTTGAATTCCGAATTATGTACTGAGTAAGATATGCGTTTTATTTTGTATGTAGATTACATTGTGAATAAAAAACAATTGGGGGGGTTACTACTTCTACTTCCTCCTAGGTCTAGTGAGAAAACCGACGACGATGTGACAATCAGAGGCACACTGATAGAATTAGAACGATTGCTAATTCATTCCACTATTCCTGTAAGTAATGTAGCATATAATAGTATCTCATTTTTTCCTTTTCAGATTATAAAAAATGGTCTATATTTGAACACGTTCACCGTGTTTGTATGGGAGAAAGGGTTATTTTAGGTAATAAGTGTGTTATGGTTCTTTTGTGCATTAATTGTTCTTTATCTGAACCAAAATTTAAACTATACCCAATATAAATTTGTTTTATGACATATCATGTAGAATGATTAATCAAAATGTGTGTTGCTTTATCATAAAGCATTCCTATAGCCTGTAGGTAATAATATCACTAGCTTATGGTTGACTTTTTGGTTAATGTTTATCTTATTCCGACTGGAGAAATGCCCTCCCCCCTATGCAACAATCTCTTTAGTCAAACATTACAAATTATAACATTCAGAGTTTCAGACTGTTTTTTATTTATTTTCTGTTAAATAATATTTAGTTAATTTCTCAATTAAGTTTTGCTCGGTATCATTGACACTCAATTTCTATTTGTGCAATCAATTACAATTTATAATTAATCTGGTCAGTGCTTCAGTTTTAATATTTTATTTGTTCCATTTGAAATAACGGAACCCTAAAAATTAGAAATAGATAAAAAAATATAGATTGACACATTGATTTCCTTTTAAATGCATTAAAATATCTGAATTAAGATTTAATCAGTAGATATCAAACTTTGTTGTTCTTTTTCAATTATCGTTGCTTTGTGGGCAACAAGGAATTAATATGAGATTTGGCAAAAGTGCAAAACTGTCATTAAAGTGCAAAAATCATATGTAAATCTTTACTATTCATTGTTACATTTTAGATTTTT
Source organism: Zostera marina (assembly GCA_001185155.1). Lineage (NCBI taxonomy): Eukaryota > Viridiplantae > Streptophyta > Magnoliopsida > Alismatales > Zosteraceae > Zostera > Zostera marina. The sequence continues at coordinate 2,390,805 of LFYR01000981.1, read as the reverse complement.
TTTTCACGGTGATAGATTAAAATGCATTAATAGAAAAATCATTTTAGAAAAATAAGTATTATCTCTGTCTTTATATAATGCAGTATCCAGTGTACTTTGCTTTTGAGGATGACAAATTTGATGATATATTATCTGATATCCGAAGAAGTGATAACAATGGCCAACCGGCATCTGCCACCACTGGCGGGTTAGTGACTGAACAGAAGAAGAAAAACATTTGTTCTTAATTGGGTTTGACTTTTTGGTCTGTAGATGATGACCCACATCTCTTTTCATTCTGATTGATATTTTTTAAATGCTAAATGCATCAGCTTTTTTAAAATATCAAGTGTTCATACTTATATTTTTTAATGAAAACAGGTACAAATTAGTGATATCTACTCCACAACCAAAGAAAATACCATCTCCATCAATCACTAATATCCAGGTTTTTCTCCATTAATGACAAGGCATTCTTCGATAACTTGTATAGTTGTATCTCACTCTATAATTTTTCGTTTGTTTTGTCAAACCCCAAACATCAACAAAATTGTGTGTACTTGTTTCGTATACAATTGTCAAAAATAAAGTTCTTTATGCAATAGGTTAAAATCATAGACAAAGGGTTTTTTGTAAGTCTGTTTCTTTGAAGCTGTCTAAAATCAGTTTTTTCCTTAAGAAAGTAAAGACAGATTTAGAAGTAAAAAAATTCAATGAGAGACAAATGACATTGTTTTTTTTTGTAAAGGCCATTTGCGTAGCTCGTCCCTCACATTTTTCCATGGAGTTACTTGCATTTTTTTTTTACTACTGATTTCCATAACATCTTCAATTAATCGAATTTATTAAGATTTCATTTTTAATTTTAATTTTTGCTTAATAGGGATGGTTGCCTGGATTTAAAGGAGATGGTGATACTAGCCAGCTTCCAACTATTGCTATAGTTGCATCCTATGATACATTTGGAGCTGCACCGGTACTAAAAAACAACTTGCATACTGTGTAGTACTGTTGGTCTTTATCAAATTTTTGATCAATCTTAGCTACTTTACATTTTACAGGCTCTTTCTGTAGGTTCTGATGGTAACGGAAGTGGTGTTGTGGCACTTTTAGAGATAGCAAGATTATTTTCGCGTCTTTATTCAAATCCAAAGACCCAAGGAAGATATAATTTACTTTTTGGTTTAACATCTGGTGGACCCTACAACTACAATGGTACAATGAAGGTTTGCAAGTTATTCCCTACATCATTCTTTGATGTTTTTTTATCTATATCATTTTTTTAATAGTTTAGTTGTGTGACCTTTTTTTTGTTCTCTTTTTCAGTGGCTTAAGAGCTTTGATCAGCGTATACGTGAAACTATTGACCATGCCATTTGCTTGAACAATGTTGGATCTTTGAATAATGAGTTGTGGATCCATGTGTCAAAACCCCCAGAAAATGCTTACATAAAGCAGGTTTTTGAAGTAAGTTTATTACAGATGTATTGTCTACTGCTCGTTTAGTTGGATTTTTGGAATTTGGAAAGTTAGCAAAGTCAGTTTTGTTATTTTTTGTTGATTACAGGGCATGTCAGAAGTTGCCCGTGAATTGAAAATCGCATTTAGTATAAAGCAGAAAAAGATAAACATTTCAAATCCTCGGGTAAGCAAAAAGGCATATACCTAAAACTACATCTAAGAGAGATATACTAACATACTCATATAATTACAATATACGAATAAACTTATTGGCTCGATGCAGATTTCTAAACTTTTATTAAACATGATTTATTTTTGTTAACCATTAGTTCATTATTTCTATTTTTACAGTTAGATGCTTATGTTAACATGTTATTGTTTGTGAGCAATAATCTCTTATACGTGTTATTTCACTCATAGGTTGCCTGGGAACATGAGCAATTCTCAAGGTCCAGAGTTACTGCTTTTACGCTTTCTGAACTTTCTTCCGCACCCGAGTTTCTAGAAAGCACGGGAGGTTTAAATGACATAAGGTTGAACATGCATTTGATTTCTTTGTTCATTGAAATTTATTCTGAATTTTCACTCACAATATTATGGTTTTAATTCAGGACTTCTGTTGATGAAATATCAGTTACAAAAACTGTAAAATTAGTTGCTGAAAGTCTCGCGGTATGATTAATTGTATTATACCACATGTTAAAAACTGATGTGTATGTGCTTTCAATTAAAATATTCAAGATGTAACGTCTGTATACATTTGCCGTTATATACTTTGAGTTGAATTCAATTTCTTTCATTATAATTTATATATCGTTTTATGATTCTGAAATCTGTCTACCAGAGACATATATATGGACAGGGAAAGAATACTCAGATATTTTCTGATGATGGCAGCTTGGCAGTGAATTCATTTTACATAAAACTGTGGTTGGATCTTTTGTCACGGACACCTAGAGTAGCACCCTATCTTTCGAAGAAAGATTCTCTTTTACTTGCTTTGAAAAAGGTAATATAGTCTATTTTTTATTTATTCGATTGTAGTGTGAAATCTAGCATGTCTGTGCTATTTAGCAGTCAATTGTGTATGATACATGAGAACATAGGTTTTGTCTCTAAGAACACAATTTTTAACCAATGATGTGTTATGTGAGCTTTGATAATCATATTATTATCTATGGGGGAATCGAGAGTTTACTCCTGATTCTTTGGTTATCAAAAGATAAATTTTGTGGGGACTGGGGATGTATATTTTTCCCTTTTTATTAAAAAAAAAAACATGTTGATACCTTTTTTTCTTATATTGTACAGGAGCTCTCTGATCATACTTCTGAAGTAATAATCCAGCATGATGTTCTAGATGGAATGTTCACTTTCTACGATTCAATGACAGCAAAACTCAATATCCATCAGGTACTGATTGCTTCAATTTCTCATTTGTTCTTGATATGCAAAATTAGCTTACCAATTATCCTACACAGGTTGCTAGCGTGACTTTTGATCTTATTCTGCTTCTAGCAGTGGGATCGTATTTATTTATTCTCTACTGTTTTCTGGTTATCACAACTCGGGTATGATTGTGCTTTTTTTGCATTACAAATTCCCAACCTTTTCCTAGGGATTATAAAACATCTCATGTAATTTCCCCACTTTTTTGTAGGGTCTTGACGATCTCATCGGTATATTCAAAAAACCTCCTTCGCGAAAGATTAAACCAAACTAATAAACCAGGTTGTTGTAACTATATCTGGTTTCTTAGTACCGTTGTGATCCGTGGATGCTTAAATGAATTAATTACACATTGAGAATGCTTAGAATGTAGGTTTTGTCTTTTTACCTGATCCAGAAAATTCTGGTCGATTATTTTGGTTTATAAATGATCTCTGCTCCTCCCTCCATTGTATTTTGGTTAGAGAGAACTCTTTCTTGCTTCTGTGTTTTGATTTTGTTTTTTGTTTTTGAACTTATTTTTGTTAAATTCATCATTAGTATTATGTAAACTGCATATATTGATCTAATGACGATTTTGTTGTTGAATAAATTTGGTTTGTAATTTTTTTAATGAGTTCTTATGTATTTAAAGAATGTAAATATTTCAAGGATTGTGATATGCAAACTACTAAGTCGTTTCAAATTTCAATAATTGGTTAATTAATGATTTCTGTCTAAATATTATTCTTGAGAATAAAACGGATTAAATTGATGTTTACTTATAAGACGATAGAAAATTCAAAACTCAATGTATGAACGACTAATAATCACGACATATTAACAGTGTTAAAACACGCACATATTAACAGTGTTAATCAACCTCTCGAATTTGTATTTTATATGTTTTTTTTTGTTAAGTTTACTTTTGGATTAATATAAAAGAGTTTATAATTAGAGTTTAATTTAATTTAGACTAATTAATCTACCTTCCTAAGTGTCCGGTGGTTAGCCGTTGCTAACTCCCGCCATCCCCATGGATGAGCATCAACAATGCATCTCACTGGTGCAATGCTTGTTGTTCCTTCTCGCTCTTGCTTTTTCGTCTGTATTTTCCTTCCTCGAATCCGACTTCGGCCATCGCTATGCACCTTTTAAGCACTTCCTGTTCTGGGTCAGTTCTGGCCATCATTCTTCTCTGGATGTGGAAGAGGACGATCCCGAACATGCTCCATTGTAGACCCCAAGAAGGGGAGCCTAACGTTATTTTATTTAGCTCGGTCGCAACTTCTTCAAACGAATTCATTCTGCTTGTATTGACTAACGAACCAGTAGCCTCCATTGATCCCCGGAGAACCCATTTGGTGTATGCACAACCGAAGAATAAGTGGTCAATCGACTCCATCCCTTGATCGCAGAGATTGCATTCTCCGGTGATCGTCATTCCCCGACTAATTAGCCTATCTTTGGTAGGGAGGTTGCGCCACCGGATTCTCCACAGGTTTAAAGCTACCTTCCCTATCCTGTTTGTCCAGATGCCCTTTGCGAGCTCATCCATTGGGTGTTTTGGTCTGAGCGTTGTCACTGCGTTCTTGATCGAGTTAAGTGGTAAAAATTGCAAACCGAACCTTACAGTTTCTTTCTTAGTTAAAACTGTAAGTGCTTCTGTTTTACTTATTTGCAATTAGATCCAGTTCAGTAATTATTGTGTTTTATTAAGCTAATTACTTCTTTACCCTGTTCCCTTCCCGATCCAGTTCTTTTGGTTGTGTGCTCCCAGTTGTGCGCATTTTGCTATCTGTTCGCGTTGACGGAGTATCGATCTCCATATCGAAGAATCCCCCTGCTTGGGCTCAATTGCATTGATTGCTCTATTTTTGATGTATCGGTTACTCATCCAAGTGTGTCGATGGCATCCCATCGCAGGGTGTCGAATGCCTTTGAGAAGTCGATGGTAATGCAAGCGCGCCTCGACGTTCCCTTGCAGTTAAAGGCATTCGTAAATTCTTGGGCGAGCCCAATAGCATCGGTTATCCGCCTTCCCTTGACGAACGCAGTCTGGTTTGGGCTCACTATTGCCGGTAGGATGGTCTGCAATCACGAGGCTAGGATTTTTGAAAAGATTTTGTAATTCACCCCTAGGCAGGATATAGGCCGGTAATCCTCCAGCCTCTAAGGCGTCCTCTTTTTGGGTATAAGTGTGAGAGTCGCCAGATTGAGTGATTTTAACATTCGTTTCGTGCTGAAGAAGTACAAGACTGCAGTTGTGACATCGTTCTTGATGGTGCTCCAATGATGGGTTAGGTACTCCGATGTCAAGCCATCCATCCCGGGAGTTTTCACTACAAAAAAAAGGACATTGTAAGGCGGCTTTTAGGCGGATTTTCGCCATCAATAATTCAGTTTTTTTGATGGCAGACATCCGCCATCAATTGTTTGAGTCCGCCGAGGAAAGGCTTTGGCTCGACGACGGTTCAAATTTATTTTCGATGGTGGTGTTTAGATGGCGGATTTAATTCCACCATCTAAAATATCCCGTCCAAAATTTCGAATCCCCCCAATACTTAACCCGATTACCCTCCGCCATGTTATGTTTTCGGGAGATCGGGCGAAAAAAGCCCGTCCAAATTTCGATTCGGCGGACATTTCCGTCTATGACGGCGAATGAAACTTAATGTACCTTACATGGCGGAAATCCGTCATGTAAGATTTGGGGGTTTAATAAAACCCCAAATCGCAGACAGAACATGTCTGTTCCCAAATCGCAAACCGGTGCCACCCTGCTGTTCTCGTGCTGCCTCCGTCGCCGTCGTTCCTCCTGCGCATCGTCGACGTTTCCTCCCGCCGATGGACGTGTGAAGGTATTACATTAATATATTTTTTTATGTAAAAAACTTTTTCTGCTTAAATCTTAAATTGTTCAAAAGGATTAGCGCAACGACGTCATAAATTGATAATTATTAATAATTTATATTTAATTTATTTTTATATTAATTGATTATGTTAATATAGCAACAACAAGGAGTGAAGTCGAAACTTGGTCCGAGACTTTACAAATGACATATAAGAGAAGCGATAAAGTTGTAAGTCTTTTTTTTAAAATTATTTTTTATTTTTTTATTTTATAATTTCTATTATAATAGTTTTATTTTTATATTCTTTCAGTATGAAGTCACCGAATTTATCAAAAGTCAAGAAGAAAAATCTTAAGCTGAAACAAAATTTATGACTCCAATTATAAGTTTCATTATTTTTTATTATAATATTTTGCATTTACTATTTATTTATTTTTATAATACAGCAATTTATCGAAACGACGGTTAACAAAACTTTCGAAAAAAATAAAAAGAATAGGATATTGGGGATTGGGCAAGCCGTCAGTATGGTTAGTACAATGAACGAAAGATGGGTTTTTCCAAATTGGAAAGGAAAAAAACATGTCTCCGAAAACACGACTACTGATGAAACACAACAAATTTGGTCGGAAAAATTCAAACACTTGGAGGTATTTTGAATATAATTCAATAATTTTATTGATTATCGAACTCATTTATATTTTCATTTTCAGAACAAGTATAACAAGAGTCAAAAAGGTATCTCCAAATATAAGAAGAGTTTTAATTCAATGAAATCCTATTTCAAAAAGATAGATAACTAAAGCTTTGAAGTCTTCAACTTGTATTCAACTTCGAAGTCCAGCATGATACCGTCTGCTATAGAATCAGATCATTCAGATTCTGATTCAACTCAATTTCTGAAGAGTATTAATTTCTTTCAAACTTGAGAATCAGTTCATTGTTAACTTGAGAATCAGTTCAAACTTGAGAATCAGATCATTAATATCTTATTTAAATTGTTAACTCAAGAATCAACTATAGCAATTAAAGAGAATCAGTTCGAATATCTTCTTGTTTGAAGAGAATCAGTTCTTATTTCTTCTTGTTGCTGAAAAAACCCATCATTGATCATTAATTCTACATATCAATCGTATCACCTATTCGATTTGCTTCCGAATATTGTGACACAAACAATTTTAACCATTATAATATTTTTATTCTGAATGAAGGATAATCTCATAACTCATAAGTAAACAAGTAATTAGAGTAAACAACAACCTTTTCTTACATATGAGATCACCCATCCATCATAATTAGAGTAATTATCAGATGTGTCAAACCCTCAATGTGCTAAAATGATTTCGACCGTTAGATCATAATCTGTCGTCTCATATTACATTATTTATCTTAAACTACATTACGTGCAATGACTGTTTCACATCTCGAAGATATACAAGAAAAAGTATATCATCTATAGGACACACCGATCTATACGTTGTATAAATTTTGATGTCAAATCTGTCATTACATCTAACATCATCTAAAGTATTGTAGAAAATTAATAATTAAAGTTTTTGACCTATCATTACTTAATCACAATCATGACTTTGGGGTTGATTGATGTATCTATCGTTCTACTATTAGGTCGAATGTTTTATTATCCTCGAGTTGTATCGTTTTATATATTATGTTATATTTTCTAATATTTTCGCATCTGTACCTCATACTACCAATCAGTAATATGTTGCATTTTAATTTTTCCAAATATGAATTTCAGTCTCTCATCAATGTTGTTTGCCTTTAGCATTTCGTTAATGAAGATGACATTAAGTATGGATGAGGGATTTATTTTAAGTATGCATTTATTTCTATATCATTCTACTGGTCGTATGTTTTATTATTCTTGAGTTGTATCGCTTTATGTATTATATTATATTTTCTAATATCTTCGCGTCTGTACCTTATACTACCAATCAGTAGTATGCTTTCATTTTACTTTTCCCTGTTTAATATGAATTTCAATCTATTTTCATTTGCTTTGTTCTATTTTTAATCAAGTAATTGTATAATGGATAATTGTTAAATCTAACCACCTAAGGTTGGTTAGGAGTTAAAACTACCCACCTATAAATTTTATGACCATTTTACCCTTACTTTTTTTTAAAATTTTCTTTCACATGCCATTGTCAGTAACGGGGAAAAGAACAAACCCATCGATCGTCCTCCCACCTCCCATACTTCTATTCTAGCGTCGTCCTTCCTCCTCCATATTCTCCTCCAGATATAGCAGGTACGGAAGTATGGGTTGGTCATCAATCGTCGGAGGATGTAAGGTAACGTTGTATTCCTCCCTTTATCCAACCCTATTTTTTACATACATCTTCTACCAATTTCCATTTTTATTTACCGCCGACCTCCAATTTATCACCTCCGACCACTAATTTTCAACCGATTGACAATGCCTCCATATTCTCCTTCATCAGTGCTACCATCTGACGGGCAAGGAGAGAGTCCTTTTAATTTTCATCGCCGGTTCCTCCTCCTTCATCGCCGGTTCCTCCTCCTTCATCGCCGGTTCCTCCTCCTTCATTGTCGGTTCACGACGTCGATGATCGGTTCGATCCTATTGGACTCCCGACCTTCTGGGAGGACATTGAGGAAGTTCGGGGACTGTCGGACGATGGAGTTCGTCAAGAAGAAGGTAAAAATTTTGTAATTTTTTTTTCAAATCGCGAGAAATAAATCTCCTCATGCCTACATAGGGGGCAGATTGTTTGAAGGCTGATGCCCAAACTTTATTCTCCACAGAAACATGAGTTTCTGTCAAATGCCAACAAGGAGGTTCTTCAAAGCCACATGGGGTTTCTTACTTTCCACGACGATGACATCCTTCACATTTTGCCAATTTACCACCCTTGATTTGATCTCTTCGGTCTTATTCTTTTCTTGGGCTTCTTCTTCCTCGTCATCACCATCTCCGTGTTTCTTGACTCCGTAACTATTTACAGGTAGAATCTCACAAGACAACTGTCCTGTTATAGAATGATTTGACTCGTTGGGATGCTCTTCCGTTTGATTGGCAACATTCACTGGATTTGCGATGGTAGCTTCTGTTTTTTCTAGAAAACCAAGAAAACAACAATTACTATTAAATTACATCGACAAAAACTTATGGCATGCTGATATGTTTATGATTGATTTGCTAGAAAACTAGAGATTTTAGATCATGGCTTCTTCATGGATATAAACTAAATTCTTACCACTTTCAGAACCACCGTGGCCTTCAGTACTTTCAATTACACCAACAACGTCATCAGAAGCATCAAAAAACTCAGATGCATCAGTACTTGTAGTGCTGCTATATTCTTTTCCATCTGATACAGAAATTTCTTCTAAAGGTTGATTTTCTTTGCTTAAAACAATTTTCTCTGAAGAGAAACATGTGTTGGTATCAACATGAGATTTTGGATCTGAAAAAGGGAGTTGAATGGTCTCCGATGAACCCAAAACAATACCTATGGATTGTTTTGGGTTCAATTGATCATAAGGGTTTCCGAATTCAGAGGATCCAGCTTCAGATTTCCCAGTTCCAAATTCCACCTCCAAAGGAGAAACAATAGATCTATTAGAAGCTGGACTTTGTGATCTAATCTGAATATCATCTGCGTCAATCTTCGGGATATTGACATCAACCACAGATATAACTTTTACAAAACTGATTGTACCATTTTTGCTTGGACTTGAGATGCTTTCAGTTACCTCCATCCCTCTCTCAACTTTATCATTTCCAATGCCCAGATTTTGAAGATTCTGGGGTGTCTCTTTATTATTAATTTCCAATGCCCAGATTTTGAAGAATTTAGGGGGTATTTTAGACCAGATTTCGGAGTTTGATGCCTTTGGGTCTAAGTTACTCTGAATTTTTGGCAGTTGTAATTTGAGAGATCCTATAGTTGCTCATACAGTTAATACATTTCCCTATAGTTTCTTTGTTGGCTAAAATAGTTTTCCACATATGGGAGTCCAGTGTGGGTCTACTTTCTATTTCCCCTATGCTTCTACCCTTGATGTACCTAATTTTAACCCAATCTGCTAAGATAGAGGGGTTTGGACTCCATAATTTCTCAGCTCTTTTGACCAATGCTGTAACATTGGTGGCAAAGAAATCCTTGACCTCGATCCCTCCTTCCTTCTTCGGGAGTGCCATTTATCCCAAATACTACATCTCCTACCATTTCAGATGAAGTTGTAGGCTAAACTCTATATCTTCTTTATGACTGTATAAGGCTCAATCAGACTCAAGGAGTTGGATTCCCCATAATTCAGTGCATTCTTCTCAATAAGTGAGTCATTGGCCTCTTATGGATGCTTTTTCTAAAACAGATTTGGGATCACTCAGAATTTTCATTGGTAGTCCTAAGATGGTGTAATGGAATTCTGCTTGAGACACCTGTTATGCTGATTGCTGACTACATGTATACCATGTTATTGCTCAAAGTGAGGTCAGGCACATGATCCTTTGGTCATGGTGAAGTTCTGGAATGATCAATATGATATCTCCATGTTCAATGCTTCGAGATTGGGGAATTCTTCTTCCTCCATAAAGCATGTCCAGAGCAACATGAAATTATTGCTCCATAAAGCATGCCCAGTCATCTGCCCTTCCAAATCATAATGTATTCCGTCCCACACAACATGAAATTATTTATAATTTATAATGTTATGATTATAATAGTTAATTACCTTAGGTGATAACCAATTATGGTTACATCAAAACTGTATATAATAACCTAGCTTTTAAAAGAACAGGGATTGGGTAATTTCTGAGATTATTGTCGCAATAGATAGTTACCTTCGTATATATATCATAACAGCTCTGCAGGATTTTCCTTCACATTATCGAGTAATTGGTCAAGTAGGCAACCTTTATTGTGTATCCTTCTGATCCAACATTACAGAAATGACTTATGACTTATCTTCATTCCTTAGTCTAAATCTTGTAGATCTCTCTCAGCAAAGAAACTATTTTTTTATGAAGATAAAATTCCGTTCTGTAAATGGAAGCATGGCCGAGAAATTACTGATGATCATTCTTTGGTTTGTCAGGGCGAAAAACTGTACATGTAATTTTTTTAAAAATTTTATCTACTTGTAAATACTAAATAGGATACAAAATTACAAACAGTTGAATTGAACTTTGCAAAATATTGATTAAACTAGAAAAAATTTCAGAACTTATACTAGATGAACTCAAAAAATTTCAGATCTCTCGCTTTTCCAAGCTCACAGATGAACTCAAAGAAGACTTTTCTTTATTGTGCATCTTTCTCTTCCAAATCACAACAGATGCCTCGATACGGTTCTTAAGTTCAACTGTCTTATGTTCTGTCGACATATCTAAAGTCGACAGTAATTGTTCCGGATCAAAGCTCTCTACAGTTATACCTTTATATAACACATCTCCAAGACTTTCCCTTCCATTCTACAAAAAAAATATAGTCAGATTTCTTTCTTTTAAATAGTGTAATATTCTATGATTTGAATTTTGATCTATTAAGGTTTATTTCAAATTAAATTAACAAATCAAAGGAGACAATATTTCATATTGATATAACAAATCGGACAACAGATATATGCTGCCTAATTCTATACTTTCAACTTCTACATGGTATCAATGTATACCTTAGGAAGGGATTCGATATAATTCTCAGGAATCTCCATCGCAGAGAGAACTTGAGCATTGATAGCCATGGCTGCTTTGAAAATTTTGTGGACGGATTCCTTCTGGAATTCCAACCATTTTCTTGAAACAACAGAGAGACCTTCTGGTGGGACTTTGACTATCGGTAGCCACCACTTTTCGTCATTCCTCTGAACAGTATTGGCCTTCTCAGACTCGTCTGAATCTTTCGATACATACCTGAACTCATTTTGGTCCTTGAAGTTTTCAAGGTAATCCTGCCATTAAATTCAAGAAATATCAGAATTAATCAAAATTCTTTCACTGTGATAAATTAAATACAACAGAAAGAAAAATAATCTCACAAGAAGCATAGCATCAAGCTTTCGCAGTACAGGGATTTTTGCATGAAGATCCGTACGCTGTTGAGTTGTCATAATCTGCATTTATATATTTGTATCAATTTAAGTATGATTGTTTGATTCTGGAATGTGAATCATTTTGTGGTTTGTACCTCCAGCTGAATTCCATTACTAGTTTGCTGTATTTTAGGAACCATCTCTACAATGTTATCTGTAACCGATAAAAGCCAGTCGATTTCCTTCTTCCACCTTGTTTTCCTGTCATCTGGCATCGGCTCTAATTTCCGTTGCTCGCTAAAAACAGAAGCTGCGGGCAGTATAAATGTATAAAAATTATTAAAAACTTCTTAAGCATGATTATCTTTTTTTTAAATTATAATAAAAAGAACAGCCCAGTGGAGAGATTATAGTTAAAAAGATCATGACCTGCAAGATTGGTGATGGCATTAGACAAAGCTAGAGCTGATGGAACTCCCTTTCCACCACCTGACATGTCTTCACCCAATAACAGCTTTGCAAATTTCTCCTTCATCAATTCCATATCTGCCCAGTTTTATTTTTGTGAAGGAAAACATGAAATGGTTGGAAATTAAAACTGTCATTCAAATTATATAATGATAGGATGGTTGGGATTATGAAATGGAACCCGTTTTAATTGGCTTCTTGCTTGTGGTCTCAATGCAGGAGGACCTAGATATTCGATCTGATCGGAGAAACGCCCAGTGGCTGCCTCTACCATCACCAGGTTCACCACCAGCATCTTCTTTGCTACATGATGACACCTGGTCATCACCAGGTGTAGATTCCTCCCCGGAAATCATTTCCTATCCGGTGGGCACAAGGGCCTCCAGTTTCATCACGATTCGTTTGGAAATTGTTGGAGATATCCAATTCGCTCTTCGACGCATAGAATCAAACACATAACGTGCTTAAAACAAAACAACCCATCATAGAATTCCAATAGCAACAAAAAATAATGGCATTGTTTGGTTGAAGGGGGAATAAGAAAATAGAGAAAGGGTAGGAGGAGGTGAAGAACAATAAGAAGGACAAAGAGGACTTGATTATTTGAATTTGCTTATTTGGGTGGGAAGAAGAAAAATCCCGGGAAAAGTGGGTTACAATTCTATATATATAGTTTTAAAAAAAGGCGAGAATATATCCATTCATTAAAATATCTACCGAGAGTCAACTCCTACTTTCTTTGTCTGATTATACAAGGAGATTAGCTCCACTGATTACATTAACTTTAACTAAGATTATTTTACTATTTTTTATTAGGAATTTTTAAAAAAAATTGGCATGTTACATATGATAATTCCATCAAATGAATTTTACCTGTCGTGTTTATCTACCTGGTAGATCAAAAACATATAAACAAAGAAATGGAGTAATGAACAAAGAAATGGAATCATTGAATAGAGCTAAATTTGAGGGTTGCGATTTTCCGATTTAATGTAAAAATATTAATAACTTGTATAATTTATATATAACCTTATATTAATTATTATAGATATATATCCCTGTGAATTTTCCAAAATTGAGGGATAGCAATCGCTACCCCTCGCTACTTAGTAGCTCCGCATCTCCACCCCGGACTCTTAAGGTTTTAGAAGAATTAGGATTCAAGTCTCATTCCTTATTTACTTTTCATTATAATATAACTGATGATATATTATCACATAACTCTGTTATATCTTTTTTTTATAACGATGGATACCTTTTTACAAGATGTAAGTGATATGTCAAAATCAAATAATATATCATCGAATAAATCGTAGTGAAAACATTAACAACGGGACTCGAACTTTGGATTCTCAGAAACCTTAATAATTATTGTAATCAATCGAGTCAATCTTGATTTTGGAGTATTGGGTAATGCTGAATATTTACTTTTTTTTTTATTGTTGTTTAGTAATGTAGGTGACTAAGTTAGGTGGTTGTTGCAAGCTCAAATCACATTAATATATATCACTGTAGGCTTCTGGATCACAACCATATAACAACAGAAGTTCATAAGTAACTGAATATTAGGTTTTTTGTTCTTATTCACCAAGCATCAATCATGATATGGTTGTTGATTTTAATATTTTATCAGTGTTGTTCTTCTGATTCTGAAAATTGGGTTTAAATTTTCAGTTTCTTTCCTGAATCAGAGGCTCAGAGCTCCTGTATACATGTCATTGAAAACCATAATTGTTCTTGGCTGCCATGGTTCAGATACGCAGACCATCAAAGGGGCGATAAGGAAGAAGAAACGATGCCGTGACAATAGGAGGAACTATGTTCACATGAAAAAAGATTACAGAAGTTTCAAAACAACCAATCATTCTCATCATCTCCAAAAACATCATCTATTTGAGTTCGATGTAGGTTCGAGCAATGACAGAGAGGAGGCGGTGGTAAAGAACAAGCCAGGTTTGTTTGCCAAGCTTATGGGTTCAGAAAAATTACCCTCCTCGGAAAATATTCAGTCCATCAAGAAATCAATGGAGAAAAATAAATTTTCAAAGAGGTTGAAAGCATTATCACCATCATATTCATCATGCTCTTCTTCTTCTTCTTCTTCTTCTTCATCTTCTCCTGTACACATTCAAATGCCACATACAGAGAGAAAGAACATAAAAACAGCATTTCTTAAAAAAACAGTTCCAATAATGAAACCTGACAGAATACAACTCAGAACAAGGAATTATATTTCTTCAAGCAAGAAAATTACTGTAAGTGTGTGCATTTAATGATAGAATAGATGAAAGAAAAATCCGAAAGTTAATTACTTTAAATGTGTGCGTTCTGGTTGATTTTTGTTGTTGTTTACAGATTAGCTATACATGTAAGACAGCAGAAGACATCAAAGAAAGCAATCATTCTTCTGATAAGAGAAAACCCAATATCTGTTTTAAACAGACAGAAGAAAAATCTGAAACTACTGTAAAAGGTAATCCAATCCTAACTATATCAAGTTAAAGGTTTATTTGATTTGGAACTCAATGTTTTGAGGGATTAATTAAATTAAATTTCAGATAGAAAGATGAGTACATGCTACTCATCTCAATCTCACGAAGAAATCATAATTGCTGATACCAACATTCCCAATAAAAAAACTCATGGATGTGAAGAAAAAGATACTTTGTTAAGCATTTCTCATACAAACAATGAAACTAAAAATGAAGTTTGGAATCAAGATTGGATTAATAGGTTTTCTATAGAAGACTCAGCTCAAGTTGTATGTGATTTAGAAAACCTCATGACAGTTATGCTGGTTGAAGAGGTTTTCATGGAACTGGCCTCATCCTAATAATATTATATGCTTGTTCTTATGTAGCCTCATCCTAATATATTATTTATCCTAAGATCTTCTTATTTATTTAACAATCAATTGAATCTGATGAAAATATGTTTATCATGTAAAGTATAGTACCACCATGTAAAGAAACACAAATACAGCTTAATTTTAAAACAACGAGTGGCGGAATTATTCAACACATACCACTCAAGTTCATCTTCTGAAATAAGTATAATAACAAAGCTAAATTATTATATTTCTTTCACACCTCATTTACCTTTCATTTTGAATCTGTGATGCCATTGATTGGTTCACATGAAGTCCTCTTCTAGCTCCTGCAAGGATTTAGTAGTTGACGCAACCTGTTTGTTGGAAGTCATCTTCGCTGAAACCATCAGCCCTTTGTAACTTTTGAGCTCTGATTGTTTCTCCCTATCAAGCCTCTCCATCTCTTCTCGTTTTTTCTAGATGACAAATACATGGTTTCACGGTAAAGAAAAGATTCCTATGGATTTTTTGTAAGGAACAATAAATGAATTAAAAGAATTACTTTCTCTTTAAGACGAGCTTTTT
Organism: Zostera marina; assembly: GCA_001185155.1. Classification (NCBI taxonomy): domain Eukaryota; kingdom Viridiplantae; phylum Streptophyta; class Magnoliopsida; order Alismatales; family Zosteraceae; genus Zostera; species Zostera marina. The sequence goes on along the minus strand of LFYR01000981.1, from coordinate 2,375,199 downwards.
TCTCTGCTCTTTCTGAAGCATCAACAGTCTCTCTCTCAGCTGCAAAAGAATAAAATTTGCCATGGAAATATTATATAGATGAGAATAGAAAGCATATAACGATCATACCTTTCAAATCAGGTTTCCTCTCAACTTTTGTTTTGTTCAATCTATTCACTACCTCATTCAAACGATTTTCAACTCTAACGGTCCGGACCTAAGTAATAAGACTAAGAGGATTACATTTCCACAAAATGACCAGATGAACAAAAGATGCAAAATTCCATTAGGATTTAGGAGTAATTAAGAATAATAAACATGGTACCATTTTGGAATTGTGAAATCCAACTTGCCCAACATCCATTGTAGGAGCCTTCTTTAAGTTGAACCATGGGGTGTAAACCACATCAATATTATTCATCTTATTGCCTATGATAGTATGAAGCCAATATTGAAATCAAAGAAGTGGGGATCGATAACAAGATCTTTTTAATGGTATTTAAAAAAAGGCAGACGAAATCGAAACTAACAAACGTATTGTGTGAATTTTCACACAAACAAATTATAGTTAGAAAATTGCCTTGAATTGAGTTAGCTTTGACAAGTTGAACACAATCTTCCAATAAACCTTCACTTATATCCTCATATGTCTGTCCTATTTGGAGTCTTACATAAACATGAGCAGAGGACATTTTATCCACATGAAACCTGCAAAGAATTAAAAAAAAAATCAGTGCGAGCAAAAATCGAAAATACAATCAACTTTTTCGGAAAATCTCAAGAATCAAGAATTCCAATCGATAATAATTATTCGATACTTTATCGATTAATTTGTAATTGTATTTAGACATGCTTCTCTCCTTCAAATCCCTAAACGTGGAAATCCCCAAAATCAACCCAAATCGAAAAAAAGCTAAAGAAAAGTGAACCAATAATCATACCAGACATCTTGAGGGAAGCCGTACTTGATGAGTTCCTCGTTCTCATGCTTATCTAATCCTATGAAGATCGTGTAGTCCCCAACATCAGGGCGGGCCTTGAAGTAGAACACCATTTCCAAACCACAAAGATAAAACCAAAACCAAAACCAAAAACCGAAATCCAAAGATCTAGATCTTATAATGGGATAGAGATTCCGACGAAATCCCACCGGCCGGTGATCGCTAATTCGCAGGGATGATGATGCAAAGAAGAGTTTAAAAAGAACAGTGTAAGTTAGCCAGGCAGGTACAGTACAACGTCTGTAAAGACTGAGTAAAATTGTATAGACTTGGGTATTTATTGAAATAATCTCTGCGATAATTTTTTTTTTGAATTTAAAAACAATTGATAATTTATTAATTACTTCATCTAACAACTTAATAAACGATTTCTTAAATACCGTTAACTTATCAACACTTCATTTAAACAATATTAACATTTAACATTAATAATAACTTCCCTAAACCTAAATCTACACAGAAAAATTAAATCAAATGATCAAAGTAATTATTAAAGTTTTTTAAAGTTCAGAATTCGACTCGCTGCTATACCTCGAAAAAACTTTTCCACCCTGGTCATTTTTTGAGGAAATTTCTGCTCGTTTAGTTCATCGGATGAGAATGTGTCATCGGCTTCATCGGGAAAAATCATAGTGATGAAGCATCTGAAGTGTGTCACGCTCGACGGTACGTGACAATTACTTCAATTGAAAGGCCCAATTCTCGACGCTGCTCCGAGGTTATAGGCTGTTGGATTATGTGGAGGGGAGAGTCGACATCGCCAAAGGTTCTCTCTCGGAGCAGCAGGATCAATAGATACTCAGTTGGATACTATCGACGATCTAGCTGTCGGTTCTTCCACGAGTGGCTATGCTTACTACATCGGCGGAGGTGTGAGAATGCCTACCATAGATGCATTCCTCGGATTCGGAAACGTGAATTCTCCATTTACGATTTCAACTCCAAAGCATTAAGGAAGAAGATATGTCGATGAGGGAATATCTAAAGAAAATTTGCATTATCAAGAACAAATTGGCCGGCACCGACGAGAAAATAAAAGATTCCCAAATAATACTAATTGTGTTGGGAGGATTAGGGCCAAATAATACTAATATATCATGACCTTCTCAAATTTCCAGCAACTAATCTTGGATCGCGAGCTACGCCAACGTCGCCCATCGAAGCAAACATCGCGACTAGATCCAAGTCCGACGACTCTTCATACTCTTCATCAAGAACGCAACTGTGCCAGATCTGTTCAAGAAAGGGGCATGATGCCTTAGACTGCTACCACAGGGTAAACTTCACTCGGTATCCGCCAACCCAACCCGGATTTTAACTCCAATGGGCATTCCAACAACGTCATCCACTCCACAAGCAAATCTAGCCAGAAATTGTGGAGTAATGTCTATGTGGTACCCCGACTCTGGGGAAACAACACACATCACCGGGTCGGGCAAGTTGATTCAAAAGTCATCCCCATATGAAGGTAACACTTTAGTTATCGTAGCTAATGAAGAATCTATGTCAATTTCGAAATCTGGAAAATCAAAGGCTAAAATCAACAATAATAGTCTTAATTTAGATGAAATATTATTAGTACCAACTGCCTCGAAAAATTTATTATCTGTTTAGAGATTATGTGCCGATAACAGAGTATGTGTTGAATTTGACAAGCAGAGTGTCAAGGTACGGAAGTCGGCACTAGGAAGGTGTTAGCCGAAGGTCGTGAAGTGAATGGCTTATACCAGTTGCCACTAGAGATGAATAAAAATCCAGAGGCTTTATCGGCAGTAATCGGGGATCAATGGAATGCTCGACTTGGACACTTACACAGTAGGGCAATTAAAGAATTAACAGCAAGAAATATTATTTCAATAAGTTGTAAAAACATTTCAGACTGTGAAACTTGTATAATTGCAAAATCTCATACAATGCCTCATATAACTTCTAATACTGTGTATGCAAATCCTCTTAAAATTATATTTGCTGATATCTGACGACCAGCTCCAATTGTTTCTTCAGAAGGATGCAGGTACTATGTCAATTTTATCGACGGAACAACCAACTTCAATTAGATGTTTCCACTAGTACGAAAAACAGAGGTAGGTGACACTACAAAAAAAAGGACCTTGTATGGCGGACTTTAGATGGTGGATTTCCGCCATCAATACTTCAATAGTTTAGATGGCGGATGTCCGCCATCTATTCTTTCAGTCCGCCGAGGAAACGTTTTGGCTCGACGGCGGTTCGAAATTTTTTTCGATGGCGGTGTTTAGATGGCGGATTTCCGCCATCTAAACTATCCCGCCCAAAATTTCGAATGGCCCCCAATTTCCAGCCCGATTACCCGATTAAATTGACTTAAGATGGCGGATTTCCGCCATCTTAAGTTTTCGGGGACTCGGGCGGAAAAAGCCCGCCCAAATTTCGATTGGGCGGACTTTCACTTAATGCCAATGGAGTATGAAATTAACCGCCCAAATGCCAGGGATAGTCGGCGGATATCCGCCGTCAATGAAATTAACCGCCATCAATGAATTGACGCTAACCTATTCTCGCGCCATATTTTAGATGGCGGATTTCCGCCATCTAAAACTTTTCAATTCGCGCTAAAATTTTCAGTTTCGATGGCGGAAATCCGCCATCTAAACTATTTTTGGTGGGAAATGGGGATGGATAATAGATGGCGGTCTTTAGATGGCGGTTTATGGGTTTTAATGGCGGTGTCCAAGATGGCGGGCTTTAGATGGCGGATTTCCGCCGAGGATCACTTTAGATGGCGGAAATCCGCCATCTAAAGCCCGCCATACAAGGTCGGATTTCTTGTAGTGTGAGTTAATTGAAACAAATGAGTTTCATTAGATTGTTTGAACTGATCTCTGAGGTCAGTCCAAATAATAGAGGCATCATCAGTGTACATTATTTAAGAGGCTATCTCCTGAGAAACAGAGCTCCATATCCACTGACGAATTATCTCATGGCAAGTCACCCAGGCTTCATGTTTCTCTAATTCATTTTGGGATGGTTCCTTAATAGATCCATTAACAAAACCCAACTTCCTTCTAGTGATCAGCATGATGGTCATTTCCCTATTCCAGGGATAGTAATTCTGACTACCTTACAGGATATTGATTATGGATGGAGGGCCATAATCTGTGGATTTGAAAAAATAGATGGATGTAGGGTCAAATAGAGGACCCCCAAGTGGTTTGTTTTGGACACTTTGGATAATTTCATTTTCAGCCATGATGAACACTCTGTTGCATTTGTCATGATAATAAAATTGTATTAATTTAATGTAAATAAATCTTAAATGAATCAAAGAATGTAAAGTAATATTTGGATTAAGTGACTTAATTTTAATTTGGCAGTGGTTTTTATTCCACCTTTAACTAATTTTAGATGGTATCGAATCATGATTAGATAGTATTTAATTTCATCAGAGTAATCGATTAACAGCGGAAGCAATATGAGGATAATATTTATTTTGATCATGGAATAAATTTTATTTAACATGGAGTATGAAAAATTAGTAAACCTTTCATCATTATAGGAATGTGATGATGAGTGTATCCTACTTTGCATGTTATGTAAATGAATAAAAATAAAGTAAGGATTAATTGTGCAACAGTGAAAGATCTCATTTACATAGATATGAAATATCCTATCTAATAACATTGAACAGAGGAGATCAAAACACTCAATAACATTAACCAGTAGAGTGTGGTTTAGCATGAGTAGTAGTTTATACACATACATCGGTTTAGGAAAAAATAGTATAGTGTAAAGTGTATACATATCCGTGTTTTTCACTTTCATACATGACCTCATACATGAAGATAGCATGTAACATGATGTACAGAAACATGCAACATGTGACAGTAAAGATCTAGGGAGTTTAGCATAGGATGTGTATATATTGATGTTTCTGAACTTGTAGCATGATGTCAAGTTTAGTGGTGACAAATGGTATGGAATGCACAAACATGCAACAAAAATCGTTTTAGCCTAAGGAAACCAGTATGCATGACATTCATAACATTTAGGTTTATTTTATCACAGACAAACAACTCGAGTTTTTAGACATACCAGTCCTTGCTTTGAACAAAGGTGATGGAAGCTTGACGGAGTCAGTTTTCTTTGTAGAACTTGAGTTGCTTTCTTTGTATTTTACTGGAACCGCAGGAACAGAGATCAACAACGCAACACTCCACAGGGCTCTGATACCATGAAGACGAGGAGAGATCGGAGTGTAACGTGCACTGAGTCGCCGTTAGGGTTTGAAGATGAGCAGTCGCGAGAGATGAGGAGTCGATTGGGGAAAACCCAAGGGTTTTTGTTTTGTATTTGAAAAAGTTGTGAATAAAATATCACAAGTGTCTAAATGACTAAACTTAATTTAACTTAATGGGCCAACATCAGTTGGGCCTAACCTAGCTTAGATTTAAACATACTTAACTTAAACTTAAAACAACATTAATCTCAATAAAAGAAACAACTGACGCAACCTCAGAAATAATTTGGCTAAAGAATGTTCTGGTGGAGCTCTGGCCAACTACACACCACTGATCAAACGGTCATATGGTGCGACAACATGAGAGTTAATTATCTTAGTGCAAATCCGGTCCTAAATTCGACGACTAAACGTCGTGCAGCGGTGAGTTATCGTTTGATTCGAGAGAAAGTTGCAGACAAGAGTCTTTCGATTCGATACATCTCAATGAAGGAGCATTTGGGTACGTTTTGGGTTGAATGAAGAATCTCCCATGAGATTGAAGAGGACGGGAAACAAGGCTCAAGAAAAGGTAGATGGGTGTTTGTCGTAACATATATGAACGGAAAATAAATAAAAGATATAGACAACACGTTAGTAGGTCTTCTAAGGTAATTCTTAAAGATGTCATTAAATATATCAATCTCTCATTTATTTCAGAGTGTTACAAGAAAGAGCTGTTATCACCTGTTATAAATATCTATGATAAAAGTATAAGAGACCAACCTTCTGGACAACGTAAAAACTAATTACTGTTGGCAAAGTAGTTAGTAATCATTTAATCAATTCTATAAACTAATACAAATCAATTGGTTTTCCTTAGAAGTCTAATACCGTCCATAGTTATAAGGCTGTAATGTGAACTTGGAACGATGCCCCATGGGCCGTGGGAAATGGGCCGTATTTGGATTGGATTAGTGTATGAATCCTAAATCCTTAATTAGAATCTCTTAATCCTAAATTACCATCGTTTTATACAATTATATTTCATCCGATCCGGAAGATCGTAATGACTAATGGTAGGATAAATCTCGTCCACTCCTTCCCTCTCTTCTGAACTATAAATAACCCTGCAACAAAACGCCGCCACCAGATAACTAGGGAGTGAAATCGTTTTATATCCACGGGCGCATTTTAACACAAACCTTCCACGTTAATATTCGATCCAGGGATGGGCAAGGCGGTCGAGTAAGACCCTCGTTCTTGGAGTTCAAGCGGAGCCAAGTATTGGTTTTCTGTTGGACTTTGGATTTCGTTATTCGTTAAGTTTTTTCTTTTCTTTTATCGATGTCGTCGGAGGACGTAGTTGGTAAGAGCACGGGAGAGACTACGGTTAACACGATCGTCAATAATCTTGCTGAGGAGGCTAAGTTAGCCACACAAGGGGTTAAAGCTCCGGGACACGCTATTCTCAGTGTCTGCAAGTCTCTCGTCGCAGGTGGAGTCGCTGGTGGAGTGTGAGTTCCGGATTTCTTTCTGATTCTGTTTTTTTTTAATATATTTTTGATGTTGGTCCTGTATTGATTTTTTGCCTTTACGTGTGACGAAGGGTTTGATAATCCACTATGTCGATTCTTTAAACTTAGGGTTTCGGATTCCCATTTTTATTTTGTAAGTGAGGAATCCCGTGTTGAAAATCAAGTTTTTTCATTTAAACAAGTTTTAATATTTGAATTCCGATGCAGTTCATTTTTTTTTGTAGAATTTGGTAAAAATATCGTTTTCATCATTTCATGTCTATCCAGAAAATTTCCTTTTTTTCTTTATATATTATTAGATAATCCCATAAATCTTAAGCTTTATTTTTTCTGCAAATTTTTCTAATATCAAGCTAACCATTGTGGATTTGAAGTGTTTCATATTAAACTCTTATTTTGAGTAATTTTAATGCAAAACTACATAATTTTAAATTGAAGGATGTCTTGTTTTTAAAATCTTATGTTATTATTTTTTATAATCTTATTAAATTCCATAGGAGTGGTCTTTGAATATCTGTGTATTCCACCATATCCAATATCAGCATACCTCATCAGATGGCTAAAAACATCTATAAGTTAGTAACAAATAATATGTCAGACGCGTCTTCATACTTTTTTAATATCACATGAGGTTTTTGATGTGACCGCATGTGTGCCATACTCGCATCATATCATGTTTTATATGGCTGTTGAGAAACATCCATTCTGTCTTAGCGGATTCGGGATAGATCCGAGGAAGATTCTATCTGGATAAGAATCATTTAAAAGGGTCTGAAAACCTTAATCTTTTTTTTTTCATATTTCTTGTCATCCTCTATTGACTATGATGTTCCCTATTTTACTTTATTTTTATTATTATGACTTTGGGCAAGGCCCACTTCATTCCAGTATTCTACTAATGAAAATTTGCTTATATATAAAAAGGATATCGATACTACTTCTTCAAGACTAGTAGTCAACTCCCGCTGCACTAGTCAACAATTTTCCTAAGAGAGTTGTTGACCATATCTATGAGCAAGGATGTCGATACTTCTAGTTCAAGACTAGTAATTAACCCTCATTACACTATTCGACGACTTCCCTAAGAGATTTGTTGACTATACCTATGAGTAAGGATGCCGATACTTCTACCTCAAGATATATAGTTGATAACTCTCACATAACAAGTCGTCGATTAATGTTAAAGGATCGTCGACTAACAAGGACATGCAATTCTCATATTGCCAAAATGACCAGATTAACCCTACTGGTCTTCTATAAACAGGTCACTGGATCCTCCAAAGTAAGGGTCCACATTCTGATTCTCAGAAGTCTCAGTAATATAGTGTTTCCCTATTGAATTCTGACAGTGGTCGACCACTCTTATCCCGGCCACTCTTATCCTAACAGTTGTCGACCTCTAGTCAAAAGTGAGTAATTGAAGGAGTATCCAACTTCAACACTATTGCTGTTTCCGAAAACATACTCCTTTATTGTCATTTTCCAGTCATATTGTGATTATTGTTGTTTTCTGGCAACATGAGTCTAGTTGATATTTTATATGTTAATTTCAGACTTTTATAATTATCTTATATATTGCTATTTATTATTCATTAAAATAAAAAACTGCACACATCCATATCAAAAAGCACGAATGATATCACAAATATTTCTCTTTTTCCAGAATGTTGTTGCCATTGTTTGTTGTATTACTAGTAGCGTATTAATTTCTCATTTTGATATCCATTTCCCTCTTTTATATTTTGATTGAATTTGTAGGTCACGAACTGCAGTTGCACCGTTGGAGCGTTTGAAAATTCTACTTCAGGTTTTAATGTTTTTTCAATGTTATTTATCTTGCGTGTCAATTTTTTTTATCAATATTAGCATGCTTGTGAGGTGATTTCATATTTTTTGAAATTTATAGTTATTTAAAATCCTTACAGATATTTCAATTTGATTTCATGTGTTTTTTCCTTTTCAATTTTTCAATCAGCTATTATTTTTCTACAATTCTGCTCTTCTACTCAGAAATATTAATCTTAAATTGCCAATGAATTAATCAACACATTATTTCTTTTAAAAATAAAGAAACCTTAGAACATATGCTGTTTATTTTAGTTATCTACCACACGAGGCATCTGATTGTTTTTTTTGGATTTCCATTAATTTCATGCAGTCACACATCCTAGGGTTCCAGTTTTTTTTGAAGCAATTAAAGATTTTGATTAATAACAATGAAAGGTATTACCTTGGTTATATGGAGATCGAAAGAATTACATTAAAGAGAAGTAAACAGGGAAATGAGCTATGGCCCATTGCCTCTTTCCAATTAGCTATGTAACTTAGTTATATAGTAATTAAGTACCTTGCTTCTGGAGGTTGGTCTCCCATACTTCTATTGTATCCAGTTATCATGAATTAAAATGAGAAAATCAAGAGGAATCACACATTCACACTGACTCCTTTTTCTCCTATCCTTTGTGTTCTATCACCGAGCTTCTACATCTTTGGTTATTATTGCTGCTGCATCATTGAATCTGACTATTGTTCCTGTTGCATCATCACTCTCTAACCAAGCATTTTCTTAGGGTTATATTGGGTAGCTTTAAAATATTTGGAAATATTTCCTGCCACATAAAGTATCACAATGTGTGGTCTGTGTATCAACATGATCTTGGTTGACACTTGACAGGCTTTCAAATTGTCAGTGTTACTCTTTTTTACTCATCGCTGTTTGTTATTTTATGGATATAGTTGTGATTTTTGAAATGCAATATGTTTTATCCTTTTTATATGTATTAGAGAGTTAAGTAGGAATTAATGCTAATTAGTATATGCTAGTCTATAGATTAATGTAATTAGAATTTTTTATAGTATCTAGAATATTTTAATGGATAGACTAAACAGAAAGTTATTCTGTTTAGATGTAATCCCTCCTAATTGTAATTGTATATAAGATTGATTAATGACATTTTAGAAGGGATCGATCACCTGATCTCCCTCACCTTTGCCAAACTCAATCTCCCTAGTAGAACTAATAATATGCTATTTACATTCATAGTTCAAAAAGCGACGCTTTAAGCGTCGCTTTTTTAGCTTTAAGCGGAAAAGCGGTCCTAGGACCGCTTTCTAAAACGCTTTTTCTGGTCGGGTTATCGGGTCGGGTTGGGTTATTGGGTTGGGGCAACCCATTACCCATGTGAAATAACTTAAACTATTTTAATTTCCCTTCCTACCCCTCCAATTTCTATCTAACTATATAAACCCAATACCCTTCTAATAAAACCCTAATTTTCTTTATCACTCTCACTTCTATTTCTTCCAAAACCCTAGAGATATAGGAACTGAATCCCAATTTCATTATTGCATGAATGAAATGGAAGAAATTTTAAGAGATAATATAGATATTGATACAATTATTACAATTTTTATATATATACCCCCCGTTTATATATATATTTTCAGAGAAAATATATATATAAACAGGGGGTATATATGCAATTTTTTAAAAAATTACAATTATTTACAATAATGCCACTACCGCTTTTTCAGCTTTAAGCGCGCTAAAGCGCTCAAAGCGGAAAAAGCGGACCATGAAAAAGCTGTCCGCTTTTCCGCTTTTTGAACTATGTTTACATTCTCACTTCATGTTTTTTAGATCACATTCTAAAAATAAATAATTTTTTGTATATTGCACAAAACAGGTTCAAAATCCTCACAATATCAAATACAATGGAACCATTCAGGGTTTAAAATATATTTGGAATACTGAAGGTTTTAGAGGTCTCTTTAAAGGAAATGGTACAAATTGTGCTCGTATTGTTCCAAATTCTGCCGTCAAGTTCTATAGCTATGAGCAAGCTGCAAGGTTTGCTTTCGTCTTTTATAGGAAGATAATACTCTATTACTCTTCCTTTGATTAAAATTAAAGTGAACCTCCATAATATTCCATATATAATTCTCTACCACAATTATAAGTTATAACATAACCTAAAGACCTAAAGCAATACTTAGGAGATTTCATCCAAACCCATGACGCCCCTCATGAGAAATGAAATCAGCACTGTTGCTCTTTGGTAACCTGCTAACTAGTTCAATTTCAGCATAATGTGCAGTATTATTTTGGTAGTCATTTGGGAATCGAGGCTAAATTTTAATTGTAAAATAAATGTTCAAACATGCAATAATGCAACCTTTCCAGTTTTCACTAATTTTTTTTTTATCATAAGTAATAAATTGTGTTTAAATCATTTTGAAATTTCTATTTCTATTCTGTTCGTAAAAGTTTGTTACAACTTACAAGTTACAACTCCTCTGTGTTTGTATGGAAACTCAGTCTTTTTAAATGTGTAAAAGACATTCCTTTCTTACTCTCTTCTTTTATTAATCTGCAGCGGCATTTTGTGGCTTTATCAACGGCAAACTGGCAATGGTACAAAATATCTTTATTATTATTTATCTATCTATTTTTTAGGTATCAACCTAAAAACAACCTGCCCCCTATTTGGACAGGAAGAGGAAACATTACAACACCTCTTTTGTAACTGCCAATATCTAGACACTTGCTATTTGCTAATAGAGGTCACCATCTGGACACTGAGAGTGCAAAACTATAAGTGTTATGTTCTGAGTGCAATTGGAAAATGGGGGAGAACAAGTGTTCGATCCCTCCCAAAATTGTATTAGATTTCATTATATACACTTGGGTGATTTAGATCTAACAGAATTCATAAATTCTGTTAGATCTAAAACGTGGGAACATTCTAGAATAATATCCTAACTAATTACAAAGAAGTTAAAAGTAATTAACTAATTGCATAATAGTCCATTATTATATTACTAATAGCCCCCCTCAAACTCATCTATGACTATCGATGAGGTTGGCTTTAAGCTCCATGAATGGTGTTGGCCTCAATGCTTTGGTCAACACATCTGCCCTTTGTTTGGTGCTTGGAATGTGAATAACTTCTAAAGTTTTATTCTCAACTCTTTCTCTCACAAAGTTGAAGTCCACAGCAGCATGCTTGATTTTTGAATGAACAATCATCTTATTTTTATTTAAATATTCCACTGCTCTCGAGTGCAAGTGCCCTAGCCTCAGATGCCAGGTCCTTGCATTGGCCTTTTTCCCCAATTCCACATGATTCACCTGCAATTCAGAACTCCTTACATTCATAGGGATCTTATACAGCCCGTCTCCCTCAGGTCCAGATATTAACACCTCTTTAGTGACCAGATCCTTCACTGTCACCCTCTGCAGATCAAATTCCATAGAAACCCTGTTATCAATACAGAATCTCTTGACAGAGATCAAGTTCTTGGATGCTGATGGAACATAAAGAAGTTGATCCAATTTAAACATTCTATTATTTACTGAAAAATTAGAATTACCATAATGAGTGATCTTCATGGGCCTTCCATCTGCTGTGTTGATTGCCCTATCACACTCCACAGCTTGCTGAATATTCTGCTGAGCTTTTGTAACATGATTAGTAGCTCCTGAATCTGAATACCAGAGGTCAGATTCTGCTACTACAACCCCATTTACTGACCGATTCACCTCTTCACTGGACACCATGGTCACAACTCACAACATCGAGATCCTCCTGCATTGCCACCAGATTTACAGTAGATTCATCAACTGTACGTACCTGTTTCAGGGTACCAAACAGAACCAGAACCTTTATATGCAGCAATAACAGACATCTTGCCCGTAGGCCCATTAGGTGAGAGTGTCCTATTGTGTGTGGGTGGATACTTGGTGATATTCAACCTATTATAACAATTCAGCGCACCATGCTTTTCAGAGCATATCTGACAAGGAACATTGCTGAATTTAGACTTTCCTTGCTTCTGATTTCTTTCTGTCTTAACGACATTAATGCTCAGAGGATTTGATGTATTGGACTAGATTTTCTGATCTCCACATCCATAAACATAGCTTTCACCTCTCTATACGTAATATCATCTCTTCTTGCTGAAATAATCTGAACCGATGATTCATATTCATCTCCTAGTCCAGCCACGACTAGGAGAACAAGATCTGCATCATCTATCTTCTTTCCAGCAACCGACAGAGCTTCCACAAGTGTGTTAATTTCAGCAATGTATTCTGTAAAATTCTTACCTCCCTTCTTGAGGTTCTGCAGTTTTTGATCGATTGCAAGAATCTGTGAATGCAAGGAAGATGCAAACTCCTCCTGAAGAGTCTTCCAACAATCATATGAGGTTTCATTCACAATTTGAAACCTCTGTCACCACCGATGCCGTGAGGGAGGATAGTATCCAACCCAAAATTAACTGATCCTGCTGGACAGCCACCGGCGTACTTAATTCAATTTCTCCGAGAAGGTAAGGAATGAAACCATTACCTCTCAAAGCTCCAAGGAACTGCGTCCTTCAGGCAAAATAATTGCCACGATCCAATGCCACAGTCTTGGGAGACTTGATGATTACAACCTTCATCGGAACCTGCAAGTCCTCCCGAGCGACATTTACCACATCTTTGCCAGAATCTTCCATGATCGTGCAGCGGAAACCGATCAGCAACAGCAAGCAAGCAAGATGGATCAGCAACTAACCTCCCCGATCAGCAACAACACTTAAATCCTTCCAGCGACTGATACCATATAAGTGTTATGTTCTAAGTGCAATTGGAAAATGGGGGAGAACAAGTGTTCGATCCCTCTCAAAATTGTATTAGATTTCATTATATACACTTGGGTGATTTAGATCTAACAGAATTCATAGATCTAAAACGTGGGAACATTCTAGAATAATATCCTAACTAATTACAAAGAAGTTAAAAGTAATTAACTAATTGCATAATAGTCCATTATTATATTACTAATAAAAACCTTTCTAGAATGGAGAAAATTAATCCACTGGAGAATAGGTGAGATAATGGAAAAAATAGAAAAATTCACACACAAAGGCAGTTGCTGCGGAATCCACTGTTTAATGTTAGACTCTATCCTGACACATGGTGTGTGAAAGGAATAGAAGATTATCAACAGAGAAATACCGAAGGATGTGAGCATCGCTTATGAAGCCACTCCTTACAAGAAGAGCAATCTTTCGTATATTGAAACTCAATCTACGTTCTTATTGCAGTTCAACATCTTGAACTACCAGTCCACGGCTAGCTAGCCATGGTCATAGGCTCATAGCCATATAAGAAAGCGACATTGTTTTTACATCTTTACTGTATTAGCATTTCCCTATTGATTTTCAGTAATGAAATCTTTAATTTATCAGAAAAAAAACTCTAAATTTTTTGTCCGATTTCACTTGTTCCAGCTTCGGTGAACTCTACACAGCCACTAGTTAGCTTTTATTTCGAAATATATATAAAAAACATATCATAAAATATTCTTGGTGTATTTAGCTGCCCTACCATATATGCTCAAGTAGTGCACAATGCACTTGAGCATTGGAAATCTTGGTTCTGAGAAGTCTTTTTAAATATATTCGCGCGAAAACATCTCCCATTTTTTTAAAAGCTTAACTTGATTTACATTTTTCATTTGTCGCCAATCTATTGGTTTTCATTTATAACTTATTAAAGCCAGTCTCTTTTTTGAAATTTTTGCAGAAGATGCAGAGCTTACACCTGTTTTGCGTCTCGGTGCTGGAGCATGTGCTGGGATTATAGCTATGTCCGCAACTTATCCTATGGACATGGTTAGAGGAAGAATAACTGTACAGGTATAATTTTAATATTGTCTAGTGAATTTCAGTGACCCATAGATTGATTTCCTTTTTGTATCATTTTTTTTATACAGACTAGCAAGTCTCCCCATCAGTACACTGGCATGTTTCATGCATTGTCTACAATCTACCGACATGAAGGTTTTCGAGCTTTATACAAAGGGTGGCTTCCTTCAGTTATTGGAGTCGTATGTTTTATATAATTTATTCCAACATTTTTTTTTGCATTTCATAAACATAGATAAAAACTTATGGATCATGTGTTAATTGCAGGTGCCATATGTGGGTCTCAACTTTGCCGTTTATGAATCTTTGAAGGATTGGATGGTCAAAACAAATCCGTATAGAATAGTTGAAAACAATGAATTGTCTGTTACCATGAGACTTGCTTGTGGAGCTGCTGCTGGAACAGTAGGCCAGACAGTAGCCTACCCACTTGATGTCATTCGCAGAAGAATGCAGATGACTGGATGGAAAGGTGCTTCTGCCTCAATTGTAACAGGTGATGGAAAAAACAAAGGTCTGGTCGAGTATAATGGCATGATCGATGCTTTCAGAAAAACAGTCAGGAATGAGGGATTTGGTGCATTATACAAGGGTTTGGTTCCCAATTCAGTAAAAGTAAGGTTTTAATCTGAATCTTTCAATCTTTTGTTTTGTTCACAAATGGAAACCTGACAGAATGTTACATAAAAAATTGTTATTTTAGGTGGTTCCTTCAATAGCACTTGCATTTGTGTCCTACGAGATTGTAAAGGATATTCTTGGAGTGGAAATGAAGATATCAGCATGAAACTAAATTAGGTGAAAGGATTGAGTATTTATTCTTTTACTGGGAAGGATAAAAGAAAGCCAAGAAAGAGGTAGATAGATAAGCTGAAGCAAATTCATCCCATCTGATCAATGTTTGTGGTTATTTGTATGATTTCTCCCTTTCAAATAGTTGCTTTTACTCTGTTTTTAACCCCTTCTTACATCTTATCCAATAAATGATACTGACCAGGGAGCATAGGCTACTTGTTGAAATATCGAACTGATTAATTGTATCTTAAGGCTTGCGATTTTGCTGTATGCCTGTTTGTAATAATGCAATATGCATGGATCATGATTGTGTATGTCTCTACTATTTGAAAATGTTTTTTTTGTTAACAGAAGAACTTTTTTCAAGATCTAAAAATATCGATCTCTGAATAATATACCTCAAGTCCTGAACTATATAATATTTGAACAGTTAAAAGTATATTTTAATGGAAATTTAATTCGAGTATTCAGTGAGATTTGAATCTCGGATCATTTCTATCATTTTTAGTTTTTTTACAGTGTGATTTAAAATTATATTTTTCATTTCTATCATTTTTAATTAAAACTTAGCAAGACGAGAGTGAACAATAATTCTCCCACAAGGCCCATAACCCAGTGTTTCTATCTATCTAGATCATTTGTACAAAATACAAAAAACCCAATCTTATGATTGGTTGATTAGACGTAAAATTGACAGACTTTGGATTATATGGGTGATGTTTTTGAATGATTCAAAAATGATATCTGAATTAAATTGTTGGTATATATTTAAATCTCTAATGATTATTTCATCTGTAAAAAAATCAGATTCGGTGACACCAAAATAAGTTTGTTTTCAGGTTTCTCTCCATGAAATATAAATAAGAGGGAATCAACTTTATTTATGATCAATGATTTTTTTCTAAATAAGAGGAGTTTGTGTCTGTCTGGTTCCTCTCCTTAAATTTGACTGCCCCACCCACCCTGCTCTGGTAGTAAGTTTAGTGGCAAGGTCTCTATCTAGGCTTCCCTACTCATTCACTCTTGAAGTTTCGGTATATAATATATCAATCAACTCCAAATATGCAAATATTAAACATGATTTGTTTTCCATTAATATAATATTATCCATAATAATAAAATTTGAAATATGAATGTTTTTAGAACAGAAGAACAATAGAACTGAAAACAGATAATAGTGCCAAACAAAACAAAATTTAAAACATCTATCTTATCACTACCCTCTGTTTCGCTTCATCTTTTTCGAAAGAATCTGAAACAGATGAATAGAGTTCAGGCGATGGTATTCAATTTGAATACACAGTTGTCTTATTGCCTCTCTCTTATCCTCATCTTTGCATTTCCCTTCCTCTTCCTTGTCCTTCAACATTATATCCATAATCACCAACTTCCTCTTCAGTTCCTTCTCCTCCACTGTCTTCTCCCTCAACTGTCCCTGCAAGCCTTTGATTTCATCTCGACTATGCTCAGCTCTCTCCATCAGCTCATGTTTCTTAGAAATCAATGATTCTTTTACCTCTTGAAGCTCTCCTCTGCATTGCGTCAGCTGAGAATGCAGATGCCCCCGGGTTTTCTCAAATTCCAGTTCGGTGTCGCGAAACACATTGTTCAGTCTGCTGAATTCAAGTGTCAAAATATCTTCCAATCCTTTTCGTTCTCTCAAAAGCTCTTTGATTCTCCCTACATTGATTTCATCGTCCGCTTTGTGCCTCTGGTTTGCCAAAGCAACGTTTATTTCGAGTTCTGCAATCTTGGATTGTGCAAAATCTAGATTTGTACATGACTGTTTGAATTGATCTTCAAGGATTTCATAGTCGGATGTTAACTCGTCGAATTTTACCTCACATTCGAAAATTTTGGCAGAGATTTCATTTTTCTCTAATTCCAATCTTCGCACCAACTCAGAGCCATCACGTTTAACACCATCCATCTCATTCACGAGAGCCATCTTTTCAGAATCTAACTGTTGGACTGTCATTCTAAATTTGATTATTTTGTCATCTGTAGCATCCTTTTCCGATTTCAGGGTTTCATATTCCTTTGAAAGCAGCTCTTTCTCATTATCTTTCATCTTCAAATTCTTGATAAGTTCTGAAATTTTCTCTTCGTATTCCTTTGAAAGTAGCTCTTTCTCATCGTCTTTGATCTTCAAATTCTTGATGAGTTCTGAAATTTTTTCTTCATATTCCCTTGAAAGTAGCTCTTCTTCCTCATCATCTTTGGTCTTCACATTTTTGACGGCTTCTGAAATTTTCTCTTCGTATTCCTTTGAAAGCAGCTCTTTCTCATCATCTTTGATCTTCAGATTCTTGATGAGTTCTGAAATTTTCTCTTCGTATTCCTTTGAAAGTAGCTCTTTCTCATCATCTTTGATCTTCATATTCTTGATTTGTTCTGAAATTTTCTCTTCGTATTCCTTTGAAAGTAGTTCTTTCTCATCATCTTTGATCTTCGAATTCTTGATTTGTTCTGAAATTTTCTCTTCGTATTCCTTTGAAAGTAGCTCTTTCTCATCATCTTTGATCTTCAAATTCTTGATGAGTTCTGAAATTCTCTCTTTGTATTCCTTTGAAAGTAGCTCTTTCTCATTATCTTTGATTTTTGAATTCTTGATGAGTTCTGAAATTTTCTCTTCGTATTCCTTTGAAAGTAGCTCTTTCTCACCATCTTTGATTTTCAAATTCTTGTTGAGTTCTGAAATTTTCTCTTCGTATTCCTTTGAAAGTAGCTCTTTCTCATCATCTTTGATCTTCATATTCTTGATTTGTTCTGAAATTTTCTCTTCGTATTCCTTTGAAAGTAGCTCTTTCTCATTATCTTTGATTTTTGAATTCTTGTTGAGTTCTGAAATTTTCTCTTCGTATTCCTTTGAAAGTAGCTCTTTCTCATCATCTTTGATCTTCAAATTCTTGATGAGTTCTGAAATTCTCTCTTCGTATTCCTTTGAAAGCAACTCCTTCTCATCATCTTTGACGTTCGAATTCTTGATGAGTTGTAAATTTTTCTCTTCGGATAATTTAATCCCAGTTTTTAACTCTCCCAGATTAAACTTCAAACTATTAATCTCCGACAACTTTTCATCAGAATCTTTCTTAAATTCTTCAACACTGCTCAAGATTTTGACATTTTCAAGATGCAACACGTCCTTTTCTTCCTTCAGATTGTTAACTTGCATTTCCAAATCTGATACATGTTTGGTAGATACTTCCAGTTTGAGATTCAGAATTTGAAGTTCACTCATTAATCTCATCTGGTTCTCCATCAGATGAGAAGTTTTCTCCAATTCATCCTTCAAGACTGCATTCTCACCACTCAACTTTCCAATTTCTGCCTTCAAATTGTCAGTTTCATGTTTGATCACACCAACCTTGTTCTCTGCCTCCGACAACTTGTTCGACACCAGAGAATTGAAATGTTGCGCCGTATTAAGTTCTGAATTTAAGAGCACGACCTTATCTTCTGCATCTTTGTTCTTAAGTTTCCACACATGAACCTGCTTCTTTAGAGATTTATATTCATCGTCGCCGTCATCGGAATCAGAGGAAGTGTCGCTGCTGGAGCCACCATTACTATCTTTTTTATTACGAAGAGACGATGTTTTGAGCTTCTCCATCAGATGACCGTACCTTCCATGGAGAGACTGGTAGCTCTCATGCAATTCTTCCACAAGAGAAACCAATTCACCCCTATCATCATCATCTCTGTTGATTGATTCCAATATCTTCTCTAACTTTTTATCGACATCTGCAATCAGCACAGAACACACACACACAAACTAACACTTGATGGACAGTTTTTACATAAACCCTAGAGTAGGAAAACAAAATCCAAAAAATAACCGACCTTCCTTTTCTTCAACTGCATCCTGTGATTCGAAGATCGATGAAAGAAATCTCCGCACTTTCCCCATGATCAGAAATAAGGAGGAATCTACTCACGTCCTCCAAAATCAGTTAGACCTCTGGATTGTCTGTTATACGAATCTTTCAGAGAATATTAATGAAAATCCATTTCCCCCAAAAAAGGAATTCAAATGTTTGCCTTTTAGTTCTTACCCACCCATCCACCTAGCCAGACTGTGATATTGGATATTAAATAAAACCAAAAAAAATTATTCCTGGAGATTTCTTCAAAAAAAATCTTGGACGGGATCATGCAGTAACTATGCAGATGATTCCACCATAAAAAAGATGGGAAAAAAAACAAAGAGTAGCAGAGAAAGAAATAGGATCATGCCGATGCCGATCGTATTCTTACATGGATATCCGGCGATGATCTCCACCCGATAAGATCTGAGAACGCCGAAGAAGCACCGCTGCCTGCCGCAACTGCAAGTCTGCAACAGTGATGCAATATTTACAGCTGGTACCTGCCTCACTCCTACTAAGAGGCTAAGACAGATTCAGTGGAGGGAGATGATTGTTGCTATTTACGAGTGGGACCAGGGAATGAGGTGGCATGTATTTAACTTTGTTACTTAACATTTGTCTATAATGTTTGGATTTATTTACGAATGAATGCCACCTTTACAGTCTTACTCAACACATTTCGACCGTTCTAAGTCTTCTTGTACCTTAAAAAACATGATCAATAAAATCATAAACACATGATCAAAACGAATTTAATTAAAATAAACAGTCAACATCCATTTTGTTGACTATTGATTCAGTTATTCACGTGTTCCAACTGTCCAAGATTCCCTTTTCCAGGAGAATGCTGATTTGGTAATCGATCTGCAATCTGGATTTTTCCACCACAAATTCTAATAAGGGATTGTACATTTCCTCATTTTCACCTGGATCTTTGTGGCCTGTGGGCCTGTGGGCCGGCTAGTTGGTGGGTATCTGGTAGGTAACTAATAACTAAATGATATGGAAATGTAACTTTGTAATTGTAAATGCCAAAGTAAATCAATGCTTCTTTCTCTGACCAGTTGGTAAGAAAACTACACAGCCTGTTGATCATAAGGTTAGAGAGACTTAGAGAGTTGAAGGAAGAAGGAGGACCGATGGTAAAACTTTTTTGAGTTAAAATTATCTGCTAATATATAAATTTTAAAACAAAAAAAGAGAAGTGATCACATGCGACCCACCTCACACCCTCCGCATTGATCCAGCCACTTGATCTTACGATCGTTTGGGCCTTCAGCAACCTTCGGGAATTGACTCGATGTTTCCTAGAACGAACAATGCTTCATCGTTCTTACGTAGTTGGCTTAGGACAATGGGGAGTGTAAAAACCCTGGTGTGCTCCAGACATCTTTTCCTCTTCCAAGGGAAAACTCTGTCATCGCCTTTCGGTCTACTACTCGTAACTCGTAAGTGATTATTCATGTCGTTTTTACTGCAAAAGAAAAATCATCTCCTAAGAGATAAGACTCTCTATGGATGTGATTTTTCGGATCACTCCATCAACACAAAATAAATTACCTTCTATGCCTTTTGGTGAGTCGGACTTCATTTTGAATTCTGACCCACCATTAGCCTAGCTAGATATGCAGTTTTTTATTACAGTTTCCTACCGAATTTAAAAATACAAATAAGTCGTAATTAATAGATAATAAGTCAACTTGGGGCCGGTTGTGGGCTTCTAGCCCATATTCCCGCTAATTGCTGCTTTTGGGTCGTTCCTCTGACCTTGTACCTGTTCGTCGTGAAGGTGTTTCCTATGTCCTGTATTATCTGTCTCTCTATCTCTTGCGCGCGGCCAAGTGCGTCTGTCCTCGTGCACTCTTTTGTTTCTTTCGGTTCAAATTTCCCATACCGTTGCTGCCGTGTATGCCCATGTTAAACCCCAATATGACGTGTTTTTTGTTCTGACGTGGGCCTCTTCCATTACCTGTTCTAAAGAGAGTCCTGCGTATGTGATCACACCTGTTTTTGCATTTAATATATAGGACCATACGTCTATGAAAAATTTACATCTGAAGAGCACATGGTCTTGCGATTCTCATGGTTCTCCACATAGTATACAGTCAGTATTTCTCCCTCCCCTTCTTCTAGTTCAATCGGCCTTCATCGCTATCTTAACCCATCTAGTCCTCCATAGTGTTATGTTAAACTTCCTAACGCTAGTGGTCCATACCCCTTCCCAGAATTTATTAATTTCACCTCTATTCCTTATGGATTCCCATACAACAACCATCACAACCATGATTTTGCAGCACATTAAAAAAAAATCTTGACAGTTAACAAGAGATTTGAACTATTTGCTATGAATCTCATTCACAATTTAGACTTTAATGAATATCGCACTGAGCCAACAATATTAATACGTAGCAATGCATTAAAAGTGACTTCCATATATAATATAGGGATGACCAAATAAACACTAAAACCATGAAGTGAACCCGTTGATTAAAAAATTCAAAACAATCAAATATGAAGAGTCAATCAATATTAGACAGTTAGTTAAATAGTTGGTTGTAACAACAGAGTAATATAACTATAAACAATATCTCATAAACATCTATAAATATGTAATCATCAATAAAACACAAATGCACAATTTCAGTCAATCGATCCATCTTATATGGTATCAGAAGTTTGGGTTTAGAATCATGTCAACCGAAAGAGTTTCCGCTGCAGTTTCAGGCCATTTTCCAGCCACCATCGACGCTCCCACACAATCTCCGTCAACAAAGATTGTTATGAAGCCGATGAAATGCGTACAACTCGATAAGAGCAATTACTGCTCATGGGAGGCGCAGTTTTCTACAATGCTTCGGGGTTTTCAGTTATTCGATTATGTTCTAGGAAGAGTTGAGTTATCGTCGCCATCTGCAATCCAGCAAGATCAGTTGATCATGAGCTGGATATTGACCGGGATCTCAACAACCATTCTTCCCCAGGTAGCTTCACGGAAGACGTCGGCAGAAGTTTGGGATAGTCTGCGCAAACTTTACGCCTCTGGAACGCAGGCACGCCAGCTCCATATCCGCCTTCAACTTCAATCAATTCGGAAAGGGGGATTAAGCATTGAGGAATATATTTCCAAGATTTCCATTCTAAAAGATGCTCCCACGTCTACTGGGGAAGGAATAAAGGATTCGGAAATCATACTAATCACCTTGGGAGGATTGGGAGATGAATTCGAGTCTTTTGTAGCAGCCATAACAACTCCATTTAATCCAGATTTGACATTTTCCGGAGTGTGCGAACTGTTGATGAATCATAATCTACGCTTGGAGAAATCAAGAATCAATTCAGCCGTTGTTAATGTCGCTACCAAGGCACCTCATCCCGACAATAATAAAAAATCGTCCAAAACGGACCTTCGATGTCAGATCTGCACACGAAGAGGGCATAGTGGCTGCTGACTGCTATAACCGATTGAATCTGGATCGGTTTCTGGCCTCGCACGGGAGGGTGCTGTCTTCTCTGGGCCCGAATGGAAGCACGCGGAACCAAGCATCGGCTAATCAGGTAGCATCATCAGTCGTGGCTAATCTGACAGCATCGTTGGCCGGTACAACAACGATGTGGTACCTTGATTCAAGGGCCACATATCACATCACCGCCGCATCCGAAAATATTCAATATCTTAGAGCTTATAATGGTATGATTTTCACAGCAGATGAGAGTCCATTGTCAATTTCTTATTCCGGCCAAAGCAAGGCTATTTGCGATTCCAATAGCTTTGTTCTTCATGATTTACTACTAGTTCCTTCGGCTATTAGCACTACAAGAAATCCGACATTGTATGACGGTCTTTAGATGGCGGATTTCCGCCATCTAAAGTGATCCTCGGCGGAAATCCGCCATCTAAAGACCGCCATCTATTATCCATCCCCATTTCCCACCAAAAATTGTATAGATGGCGGAAATCTGCCATCTAAAATATGGCGCGGGAATAGTTTGACGCCAATTCATTGATGGCGGTTAATTTCATTGATGGCGGATGTCCGCCGACTATCCTTGGAACATTAGATGGCGGAAATCCGCCATCTAAAGTACAGAAGACAGTTCCTTTAGTTTATAGATGGCGGATATCCGCCATCTATTCGTAGGAGAGGGCGATTGTGCCCATATTTAGATGGCGGAAATCCGCCATCTAAAACTAAGTAGAAGAGTTTAGATGGCGGAAATCCGCCATACAATGTTTGTTACATTTTTTTTTTAGAACAGGATTCTATATTTTGCGTTCGAATCGTTGTTTTTTGAAATAGAAATCGATATTTGAGAAAACGATTTTGAAATTGAAATCGATGTTTTTTATTAAAAAGAAATTAAATTACAGAATCGTTAAACATTCGAAGTTTGAATAAGAAAAAAAAAATCGTTTAATCAACACTCGTCCGAAAGCGAGTCTTCTGAATCAGAATCAGAAATATCTGATCCGAATGCAGACGGTATTGTAGACTTTGAAGTAGAAGTCATCTGCTACCAACGGAGCATCATTTGGAGATTTAGCATACGTTGATGTTGTAGCCGATAGAAAAATACCGTTATTTTGCGTCGATCTACGATTTGTCAATTCTGACGTCTGAAATTTTAATCCATTCATAATGTAACCACTATAAATTGAAGCAAAACAACTTGGTCCGCGGGAAATAGAATTTAAATCTGTATCAGATTGTTGAGCTTCGGACATGTGTTTTTTAAACCAATCGGCAAATTGTTTGAAGTGTAAATTTTCCAGACGGAGCTGTGTGTGTTTTGGAAACATAACTTTCAATTGCTTCAAGTGTTTATTTCGATATGGTTCGACACTTTCAAGGTCAAACAATATACATTGATGCAACTGTTTCTGTTGTAAAGTAGTCAACGTTATATCAGTCGGTGCATTTAAAAACCCATCGATATACCTATCTGGGCGATTTGATTTTGTCTCGACATTTTGTAAAAACGAGAACAAAACGTCATTGACTCTTCAGCAAGATAACTTTCCGCAATAGATCCTTCCGGGTGACTACGTACGGTCACATGATTTTTTAGAGTCAAAAGATACCTAAAATGAGAATATATATTGTATGATCAAGACATATTAATTATAAATTTATTTATAATTGTATAATTAAATATATATACCTCTCTATCGGATACATCCATCGATATTGTACCGGTCCATCTATTTTCACTTCGGTTGCTAGATGGACCGTCAGATGAACCATTACAGTAAAGAAACCGGGAGGAAAAATTTTCTCAAGATTGCACAATGTATATATGATTCTTTTCTCCCATCGTTCCATAAGTTTGATTTCGATTACTTTCGAACAAATATCGTGGAAATATCCGCAAAGTTCAACGAGAACCGAAGTCACTACAGGTTTTGTCGATTTTCTTAATGCAATAGGAAGTAACTGTTGCATTATAACGTGACAATCGTGACTTTTCAATCCGATAAATTTTCTTTCTTTCATTTTCACGTTTCTAGAAATGTTAGAACAATATCCATCGGGAAGTCGGAGGGATTTGAACACTGACAGAAATAATATTTTTTCATTCGTCGTTAAGTTGAAATACGCACTCGGAATGTCCCATTCTTCTCCCCGTCGAATAGGATGAAGTTCTTTTCGGATTTCCATCGATTGTAGATCGAACCTCGCGTTCAAATTATCTTTCGTTTTACCATCCATTTCCAAAATAGTGTTCAATATATTGTCACACACATTCTTTTCGGTGTGCATAATATCAATATTATGGCGTAGAAGCAACGTCTTCCAA
Organism: Zostera marina; assembly: GCA_001185155.1. Taxonomy (NCBI): domain Eukaryota; kingdom Viridiplantae; phylum Streptophyta; class Magnoliopsida; order Alismatales; family Zosteraceae; genus Zostera; species Zostera marina. The sequence continues at coordinate 2,350,328 of LFYR01000981.1, read as the reverse complement.
TACGGTAATTCGAAAAAAATACTCATTTTCTTCCATCCTTTGGGCAATGGTATTTTTTTCGTTCTTTTCGTCGACGGTCTACAATCTTTTGGTACATTCGATGTTTTACCAAAAGTTACTGAATCTCGAAATGGATACACCTGACTATATATTTCAGAACCCATCAGACGTTTAGGGGCGACTCTAGTTTCGATTTGATTATTGAAACTTTTCTTATCGCTCCTATAATAATGTTTCATATCTAAAAATCGACGATGCCCCATAAAACTCTCTTTCTTTCCATGCTCTAAACGAATACTTTCAGTGTCGTTCTTACATACTGCACAGGCTAACTTTCCTTTAGTGCTCCACCCTGATATATCACCGTATCCTGGATAATCATGTATCGTCCACAGAAGTGATGCAAACATCTTAAAAGATTTCTGTGTACGTACATCAAAAGCTGTAACACCATCTGCCCATAAAATCTTCAGTTCATCAATAAGCGGTTGAAGATATACATCTATATCGTTCCCTGGAGCTGACGGACCGGAAATTAGTAGAGACAACATGAAATTCGGTTGCTTCATACACATCCAAGGTGGAAGGTTGTACGGTATAACTATCACTGGCCAAGTACTATGAGATAGAGATTGCTGACTGAACAGGTTGAATCCATCAGTTGCTAAACCAAGTCTCACATTACGAGGTTCGGATGCAAATTTAGGATGAACTTCGTCAAATTTCTTCCATTGTAAAGAATCTGCTGGATGCCGAAGAAATCCGTCGTCTTTACGTTTGGAATGGTGCCATATCATGTCTTCAGAAATTTTGGAACACAGATACAATCTCTTCAAACGTGGAATCAAAGGAAAGTGGCGAAGACATTTTGCTGGAACACGTTTGTTTTTCTGAACGCCTTCGACGACCCACCTGCACGTTCCGCAATTCGGGCAAGTTTCTGCGTTTGCATATTCATTTCGATATAAAATACAATCGTTGCGACATGCATCGATTTTCGTATAATTAAGGCCCAGGTCACGAACTACCAATTTCGCATGGTACATGGTTTTCGGAATGGTCGACTCCCCATTTGGAATAGCACGACGCATGATGGATAATAATTTCTGAAAACTTTTATCACTCCAATGATTATCGCATTTCAACTGATACAATTCCAAGATAAAAGATAGTTTGGAAAACTCAGTGCAACCTGGATATAACTGTTTTTCACCTTCTTTTAGACGGCGTAAGAACGAATCGTCATATCTCTGCTCAGAATCTTCGTCGACTGGATCAACATCGACTGGATCTTCATGGACAGGCTCGTATTCGAGAGGTTATGTTTCGAGAAAATCTTCGTCGGCTGTATTGTCAACTACATGTTCTCCGTAAACCGCACAAACCAATCCAATCATATCGTTACCAGTTTCCGGCACTGTTTCTTTTCGTTTAACTTTTTTCTCACCATATCTACTCGGTAACTCTCCGTGACGCGTCCAAACATCGTAATGTTTCAACCAATCATTTATGAAAACATGCTTCCTCATCTCCTTTATAGGAATCACTTCACTATTCGTGCAGGACGAGCATGGACAAGGTAAATAACCTTCTGGGTGAGTCGAATTCAAAATGACGAAATTAGTGAAAGCTGTTAACCCTTCACCGTATTCTTTCGAAAACCGATCTAAACTCATCCAAGCTTTATCGGGTACTTTCATAACGTTCGACATTATCCTAAAAATTAAATTTTTTATCGAATTATAATGAATTAGATAAAAATTAATTGACTATTACAATATTAGTTATAGTTCAATTTTTTTGGGAAAATCTAGCTAATTATTGAACTATTCCGAATCCGTTTCATAAACAACTTTCTTCAGAGTTGCTGGTTGCGGAACTGGAGGGGCCGGTGCTGGCGGTGCGGGATAGGCCGGTGCTGGATGAACCGGGAGATAAAACCGGAAAGTATCTTGGGGATGGGGATTGGGTGGTAGAGCCCTCCTACGAGGTAATTGCTTCACTCTACGTGGCATTTCTTAAAATCTAAAAAATTAATTAATTATTTTAATATTTTTTAAACAAACAAATAATTAATTAATTAATTAATCATTTCATGGCAAATTAATGATTATTATTTCAATTTAAAATCATTCAATTTAATAATTATTCATTATCATTTCTATAATTTCATGCAAATTATATTCATTAACATTTCAATTTAATAATTACTAATTAATTAACAAATTCTTAATTTCATGCAAATTAATCATTAACATTTCAATTTAATAATTATTAATTAATTAAAAAAATAATAATTTCATGCAAATTAATCATTATTATTCCAATTTAATAATTAATTAAATAATTTCAAATTAAAATGATCATATATTATTTCATGCAAATATTTCATTACTAACAAATTGATATTTAATAATTGTTAATCAATTCATAAAATACTAATTTTTCTTATTTCAATTGATAATTAAAATAATAATTTATTTTAACAATAAATTAAATAATTTGAAAATAAATTGATCATATGAAATTATATAATTTTTACCGCAAATGAGCTTTTACTTCAATCCAAAACTTACTTCAATCTTGATTTTAAAAAACCTATAACAAATCAAAAACACATTAATTATTTTATATAAATTTTAAATTATTTAAAAACATAAATTAATTCATTATTTTTTAAATAATTTAAAAACAGAAAATAATTCAAACAAATTCACTACAAAAAAAAGGACCTTGTATGACGGCCTTTAGATGGCGGATTTCCGCCATCAATACTTCAATAGTTTAGATGGCGGATGTCCGTCATCTATTCTTTCAGTCCGCCGAGGAAAAGTTTTGGCTCGACGGCGGTTCGGAATTTTTTTCGATGGCGGTGTTTAGATGGCGGATTTCCGCCATCTAAACTATCCCGCCCAAAATTTCGAATGACCCCCAATTTCCAGCCCGATTACCCGATTAAATTGACTTAAGATGGCGGAAATCCGCCATCTTAAGTCTTCGGGGACTCGGGCGAAAAAAGCCCGCCCAAATTTCGATTGGGCGGACTTTCACTTAAGTGCTGGCGGCACTTAAGTGTACTTACATGGCGGAAATCCGCCATGTAAGTTTTGGGGTTTATTAAAAACCCCAAATTCCCGACAGACGCCTTGTCTGTCTTTGAAGAAAGAAAATCGCCGCCGCTCCTCCCTGCTGCTCCTGCCTGCCTGCTGCCGTCGTTCCTCCGGTCGTCGTTCTCCCTCCGTCCGGTAGTCTCGCCGTCGGTCGTCGTTCTCCCTCCCGCCGGTACCCTCGCCGTCGGTCTTCCTGGTAGCCTCGCCGTCGGTCGTCCGGTAATTTTTTTTCCATTTTCTTGTTATTAGATTTTTTATATGTAATTGTTTGATTCGATAGTTTTATCACTGGTGTGATTAGAATTTTTTTTTTTGATTTCTTGTTATTGATTCAATAGTAGGCATCTTATCTTTCATTGTTGGTGTGTCTATATTGTATAGGCAGTCTATGTTATTGATTTATTTCATTGTTGGTGTGTCATTGTTGTTATTGATTTCTATGTTATTGATTTCTTGTATAGGCAGTCTATGTTATTTTTTTTCTTGGTGTCTATATTGTTTATGTTGGTGTTTATTGATTATATTGTTTATATTGTTGTGATGAATGAAAGATTGATGAATGTTGGTGATGAATGAAAGATTGATTATATTGTTTATTGATTCAATAGTATGAATGAAAGATTAATTTAATGAATGTTTTTAGTATGTTTATGAATGATTCGCAAAAAAATTAAATGAAATGGTTGTATGAAATGGTTATATTCTATGAATGATTGTTATCAAATAATAATAAAATGAAATGGTTAAATCAAATAATATTTTATGGTTATATTTATGTGTTGTGTTTTATGAATGAAACGACGGATTTATTTTGTTGTGTTTTGTAGATAATTACTTAGATTAAATATTATTTATGTTTACACTATAATTTAAATAAATGATTGTATCAATGATGAATGTTTTAATCTACTGTTTTAAATAATTGTATATAATGTTCTGTATTAAATAATGAAAAAAAAAATTAATTATATAATTTATTTATTGTTTTTAAATAATTGATTTAATTTTAATTAATTAATTAACTGTTTTTAAAAAAGTTATATAATATATTTTTCAATAATTATTGTGTTGCCCATTTGTTGTAGGTTTTGTGAAATCGTGATTCGTATAAATTTCGGATTGAAGTAATTAAGCTATATTGCGGTAAATATTAATATTATTTATTTAATCTAATTATTTATTTAATTATTGAATATGAATCAAATGTTAATAAATATTAAATTATAATGTTAAAAATAAATCAAACCCAATAAATGTTAATAAACATTTGTTTTTATTATTTGAATGAAATATTATTTAATTTGCATGAAATATTATATTATTTTGTTTTAATAAATTAAATGTGTATTTAATTAGATAAATAATTACTGTTTTTATTAAATAAATTAAATAAATTAATGTTTTTAAATAAATAAATAATTAATATTTTTTTAAAAAAAGAAATAAATTACTGTTTTTAATGATTACTAAAATTACTGAAATTCTTTATATTATTTTCTGTTATGAATTAAATAATTAATAATTTGTTGAAATAAAAAAATAAATAATTTAAAAATTAAGTAATTAAATTAATTATTTTGTCTTATACTTGTAATTAATTAATTTGCATGTAATTATAAATGTGTTAATTAGTAATTATTAAATTGAATGTTTTTAATGATTTGTTAACTAATAATTATAAAATTGTATCAAAATAATATGTTAATTAAAATGTTAATTAAATAATTAGAAAAAATTTAATTACTGTGTCTTAATAATTTAAAATTAAAATAATTAGTTATTAAA
>LFYR01000981.1:2270813-2340731 GCA_001185155.1 Zostera marina | reverse complement strand
AAATAATTAATTAAGATATAGATTCATGTAAATTATTAATTAAATTGATATTTAATTACAATTATATAAATAATTTATAATTATTTAATTAACAAATTATTTTGATACAATTTAATAATTATTAATTAACAAATTATAATTTCATGCAAATTAATCATTATTAATAGAATTTAAAATCATTAAAATCAGTAAATTTATTAAAAAACAGTAATTAAGAACAATATTAAATATTTTTAATTTATTTCAAACATGGTATTTAAATTATGATATAACTAAATAATTAATTATTTAAATAAAATAATTAATTTTATTAATTTTCTAAATTATTTATTTATTTTAAAAAATTAATAATTATTTAACTAAATTAAAACAGTAAATAAATTAATTAAGTTAATTAATTTTTCAATTATTTAAAAACAATACATTCTTTATTTTTTTATAAAAATTATTAATTATTTAATTACAAACAGTAAAAAAAATAATTATTTTAATTGATTTCTTAATTATTTAAAAACAGTTAATTATTTATTTATTTATTAAAAATTTAATTATTTAATTAAAAACAGTATATAAAATATTTAATTTCATTATTTTCTACATTATCTAAAATCAGTAATTATTTAATTAAATTAGAAATACTAATTATTTATTTAAATTAATAATGAATTATGTCAAATTAATTATATAAAATTAAACAATACAACAAACAAACAAACTCACATCAACTATTTCATAAAAAAGATTTTTAAAATCTCACCAAAACGGACTATCGGAGGCGACCTCGGAAACGGCTATTATTGAAATTAAATCATTGAAATTAAAACAAATTATTCACTTTTCATAATTCTTATTAAATCATTAAAATTCTTAACATATCAAAAACCCAACATGAGAAATTCTTATTCATACAATGAAATCAAAACTAAAATAGTAGACACATGCATCTTCATCATAAACTATAACAAAACCATCTTGAAATCAAAACATAAAACAATTCAAATAGATACACATATTGATCATATAGATACACATATAGATACACATAAAACAATTCAAAACCACCCATGATCATAAACTATAACACATATTGAAATCAATAGATACACAAAACACATGATATTGATTAATATATAACCTATAGTTACACATATGATATTGATTAATAGATACACAAAACATATAGTTTAATAACCAACTAAATAGTTTGATACATAACTACTGCCATATACTTACTGCTAATACTAATTAGTTTGATACACAAAACATATACTTACTGCTATAATTGATACACCAAAATAAACATAAATTAATATCACAAAAATAGATAAACCAATTAAACCAAAAGTATACACAAAAATAAATCAAAGTATACACTAAAACAAACATATAGAGAAATATTTCATTCCATAAATTAATTACAACATAAAATAGATAAACATATATTTCATTCAAATCAAAAATCAAAAATAAAAAATCAAAAATAAAAAACCAAAAAGCGAAAATCAAAATCGAAAATCACAACTCACCACAAATGGACCGGCGATGACACCACAGCAGGGACGGACGTCTACCGGAGGCGAGCGCAGGCGACAACAGAGGCAGGCAGCGGCGCGACGGAGACGGCAGTGGAGATCAGAGGCAGGCAGCGGCGGCAATCAAAAGAAAAGAACAGAATACGTCTGTTCTGATTTGGGGTTTTTATTAAACCCCAAAACTTACATGGCGGATTTCCGCCATGTAAGTACACTTAAGTGCCGCCAGCACTAAAGTGAAAGTCCGCCCAATCGAAATTTGGGCGGGCTTTTTCCGCCCGACTCCCCGAATACTTAACATGGCGGATGTCCGCCATGTTAAGTCAATTTAATCGGGTTCAATATTGGGGGACATTCGAAATTTTGGGCCGGATAGTTTAGATGGCGGATTTCCGCCATCTAAACACCGCCATCGAAAATAAAATGGAACCGCCGTCGAGCCCAAACCTTACCTCGACGGACTGAAAGAATAGATGACGGACATCTGCCATCTAAAGAACTGAAGTATTGATGGCGGAAATCCGCCATCTAAAGGCCGCCATACAAGGTCCTTTTTTTTGTAGTGTAGGAATTTATTGACAGTGAATAAATTTTGTATTGATAACAATGTTTGTATTGAATTTGATTCACAGAAGGTGCGAGTGAAGGACTCGGTTACTGAGACGGTGTTGCTGGAAGGGACGGCAAATAGGGGATTATATGAATTACCAATAGTCGTCAAGCCGGACACGATATCCGTAAATTTGTGCGAAAATAAAAATCTACATGCTCATTATCTATGGCATTGTCGCCTGGGCCATTTAAATTCTTCATATATGACTGTATTGGAGAAACAAGGTTTAATACAATCTGGTGTTAAAACATTTAAACTCTGTAACTCATGTTAACTTGGCAAATCGCATTCTCTCCCTCATCCTTCTCGCGCAACTGTTTACAAACCACTAGAACTCATTTTCTCAGATATTTGGGGACCAGCTCCCGTAACTTCAGTAGAAGGATATTCATACTATATCAATTTTGTAGACGCCGGCACACCTTTTAATTGGGTCTATCCTATTGCACGAAAATCCAATCTATACCAAGTATTCGAGAATTTTCGGACATGGGCGAAAAGAAACTGTGGAAGCAAAATTTTAGCGTTACAAACAGATAATGCAATGGAATACCGGAAATTAGGAAAAAGACTGGAAGAATTGGGGATATCTCATCGTATGTCTGCCCTATACTCACACCAACAGATGAGTCGACATAGGCACATAATCGACACAACAGTTACAATGCTACGTCATGCCAATTTACCTAATCAATTCTGAGACTATGGAGTGTTAACTTCTTGATATTTGTACAACAGAAATCCTACGCGGCTATTATCCGGGAAATCTCCAATAGAGACACTATTTAACAAGACACCAGAGTATTCAAAATTTCGAGTATTTGGAAGTAGCTACTATCCTTGTCTTCGACCTTACCAGAAGAACAAGCTAGAGGCAAAATTCGCTCAATACATATTTGTAGGGTATTCTATGAATCAGAACTGCTACTTATGTTTCGAGCCGATCAGTCGGAGAGTTTATGCTTCTCCGAATGTCAAGTTTGACGAAGAAGAGTTTTCATTGAATAAAGAAGTATTTGGGGACCGAAATGACATTTGTACAAAGTATAATATGGGGGACCACCCAATCCGGACAAATAGATTTGGGGGAGTTACCAATTACAACTCCAATTAACCCTATTCGGAGCAGTGACACAGACTTCCGTAAAGTTTGGGTTCTGTTATTAAACGAACCGAACCTTGAAATAGATTCGTTTAATTAAACGAACCGAATCCAAACCTTGGTTGAGTTTCGACTCGGTTCGTTTAACATTTTTATTATTTTATATTTATATTATATAATTTTTTATTATATATTTAATAACTTATGTATATTTTTGAAAATTTTCATTAATATAATATATATATTATTGTGGATTTTTATTCAACAAGAAGATAAGATGACTAAGGATTGTATCAACAAAAGAAAATAGACTACAAACAATGTTTCTTTTATTGTTTATTTTTCAAAGATGATCAGATGGACATATTTATTTTTTTTAATGTTTATTTTTAAGATGATGTAAAAAAAGTTTAGTATTCGACGAACTTGTGAAAAGATAAAACACGTTGCTGCCCAAAGTTATGAAATATTTAAAAATTGGGATAATTAAACAAACAGGATCCGAGACTCAAATAAAGATCCGAATAAATTGAAAAAATGAAAGAGGGCAGGAAGTTATAAAACCAGGGAGAAGAGTTGGAGAAGGAACTGGAAATCATTTTCCATTGGTGAGTTTTCTTCTCTCTGATCTTCCGAAGTTGATCTCAGTGTACTCGTTGTCATTTTGGTAAAACATTGCATTTTCGTTTCTTTTTTTCAGGTATATTGTTCCAGTTTAAATCCATAGTTTTGCTGTTTGAAGTTCTATTCCAATAGTCAAATTTCAGTTCTTGATTTCGTCAACTGTTTTGTGCCTAAATTCTTTTCTGAATTCTTGTCTACATACACTCGTAGAGTTGAAAATTCAATTCTGTTTTTCAATTTTTTACTCTGTTAAAATAATTAGTTTTAATGTTCTAAATCAATTTCTTGAGTATTACTTCAACTGTCAACTCAATTCCGAATGTTAATAAATTCTTCTCAATTCTGAATTGATTCAATCTTGTGTTAACTGTTAGCTATTCAATCTTTTCATTCTTTTAAATTCGATTGTTCAATTTTAATTTAGTTCAGTTCTTTCTTTCGTTTTATTCCATTGTTCAAATTCAATTCAATCCGATTTAATACTGTTCTGTAAGTTCTTTCTTTCCTTTAAATTCAAATATTCAATTACTCAACTTAATTCTGTTATTTCTTCTTTTAAATTCGATTGTTCAACTTAAACCAGAATATTGTTGAATTTAACCCAATGCTGAATGTTCTTATACCGAGCTAAATTCTGAATAGGTTTGAAACTCCCCAGAAGACAACTATCCAATTTGTTTGTCTTCCTGTGTATAAACTCTGCTGCGAATTTCAATCTTGTTGAATTTAATTCTATTCCACACAAGAATTGGAATTCTGAAATTGAAATTCAGTCTTACTGAATTTAATTCTATTCCACGCAAGAATTAGAATTCTGAAATAATATTCAGATAACTAAATTAGTTCACCTTTGTCTCGACTTTGTGGTTTGCAGAACCTTTAATTCAATTTCTGAAAAACCAATTGAATTTACAAACACATTGTAAATTCGATTTTTCACAGAACTATTCGGTTCGAGTTCAGGTTCGGGTTCGGTTAGGTTAGATTCGGTTATTAAACGAATCGAATCCAAATTTAAGAGTAGGTTTGTTTATTTAAACGAACCGAATCAAATAGGTCAATGGAACCGAACCGAACAAGTTATGCTCGTTCAACTTCCATTGACCTATTTCAGTCTTGTGGTTCTCACTTCTCAGGAAATCTCTTTGACCTCTATAGGTAATGTTCAACACCTTTTTAAGGCTACCTATCTCGTTTAATATTTATGAACCATGTTGTTTTTTACGAGTAAATTCACATGTACTTAAAAGTGCACAGGTTACTTTAAAAAACCTTTAAATCTTTTCGAGTAGATTAATTTAGAATCTTTAATTTGAATATTCGGATATTATACCAATTCGAATTTGGTGTTATTGGATTCGAATAACGCCTGTAAAGTAAAGTAGTAATAATATTAAAAAAAAAAAGTAATGAAATAGATCAAAGATTTAAGGAAAAGTAATAAGAACACTTTGGAAAGTTGTTTTTGAATATAATTTATAAGGTACGTATACAAGTTAGAGCACGCGTCGGCAGGAAATCATTGAAAACACCAAATTATATATATAGGGTGATCGGAGACGGTACTAATTACGGTGAAAGTAGTAAAACGGTGAATTAATTAAACATAAACATGATTAATTAACTAAACAGGATAGAAATGAGAGTACGTAGTTAGTAACTAAGAAGCTGCTAGAACTTCCCAAATCAAGTCTGGATCATACGAAGGTATCCAGCATCCAGCATCCATGGCCATGGCCATATCCAAGCAGTGATTATCCTCCGTGGTATTGATGACGTCAGTGTGAGTGTGACGAAAGCCCTTTTCATGATCTTCTTCTTCTTGACGCTCAGCACAGACAGTGCTCCTCATCTTGTCCTTGCCCTTGTGCTTCCTTAGCTTTTGGCATATCGCCTGGATCTTCTTATCCACAACTGACCTTAACACTCCACTGCCACCTCCCCCATTCAACTCCGGAAAATTGAGCCTCGCGTACTCCCCGCGTAACTTGTGAGCGGCTCTATCATACGCAAACGCCGCGGTTTCGGCCGAGTCATACGTTCCAAGCCACACCCGCATTCGGTTCTGTGGGAGGCGGATCTCGGCAACCCATTTCCCCCAGTGTCGTTGCCGAACTCCTCGATACATTTTCTCATTGGAACGTTGTCTCTTGCACCTAAAACTCTCGTTGACATGGAATCTCTGTCGCCCAAGTTTCTCGAGGATGAGGTCGGTCTGTCTTGTATAAATGGAAGAACCGAGAGATCTGCAGCGATCGAAAGAAGTTACAGACAGTGGGTTATTCAGTTCCAGCAGATTCGATTCGACACTAGTACTCTTGTTGTTGCACTCCATCTCCATGGATGTAATTCAATTTTCCTTGTGCTTCCTTCCAATGGGTTGTTAAATTATATAGAATTGCAGCTGGTATGGCCTATTAGCCACCCTATGATCTACATCGATCGTGGACGATAGAATCCATAGACGGACGCTATCAGTATTGATGATCTCAGTACGTAATTAATTGACATGAATGTTTTTATTTTAATGTTGATCGTATTGGGAATGCCAAACTTCAAATTTCAAAGGACATCTATATATATATATCACGCCCTCTCACGGCCGTAGCCGTCGACGCCATCGACATAACCTACGTACTCTTCTTTCTTACTAATTGACTGACCTAATTTATATTCCATCTGTTGATCGTTTGAGAAATAACCATATTATAATTGTAGCATGGCCGTGCCGTGATCGAACTGAACTCGACTGAAATTCAATGGTGGATAAACCTAATGTACTGTTGTAGTATGGCAAATTCTTACGAAATTGCAAATTAAGAATCTAGTTTGACTTTTTTGGATTTGAGAGAGCGATTGGATTATGGATCAATCTAGTTAGATGCCTAGCTAGCTTTTTATATTACACTGGGCCTTCCGGGCCGGACCGGGCCTGTTCCTATGATGTCCGTGGGTCTGATATATTTTCGGCCTAGCCCTTGGGTTCCCATTTATATGCAAAATTGCATTTTTTATTTTCGGCTTAGGACTCAAACAATTGATGGCGAATATCCGTCTGTCATCAAAAGAACTGAATTATTGATGACGAAAATTTGTCATCAAAAGACCGTCATAATGTTTTTTGTTTTGTAGTGTATCAAATTATCATGAATCAAGATTAAGCTTCGAACAAATTCGATTTGGATAAGAAAATTCAAATCCGACGAATTTTCGAAAAAAAATCGAATTTAGATAACTTTTTATAGAATTTTTTAGGAAATCTTAAAATAAAAGTATAAAATCATCATTAATAAAGCTAATTAATAGTCAGTTAATTATTTTAAAATCTTATATATAGTTTAATCATAATTTCGTATCAATCGATTTCAAATTTTAACTATGGGTATATGAGATGATTTTCAGATATCTTTTTTTTTTTAAAGGCGATTTTGATTAAACAGAAAATTAAAAGATTACAGGTCAATTAACTAAACAACTAAAAGTAGATAAGATATATGGAATAGATGTGGCGTGCTAATCCTCGGCTTGAAGGTCAAAAACCAATAGCGAGGTTTCCTCCTATCTTCTGGTAGTTGTATCTGTCGCTCGTCGGATGTGGAAAACTGTTGCTCGCGAAATGATCTCATTCGCGGTCACTGGAAGGCATGGAGCCGAGGTCTCACTCGAGGTCCTTCGATCAAGTTAAAAAAGAGGTTAGGGAGTAGATTTGAACTGGAAGCTAGGTGTGGAGTGCTGCTGATCTGAGATGACCTCGCTCGCTCCCCATTTCTCGCTCTCGCATGCTCGCTCTCTTCCAAAAATGATTTTCAGATATCATTTTTGTATTATAATTCGAAAAGGAATTTGGATATAGAAGATAACCAAGTCATAAATGACATGAGACTTTTTGCTTTTGTACATAGAGGTTAGTTAACACACTCAATTGTAACTCCTAGTGGTACCATGCATCATAACTTCCACCCAACTGTTTCTTTCTCATTTATAATATTATTATTTTATCTTAACTACCGATGGCTTTGAAAGTCTTATTAGAGCATTACGTTCGTTGGATCAAATCACAAAACTAGATGATAGAGATGGTCAGATGGATGCATGTATTGTTTAAATTATAATTTGTGCATTTCTAGAAAATAATAATTAAATTATGCATTCTTGAATTGTGTTATTATAAATAAAAAATAAAAATAAACGATCTGGATTGTTTTGTTTTTTAAATATGAAATATAAATCCATAATGAATGGTCCCTAGAACAATGTCATGTGGGAGAAGCATGCTATTGTATATCACTATTCATTATTCAAGTTGGTTTTGTCAAATTCTGTCTTCATAATTACAACAGTGACACTGACATAGATATGTTTGATGTCTTCATGTTGCAGCATATAAATAATATAAACCCTAGTCTGACCTTGGTTAACAGTTTTAATGTTCTATGTACTGTGGTCTGTCACTGTGAGTGACCTTAGTTTTTTTTGCTATTATTTGAAATGAAAACGGTACAAAAATGAAAAAGGAAATTTTACTTTAATGGGTAATCAATCATTGTGTTTTTTTGTGTTTGGACTTTGGAATGACGTTCCATTGGCAATTGGCATAGGTCGTTTTCTGATTGGATTGCCATAGATCTCATCAGAATTTTATTGATCTTCGTTGTCATTATTGCATAAATTCTATTAACTTATATATTTAATTTACCCTTAAATAAATTTGATTACAAAAAGTCAATTTTATTTTTTTTATCAATTTCATGATACGTGCCACGTGGATAGTCGGGCACGTGGCAATACGGTTTCTATTTATTTTTATTTAGTTGAATAGAAGCCACTTAATTTGGTCCCACTTTCATTAATTGCTGGTGCTTACAGTGCCACCACTGTGAGGACACATTTTGATGGCCACCACCGACCGTCTTCTTCTTTTTTTTTTTCATCTTTTATCTTAATCTTGAGGGTATAAATATAATAGTAGTATAATACATTCATTCTTCAGGGTAAATTCAGAAATATTCCAAATTACTAAAAATGGATTACTGTGTTTCTTTTCTTTCTTTAACAGTTCTATCGTTATAGCATTGGACACTGTTTCTAAAATCACGGTATATAAGAATTTATAGTACTGGACACTGTTGAATTGAAGTAAAAAAATTTGAATTTCTGCGGTTTCATCGTTTTCAACAGTAATTTGGGTGTTTTTACAATTCTGACAAATGATTCGAGGTCGCATAAATACTACATCACTGTAGAAGTTGTCACTGGTCCAGTGCCTTCTTCTGTCTTCTCTCTTGTCTATCACCACCATCTGAAGCTCAAAACTACCTCCCTCCCGCCGTCGCCTCTTCTTCGAAACGAAAAGGGTTTCGCTGTTCTGGTGAGTAAACCACAGATTTTTCGAGATCACTTTCGAATCGATATCTATCTGGGTTTTTTTTGTTGAAGAAAAATGGTAATCTTGTAATAAAAAATAAGAAGAAAAAGTTCTATTTTGTTGGTCGTTTTTCATCTGTGCAGCGCTGATTTATTATTTTATGAATTGATGCTGCAAAAAACTTTTCCACTTTTCATCATGTAGCCTTCAGCGTGATTAATAATTTTGTTTCCGCATTTTAATTCGGTCTGCAATCTTCATCTTTAAAACTTGTTTCTTCTTCTTCTTTTTCTCATTTTGTTACATCAGGATTTTGGTCACCAAACTTCATGTGTGAATTTTACTATGGAATTTTTAAAAAAATCTCTTTAGATTGCTTGTTTTTAAATAAGTATTTCTCTCATCTCTCTTTTTTGTAATCGAATAAAATCAATCATAGATCTAGCCTTTTCTTATTAACTAAGATAAACTGGAATGCTCAGATTTGGTCTTGAAATATTGCGAATTGTTTGTATAGATTATATCTAAGTACAATTTCTTCGTCTTCTTCTAATTTTATGTGCCCAACGATGCAACATGGTATATACTACATACACACTGGATTCTGATGGGATCTTGACTCTGAAATCTTAAAATACTGTTCCTGAATTTTGTTTACTATTAAAACAGTTTTACATCGAACAACATTTATTCTAGTTTAATCCAGTTCCATACTTCCATGACGTGTATGTATTTAAAACAATAGATTTTTTTTGTATATGATGGTGTGTGTGTGTGAAGTGAATAGTTTTCTCACTCATTCACTCACACACACACTATCGCTCAGGCAAAACCTATCTCTTTATTACAAGTGGAAGGTCTCTAATGGTCTAGAGAAAATTGTCGTTCGCGGGTGGGCTATGTGCACCTTGACCACTCCGGACTGGCCATCACAGTCTTGCCCCGTACGCAGAATGAGTGGGACCACTGGCAGGAAGCTGGCGCTCCTTCCCACAATCCTCCTTTGGGCTCGGGTAGTAGTGATGAGGAAGTGTTTGACGAGGATCTTCCAGACGAAATTGCGGCCTTGTTATTTTTCTTTTCCTCCTTTTTTTGTACCCTGTTGGAATAACTTTTTTCCTTCGAGCTATGCGTTTTTCTTTTCCTTTATTTGCCTTTCTTGCCTTCTTGGGCTTAAGTTTGGACATTGTGCTCGTTCGAATTTGTATTCATCCAAATTGTGTTCATATTTCTATTTGTGTTCGTCTCTATTGTGCGTGGTCTAATAGACTCTACGGTCTTCGGGGGGTTGCCCCTAATCTTGCGAGGGCGTCTGCTTCTACATTGTCCACCCGGCCTACCTAGATCAGCTCCCAGTCGTCTAGTTGTTCCAGGGTCGTTCATGCTCCAGCGACGTAGGCCGTCATGGAATCTTCCTTGAATACGAAGTCCCCCCGGACCTGGTTGGCCACCGATCAAGAGTCGGTGTAGAAGCGTACCCTTGTTGACCACAAGGCCCGGGCCAGCCTTATCCCGGCTAGTAGAGCCTCGTATTCGGCCGCATTGTTCGTTGCCCGAAAGTTGAAGTGCACCGCGTGCTCTATCTTCAACCCCGTGGGGGATCGGACGACCACTCCCACCCCGCATCCCCTTTTGTTGACCGAGCCATCAACATGGACCGACCACCAGTTTTCTTTTGACGTAGCCGATCGTGGTATTAACTCTGCCATAAAGTCAGCCACTGCCTGGCCCTTGATCGCTCTGGTTGGAACAATTTCGATGCGGAACTCGTTTAATTGCATGAACCACTTGTGAGGCGTCCCGATACGTCCGGCTTTCGCAGGAGTTGTAACGGCGGGTATGCCATCGGGATTGTTATGTTGTGCGTGTGGAAGTACGGTCTCAACCTTATGGAGGCCGACACCACTGCGAGTGTCAGCTTCTCGATGTCTGGGTACCTTGACTCGGCTCCTTAGAGCGATCACGAGTGGCAGTAGACGGGCCTTTGTTGGCCCTCTCTCTCGGAAAGGAGGACTGCGTTGACTGTCATGGTGGAGCATGCTACTACAGTATATAATATAGACATACAGTCAGTCGACCCATGTTGTTTTCTGAAAAGGAACATGACGCTTCTTTACTTGTTAAAGATAACCAGTCTGATGTCATCTAATCATCCAATTTAAAAAGGATTGACCACCAAACTCTAGCATCGTTTAGTTTCTCCTCCACGAGTGATTATGTCTAAATCTAAAAATGTATGTTGTTTATAAAAAAATATCAATCAAGATGTTATTCTTTATTTCTCCATATATACAGTTATTTTCTCTTCAATTGGTCCTTAAAATTCTAAGTGCTTTGTTTCTGCAGGAAAATTTACCAAGTGGCCATGTGAATTATACAATTACAGAAGCTTGAAATACGTGTTTTACACAATTACACCACATGTTGCTGGCACAATGAACTGAAATGAAGAACCAACAGGTCCTAAAAGTTCTTGAACTCTTAGATATATATGTCTTCTAGATTTACCGACTTCTTATTCTTTGAGAATTTCCCAAGAATGTCATTTTATTTACTCTTAATCCCTTAAAAGTTTGAAAATTGTCTGAATATCATATTTATCATTCTAGTTCCTCGACTTTGGAACATTTATTTCCAATAATTTAAGCTCATTTCTAAGGAGGAGAGTATTATTTTCACTTTGTTAACTGTAACTGACACATTTCTTTGGTTGTTTTCTCTGGGATCTATTTTATTAACTAGTCATTGACCTGTCTCAATGATGAATTATTGAATCTATTGCTTTGTGAAAAATGGTTTGCTTCTTTGTAAAGTAAGCCATGAAGACTATTATTTTGTTGTTAGACGGTGTTTATAGCCAATTTCTGTAAGAGCATTTCTCTTAAGAGAGAACATTCCTACAAACATAATATTAGCAGAGAATTGGCCACCAAATTCAGCAAAGGACTTTCAGAGCTTGTTTTCAAAATACTTACAACGATCTTATTTTTAAATCTTTTTTGCCAAAGTATATGTACTTACAGATTTATGTATAAAGAGTGAATGATAATGAAAAACACATCTTATTTCTTCAGGATTCCCAAAGCACGGGGGAATTAAAGCCTTTATTACATGAACCTCTGGGGGGCAAACAGAAAAAACTTCAACTCGATGGACCTGTAGCAGATTCAGGTTCAATATCTATTTCCAGTAGTGATGATATCAAAGTGTCCCGTGAGGATATTGAACTGGTAAAATATTTGAGTTTTAAGTCAAATATTTATTTTGTTACTATGATTGAGTTTTTTAAGATTTATTATGGTTAAATGGTTAATCAAGTATTGTGAATTTTGTGTCAATTCTTGAAATTTAAACGGTTGTTTCAGGTACAAAATCTTATTGAACGATGTCTGCAATTATATATGAATCGAGCAGAAGTTGTGAAGACTCTTTGTAATCGTGCTAGAATAGAGTCTGGTTTTACAACATTGGGTAGGCTCATCTATTTTTTCCCATGGGATTTTTCTGAATATTATTACAAAACAGATTATAATGGATAACGTGAACCAGTCTTTCATCTCTTTTGAGTTTTGAATGTCCTAATCTTGTCAATTCAGTATGGCAGAAACTGGAAGAAGAAAATCCGGACTTCTTTAGGGCTTATTACATCAGGTTAAAGCTGAAGAAACAGATCATCTTGTTCAATCACTTTTTGGAGCATCAATATCAACTGATGAAAAAACCAATGACACCTAAGATACCAATGATGCCCATGCAAAATGGGATTCATCCAGTGCCTGGTAAGATTCCCAACTCAATCAATCATTCCCATTCGTATATGCAGAAATCCAAAGCCTTTAATTAGTCTCTATTAACAATTCATTTGCCTACATGTCTATTATTGCTGCTTGGAATTCTTGTTCACCGTTAGCCTTTTTGCAGTGCAGTTAATAATCTACCAATAGGATATCCAGTTCTGCAGCAGTCTCCCATGCCTGCCCCAGGCCAACCTCATCTTGATAATACAAATCGTGGACTTTCCAGTTGCCATGTCGTCAATGGTGTACCGGTTCCAGGCAATTATCATCACCCCATCCGAGTGAATATTGGGAACGAGTAAGAATCGATTCTCTCTTTCTTCTTCTTGTAAATTTCCATTTCTGATTCATCTTTATTGTTCCTTGAAGTAACATGATGGATGGTAGCGGTGGAGAAGTTGCACCTCCTCTTGGTCCGTGCAGCACCATGTCATCTCTTTCAGAATTGGCTATCAGTCCTGCATCAGCATCCGCATCCGCATCCGCATCGAGTGGCCATTTTCCATTTGCACCTTCTGAAATCTCAGGAATGGAGATAGACAACTCAATGCTAGACACAGATTTCGCATCTGATATGGGAAATTCAGGTGATTTACAGTTGAGATTGGATGAAAATGAATCTTCCAAAGACTCCCTTCGATCGTTAGGACAGATCCCTTGGACTTTCAGCCTCTCAGATCTAGCAGCCAATTTAAGCGACTTGGATGGTAATCATATCCCCACCCACGTATTTTCTTGAATAGAATTGATAATAGAATTTCAATTGTGAATATATGGTTTGTTACAGAACTTGGTGCCTTGGGGAACTACACTGGCTCTCCATTCTTACCCTCAGAATCTGACATCTTGCTTGACTTCCCTGAGCATGATGATAGTGGTAGTTAATTCTAGCACTATTATTTTATCATATCATGTGTATCGTAATTACTAACAAAGTTTCTGAATCTTCTTTTCCTTCAGTTGAGGAGTACTTTGTCGACAATATCACCGGTCCAGTTTCAGATGAAGAGAAGCCATAAGTGTCTTCATTTTCCTTCAAAAAGATCCTTGGACCAGTTTGGTTTGGTCTAGTTTGGCTTCAGATTGGTTTGGGTAATTTCATTTGTTTAGAAAGTGTAGTTACTACATAAGAGATAAGAGTTCATTCATTCAAGCAGGCAAGCAGATGAGAGTCATTTTTAGAATCATTTCATTGGAATAATAAAAGTAAACCTTATATATGTAACAGCTAATATCAAGGCTTCACTTCACTTCATCAGGGACGCAAAATATGTATAATGTTCTAATATTTGATCAATGTAACAAATAAAATCATTGTTCTCGACAAGTTATAAATAATAAGCAATCAGATTTAGATTAGATAAAATATAGTTCAGAAGAATATTTTATTTTAGTTTTGTAAGCAAATAGTCAAATACTATAGAAAAACGTCATTTTTTTAATTTGTGGCGGTTATTATTATAAGCAGAATAACCTGAGATAAAACAACCGGAATGTTCCAATCAAAAGCGTGTGTTGCCTGCCTCTATTCCATTGATACTTAAAAATACAAGTTACACAATGAGCCAACTAATCCAAGCACTCTTTTGGCAGTATGTTTATATTTTCTTTTCATAAACTTGATTCTTTTCAAATAAGGTGAATCTAACCCTAGTTAGTTGTAGACTAACTCCAGTTAGCAATATTTTATTTTCAATCCAAACTTCATTTTCTCACAATGATGCCCTTGACCTTAAATTTTTCCTCCAAAAAATAAACTACTGCATCTGTAATGATTTTATTTTATTAGCTAAAACTTTCTTCTTCCACTTCCCTTGTTATTTTTGTATATGCATGTTTGTATTATCAAATCTTTTTCTTATGTTATTGTATTGAAATTTGAATTATATGAGGCGTTTTTTAGGTGTAAGTGTTAAGTTGTGATTAAATGATTCTTATTTGAATGATTGAATTAAGAAAACCATGGGCCACAAGCTAAGCCTACAATAGCATAGTTGTTTATTGTCAATATTTCAATGATTAATTCTAAATAATTAAAAGCCCTCATTTTTTAAGCATCTTAGATAAAAATTAGACTTACTCATTCAGTGATTTTGAAAAATTGTCACATGTATTTTGATCTTAATCAACCTGTTTTATTTGATTAATAGTTATTTTTTTTCATCTTTTTAGGTAAAGGCAGGGGGAAAAAAAGGACGATCCTTCAATGATGAACAACGGCTTCTTAATTAGTCTCCAAGATCAGTTGGTTTGTGAGATGGTTTATTTCAATGTTACTATTATGTAGCTAACAAGCATTTGATAAGCAAACAGGATTTCGATCCCATGAAGCTCTCCATGAGAGATCTGAATTGAGCCATGTTTGACACCTTATTTTTGTAAGACAAAATCAAAGGCTACGTTGATAAAGTGTGCAGGAGCTAGTTCTTTCGAACACTTCCGGCAGAAACATTCCAGTCTGAGGCGTACCAACCAAAGTTGCAATTCATATGGAATCAAATCGTCATCTTCAGAGAAGGTACCGTTGAACCCAAACTAGTTTTCACTTATTCACTGTAGACTAGCTAGCTATATTGTTGTTTTGACTTATTGAAGAATTGTCTTTCTTTTTGTTGGACATAAATAATGTGGAACCATTCTCAAAAAACGAATGCCATGAGGAGCTCAACCTAACCTAACTAAATTAACGTCTAGTATTCTTATATAATTCATATAGGATATAGCATTAAATTCAATAGAGGTGGTAGATAAATAGCAGGTACTACAGTCTACAAAAATGGAGGTCCTAAATATTCATGGAAACGTAACCAAGAGCTAATAGACTCAGTAAAGTCAGTATGCAGTGTCCACATGCTCAGCTCCTACCAATTTACAGCTAAATAATTGAACACTGGTACGTGATATTTATAGATTAAGAGTAGATAAATTCGTAGTTAAATTAAAATTCTATATTCTGCCTTTGTGTTTCTATCCACTCTTTTTCAATTGCTACATATTTGATTCCTTGGCAACAAGCTAAAGCCTTCTACTCTACTTAACCTTGTATTTTAACTTGATTGGGAAGCCATAATGAATGAATGAATGTAGAGTGGTGGTGCATGAGTAATGTTGAATAGAAAAGGAAAAGGTAGAAAGTATAGATGCTAAAAATAAAAGTAATATTAGCAAGCTAAAGCTAGCTAGCAAGGTTCATCTTCTTTGAACTTCAATAAATACATTAGCTTACTTACAAGTTACAATCCATCAATGGGACACGTTTAATTTTCCAGTTTATGGGGAAAAAGCAAATGATTAAACCAGACTGATCATTGATTGTTTTTTGGATGATCTCTGCCACCACCGCTTAAAACTAGCCAGTTTGTTTATTGTGTTGGGAATTGTAAGCAAGTCGGTTGGCCAATGAAGTAAGAACACCAGAACTGCCATGCATGATGCAAGGATAATGGTTTGGTATAAAATACATAATCCCACTCACTCACTCACTCGTCGAAGAAGAATAATAAACGGAGGAGGTCTTAGCTGCACTATGTATGATCTGTAGAGTATTGAGATTTGATTTACAACATGGCTCCACAGCTCATACTTTGCTTTTGTGTTTGCTTTGCTTTGCTTTGCTTCAGGAATGGTGGAGGTATGGTATAGTTAATTTATGAATGGTTTCAGACTTTTAGGCCAGTAGCCAGGTAGGGAGGGCGGGCACTACTCAGATGGATTAATACCTAATTAATTAAGAGTGAAGTCAATATGATTTGGTAATTAAGTTTGGCTGGATTTTGGTTTAATGTTTTCCCTCCATTATAAAAAATTTTAAATTTCTAATAAAGGTAGGTGCAAAAAGAGAACAGTAATCCGCCGACTAATATTATGAGGAAGGACAAAAGAAAAGTATTCTCGACCACCATGAATGGCGAGAAAAATGGCGGATTCTCTGCTCTTCTTCCGTCAACATATTTACCTTTTCTTTTTCTTCCTTCCCCTTTTGTATTGAAGCCTGCACACCGCTATCTCTGGCTCGCAGTCCCATGTCTTCATAACATATAAAAAAAAATTAGACATTTAAGTTGAATAAAAACAGAATAATGTAATTAGAGTTTGATAATGAATTATTACCCAACTTAATTCTTTCTTGTTTAATCTAGAAATTAATGTAATCAGAGTCCATTGACCTGCCTGTCAATCATGTGATCGAACTAACGATGACGTGAAGAGAGCTTGTTCGATAAAGTCAAGTTTCCACCGTCGTTCTTATATCTAATTGGAACATCACCAAACATGTTCCATGAAACAGATTGCATTGGCAGTCAAACCATGGTTAAAAAAGGTGAGAAATTGCGACAGTTAATTTACCACCGACCAAGACAACAACAACAGTCACATGACATGTTCTCACTTTTAATTCTCCAACTATTCACCGCAACTAACTCTAAACACTAAACAGAGTTTACTTTAACACTTTTAGTTTAGTTTAGTTTAGTTTAGTTTAGTTTAGTTTAACTGACTTCTAAGACTAAGTACACACACACGTTGCAATAATTGTCTCTTCCAGATTTCCAAGAGAGTCCATACCATATATACCCACCATCCTCATCTTCGTCCATTGCACAAAGTAGAAAACCCTGCCTCGTTTGTTTGGCTGTTCCCATTTCCTTTTCCCTCTTCTCTTGGGTTGGCTGTTGGGTTCTGTAGGAGTTTTAGCTGTAGAACCTGTACATACAGCTTCATTTGTGTTTCTTCTTTTCATCACCACACTGCCCGTGTCTCCCCCTCCCACCATTCTTCTTCATGGCTCCATCTACCATTGTAGTTCTTTCTGTTCAGCTGTTTTTCTTGCTGCTGCTTCCGCTGCCGTTTATTTCTGCTGGACATGATTATAGCGCTGCTTTGACCAAGAGTCTATTGTTTTTCGAGGCTCAGAGATCCGGCCATCTTCCTTCTAGCCAAAGAGTTACCTGGAGGTCCCATTCTGGTTTAGAGGATGGAAAAATCAGTGGCGTAAGTCTTTCACTGTTTCCTAACATATCCGTTTCTCTTTCAACTTCCGAGTGATATTTTTTTCTTCTTGTCTTTTTCCTTTTCTTCCACAGGTGGATCTTGTCGGAGGTTATTATGATGCAGGAGATAACGTGAAATTTGGGTTACCCATGGCTTTCACTATTACGATGATGTCCTGGAGCATCATTGAGTACAGAAACCAGATTGCTCAAAGTGGGGAGTTGGCTCATTCACTTGATGCTGTCAAATGGGGCACCGATTATCTTCTCAAAGCTCATCCTCACCCCGATATTCTCTACGGCGAGGTACTATTTTTTTGCCTTTTTCTTCTTCTACCAATATTTACTTACCTCTGTTTCGTTTCAACTTGGTGAGATAGGTGGGTGATGGAAACACAGATCATTACTGCTGGCAACGGCCGGAAGACATGACCACTTCTCGTGCTGCGTACCGTATTGATGCAAACAACCCGGGTTCCGACCTCGCCGGAGAAACTGCGGCTGCATTGGCGGCGGCATCTATGGTGTTCGAACATTCTAATCATAGATATTCCGAGAAACTCTTGGTACATTCCAAACAGGTACTGCTGGTTTGTTTTTTTCTCTACTTTTTGAAGTGGTTTAATGCAATTTCACCTTGACGTGATTATTATTAAATCGAATTTTGTTTTATTTAATGAAGCTGTTTGAGTTCGCCGATAAGTACCGAGGAAAGTACGACAGTAGCATCAGAGTCGCACAGAAGTATTACGGATCCGTCAGTGGGTACGGCGATGAGCTTCTCTGGGCGGCAGCTTGGCTGTACCACGCAACCAACGACCGGTATTACCTCGACTACCTCGGTAGAAATGGGGACGCACTTGGCGGGACGGGGTGGGCTATGGGTCAGTTCAGCTGGGATGTGAAGTACGCCGGCGTCCAAGTTTTGGTCTCCAAGTTTTTGTTGCAACGCAAAGGTGGAAGACACACGACGGTGTTGGAGAAGTACAAACAGAAGGCGGAATATTTTCTATGCTCTTGCCTTGGGAAAGCTCGGAAGAACGTGCAGAGAACACCCGGTGGATTACTTTACCATCAGAGGTGGAACAACATGCAGTTCGTCACCAGCGCATCGTTTTTACTCACTGTATACTCCGACTACCTCACGTCAGCTGGTCAAAACTTAAAGTGTGCATCTGGCCAAACAACACCGTCGGAGCTCCTTGGGTTTGCCAAGTCTCAAGTTGATTACATACTCGGAGACAATCCTAGAGCGACTAGCTACATGGTGGGGTACGGGCTTAACTACCCCAGACAAGTCCACCACCGTGGCTCTTCTATTGTTTCCATTAAAGTCAATCCCACCTTTGTCACCTGTCGCGGAGGATACAGCACGTGGTATGGTCGGAAGGGGAGTGACCCTAATCTTCTCGTCGGCGCTCTTGTCGGTGGGCCCAATGCGTACGATAATTTCGCCGATGAGCGAGATAATTACGAGCAGACTGAACCTGCAACGTATAACAACGCGCCTTTGATCGGAGTTCTGGCACGTCTGGGCAAAGGACACAGCGGTCGAAACCAACTTCAGATGACCGGTGCTTCTTCTTCGGCTTCATCTTCTTCTTTGACTTCATCTTTGACCTCTTCTCCTCCTCCCATCAGCGTGGAACAGAAGATGACTTCATCGTGGTCGTCAAAAGGTAAAAAGTATCACAGGTACTCCGCAACCGTGACGAACAACACACACAAGATGCTGAAACAACTCCGATTGACGATATCCAAACTCCACGGTCCTATTTGGGGTGTGGTGGAGATAGAGGAGAAGTCGTCGGATTCGGAAGGTGGTGGTGTCATTTATGGATTCCCAAGTTGGGTCGACACCCTCCCTGCCGGAAAGAGTATGGAGTTTGTATACATCCACTCCACCTCTCCGGCCGACATAAAGGTTTCAACTTATAGACTTGTTTGAGACGCTTTTCACGTGACGTCAGAGTGTGAGTGTGACACACGTTCTTCTTGCTCTTCATTTTAGTGTGAGCTTGATTTTAGTTTGGTTGTTTTTTGGTTGGATAGAGAGTGAAGGGTGTTTGTAAGAAGAAATTAAAAATGCCCATCCTTAATTTTACTCCTCTTACAGTCTTACCTTAATCACCTACCTTTTTTGGACAGTTTAGAATATAGTTTTTTCATATATATATATGTAACTCAGTTTAAGACTTTAAGTCATGTGTTTTTATAATGCTGTCTGTTCAGTTGTTCACTTGTAATTCTGGTTTTAATTTGTTGCATCAATCTTTTACTAAATCAAAATACGAAAGGTCGGAAGTGTTGGTTATTTGTACAATATGTCTTAAGCATATTATTAGTATATTAAGATATTTTACATTGGACATTAATAATCATTTTGAGTGTATATATATATAAATGAATAAAGAAGATAATAATAGTCTCGGTTATTTACCGAAACCACTATTGTTGATTTTTCTCACATCTTTTATCATGATCAACTAGTCGATCCCTCCTTTCCATGTTCTCGTCCTTCACTATAAATGTTGTTTCGATCTCCGAGAGGGAGAAAGAGTTAGCGAGAAAGTGATTTTCAGTAACTTCCTTCCCTTCTAAACCTACTCACCGAAGCTCTGCTTTGGTGATTTGATCTTTCACGTGTGTGGAGGACGAAGGCATTAGGACTTCTCTGCCAGTGAGATTTTTTATTTATATGGAGATTGAAAAAACTTAGCAAGTTAAGCTTGTGGTTATTGAGTTTAAAGGTGTGATTTTTGTTTAGTGGAAACAAACTTGTCAACAGAAGAAGAGTCCATCAAAGACACGTTCAGAGTTGGAACAAATTAAAAAAACTCCTAAAACAAAGATTTTTACTTAAAGACTATGAAAGAATTTTATGTACACAAGGGAATCGGTTTATAACAGAATATGCAAAGGAATTCCATAGACTGTCATCAAGAAATAATCTGAGTAAAAGTGAAGAGCAACTGATTGCAAATTTTTTACAAAGACTGAAGCACAAATTTCAAGTGAAACTGATTTTACAACCCCAATATTCGTTAATGGAGACCGTTAGAGTGACTGAACAGTTAGGAAAAAGGGCTGAATTTTTTTCTAATTACACAACTGGAGCAACAACTAGAAGAGCTGGACCACTAACTGAAAGAGGGATATTACAAACACTTGAAACAAAAAATTCAACACTGAAACAGGAACTGAAAACAAAATGTTTAGAGGTGTAGAATTCAAAACACCTACTGTGTAGTGCTACAGATGTAACGGATGGGGTCACAAATCCAATACTTGTCCTAGAAGAGTAGTACATCTAGTAGATGACAAAGGTAAAGATGTCTAGAAGAAGATTCGGAAGAATATGATGAGGAAGATCCTCCTAATGAAGGCAACAGACTATTATCTGGTACATAGAAGTTTTTACACCCCTCACAGTGACCACATCACTCAGAGGACAACCTTGTTTAAAACAAATGACACAGTCAAAGGGAAAGTCTGTGATATCATCATTGATAATGGCAGCACAAACAACCTAATTTCTGAAAATGCAGCAAAACAGTTGGGTCTGAAAACAGAAAAACACCCCCATCCTTACAGTGTTTCTTGGATACAAAGTGCTGATACAGAACCAGTAAATAAATGTTGCAAGGTGCCCTTGTCCATTTGTAGAAGATACAAAGAAAAAGTCATGTGTGATGTAATCATGAAGATGGATGCAACACACGTAGGCCTTGGCAATATGACTCCATTCGCCAACCATAATGAGAGAATCAATTACTAGGTTATCAAAGTAGATGATATTAAAGTATCAATTTTACCCCTTCCTGCAGGAGAGAAAACACAAACTGAAAAAAACAAATTTGTTTTTTTTTTAATAGATTACTCTTGTATTAATGAAAAATTATAGTTTTAAACAGTTTTTAATAAAAATTATAGAAATTTAAGTCTTGCCGGGGAGTTAGCCGAGGCTAACTTCCGATCATCCTTCGTGGATGAGCATCAAAAAAGCGTCCCACTGGAGCAACGCTTGCTTTTCCTTCGCCGTCATGCACCTACGTTTAAATCTGCCTTCATCGTATCCAATTATGACCATCCTGATTACTTGCCTTAAGACTTCTTGCTTCGCATCGGACTTCGCTTTCATCCTCCGCTGATTTCTCGGTTTCCAAATGAGGAATAGTGTGATGCCGTATAAATTCCAGAGAAGTCCCCATGCTGGTGTACCTGTTGATACCTTGTTTAACTCCGTCGCTGCCTCTTCAAAGTTGGTCGTTGTGCTTAATCTGACCAATCCTCCGGCGGCGTCCATGGCTTCTTCTAGAACCCATCTGGTGAATGGACAGGCTGTGAATACATGGTCAATCGACTCTTGGTTATTTCCACACAATTCGCATTCTCCCGATATGACCATGCCTCTCCCAATTAGCCTATCCTTTGTTAGCAAATTCTTCCATCTTATCCTCCACAGATTTAAGCCCACCTTACCGATTTTATTTGCCCAGATGCCTCTTGCGAGAGCGTCCGTCGGGAGCTGCGGTCTGAGAGTCTCTTTCACCCCTTTAATCAAGCATGTTGTTCCTTTGCCAATCCATGTCCTTGCGTAGTTAGGGCCAAGATCTGCACACATTGAGATTTTCTTAGCTTTCCAACCGGCCGAATCTCCCTGTTTCTTAACAATTTGGCTTAGGGGTCGGTTCCTGATGTATCTAGCACACATCCATTGGCTCCAGATTCCGTTTCTTTCCTACGTTTTGCAGACTCTACTGATGATGGCTGCCTGTTGTGTTTCTTTATAATCCCGGACGCCGATTCCACCGTATTTCTTAGGCTTAGTCATGCTTGCCCAAGATACCTCCTTCTGGGGGACTACAGCCTGGGGGACTACAGCCTGGGGGACTACAGCCTGGGGGACTACAACCTGGGGGACTACAACCTGGGGGACTACAACCTGGGGGACTACAACCTGGGGGACTACACTACTTTGAGTGATATATCCAAACTTTCCTTGGAATATCCAATCAACCAATTGTATCCTGCCCATGTATGAGAGTTTTTTCGTTTTCCATTTAGTGAGCATATTCTTTAGCTCCGCCATGAGCCCATCGCAATCCCTGTAATTGATAATTTTTCCTGTCAAGGGAGTACCAAGGTATTTGATTGGCAGCACCTTAGTTGGAAGCCGAGAATTTCTGAAATTTGTGCTCTATCCCCTACCCTTTTGGACATAATGATTGAACTCTTCCACGCATTAATCTTGAGACTGGAGAATTCCTCAAACTCTTTTAATACATGGCTGAGTGCAGTCAATGTTTTGGCTGATGCCCTGCAAAAAAACATTACATCATCCGCGAAAGTTAGGTGGCTTTCCACCAGTGTTCCTCCGACCGTGTACAGATCAATTTTCCTCTCACGTACTGCGTTGTTTACCATCCTGGACAGATAGTTCATCACCATCACAAACAGAAGTGGGGAGAGCGGATCTCCCTGTCTGAGCCCTCTCCTTAATTTTATAGCTTCCATGGGTGAGCCCTCCACTAAGGCTGAAGCAGTGGTGACACAAGCCATTACTATTTCTTTGAAAGATGCATCGATGCCCATTAAGTCCATTACTAATTCTATGGCATCCCATCGCAACGTATCGAATGCTTTCGCGAAATCGATGGTAATGTAAGCCCTCCTCGATGTGCTTTTACAATTGAAGGCTTGGGTGAATTCCTGTGCCAAGCCGACTGCATCACTAATCCGGCGTCCTCTGATGAAGGTCGTCTGATTGTGGGAGATGATCTCCGGCGGGATGCTCATGAGCCTCATGGCTAAGATTTTGGACAGAATTTTATACATGACTCCCAGGTAGGAGATCGGACGATAGTCTTCCAAACGCTCTGGCATTTGTATCTTCGGGATGAGCGTGAATGAAGCTAGATTCAAAGATTTTAACATTCTTCTTGTGTAAAAGAAATGAAGGACTACAGCAATGATGCCATCTTTCGTCGAACTCCAATGATACTTGACAATCTCGGCAGTTAGTCCGTCCATTCCCGGAACCTTTTCCGATGGCATGCTTCTAAGTGTGTTACATATCTCCTCACCTGTTGGGAAGGCTCTGAGCTTTGCATTTTGTACTATTGTTGGTACTGTTTCAAAACAGACATTTAAGTTTGGGATTGGCGGTTGCCTATCGGGTGCTGCGTATAGATTGGAGAAATAAATAACCGCCCTCTCCTTCATTTTCTGCAGGGAATTTGTCAGTGCTTTGTTGCAATCTAGGGTGCTCATTATCGAATATTTGGCCTGTCTCGCTTTAATTGCCATCGCGAAAATTTTTGATCCCTGATCACTTTTCGTAATCCAGTTCACGTGTGCCCGCTGCCACAGATTTAATAGCTCAATGTGCTGAATTTCAACTAGTTTATCTTTCAATTTCATAAATCTCTCTTGAATCAAGGTGTTGTAGGGGTCAAGTTGGAGTTCTGTCGCAACTGTTTGCAGTTCTGCTGCAACTTTTGTCGTCTCTTTTCAGTTTTGCCCATTTCTTCCCGGCCGCTTGTACTGCTTTAAGTTTCATTTGGAGCCTATACATGGGTGTTCCGTACATCGGTTTTTTCCAAGCTGCTTGGAATTCACTGTTAAACTTCTCCTCACGCGACCAGCTATTTAAGAATTTGAAGTTGGTTGGTCCTTTCTCCAACCGTGTTAGCTGGAGATCGATGTTGACCTGCGTGGTCACTCGATGTCCCAAGTAGTAGCTTCGGCCTCACCTGCGGTCATCTAGCTGTCCAACCTGCATTGCCAAAAGTTCTGTCCAAGCGTGTTCTTGTGTATTGAGCACCAACCCCATTGGACCAAGTGAACTTGCCTCTGATAGCCTCTAATTCTGTGAACCCAGCTATCGCGGATTCAAATTCTTCCGCACCTGATCTGTCGAAAATTCCGCGTCCCTCCCTCTCCTCGAGGTGCCTGATCTCGTTAAAATCGCTAATCAATAGCCAATCACTCGCGTTTGCTGTTGTTCTGATTGAGTTGATCCCACTCTATAACAATCTCCTCTTGACCGCAGTATTTTCACCATATGCTACTGTTAGTCCAAAGGTATACCCACCTACGTTTGCCAGCCTTGCGTGGATGAATTGCGCATGGGCACAGTGAATGGTTGCGGTCCAGCTCGCTGCCTTCCAGCCGAGCCAAATCAAGTCTCTACTCTCCTCGTTTTGATTTCGTATCATCGTCCATTCCGAACTCATTCTTTACACAGCCTCGTTGAATCCATCAATTTTTGTTTTTATCTCCAGAGCACCGAAAATTTCTATTGCATTCTCATTACAGATTCTTTTAAGCTCACCTTGTCTTTCCGATGAGCATAGTCCCCTCGCGTTCCACACTAGTAGAATCATCTTCGGGGAGAGATGCTCTACTTTGTCGTGGCGATTAGAGACTTTTGGTACCAGATGTCGCTCCTCCCGGCCTCAGCGGTCCCCTTTACAGCAACTGGAATCGATTAAAGAGTTGAATTGGCACACTTGCTATATGCTTCTCCGCAGCTCGTGGTCTGGATTGGATCTCGTCGGCGTCAACTGCGGTTTCTGTCGAGTTTTCAGCTCGCCGGCGGAGCTTCCTCTGGGACGCACTCAAATACGACATTAAAGTGGAGGAGCACTTCGGAAGGCTGTTGAGATTAGGCAGATTATACAATATATGGTCTCTTCCTCTATGATCCTTGATCGTTATGCTATGGCCCTCTATCTGATTTATCGCTACAGCGTTTTCCTCCACTTTTGAGGTGGCCGGCTCCGGCATCTGCTCCGATGATTTTGGCGGGGAGCTCTGCTTCTCCTGGTCCAGCCCCTTTGGCGTAATCGGGTCTTTATTCGGACTGGGCTCCATTATGATTTGAGGCATTATAATTTCATTTTGCGGGAGATTTTCCAACAGCACGACCGAAGTGGGCACAACGGGCACAATCACATCGGATGGAGGGGTGGCGCCTGTCTCTACGATCATTTGTTGGATTTCGGGAGGTCCTTCGTACTTCGCGTGTTCTGGGCGGACAGTTCGATATTCCATTCTGACCCGACGTCTGGGATGTGATATGGTACGTAACGGCGTCTCCTATTTTTTGGATTTTGATTTTGTCGGGGATTTGTTTTTTGGGTTTTCCGTGCATTGCCGGTGATGGGCTCGCCTGCGTTTACCGGAGGCGGCACTACTGTGATGGATTTGTTCCATTCCCCCCGATCTTTGTTTTCACTCCTTCTGCATTTTTGTGTCCAGTGCCCATAGCCCCGGCAGTGGAGACAGAATGGCATCCACTGCACATATTCAATGTTAACAATGTTGTCTCTCATCAGTTCACCTTCATTTCCCTCTAACCTTATTCTAACGGTGGTTGGGTACCCAAAGTCCGATCCCACTATTACACAGACTTCCAGTGGGGCGGGAGGGTGGGTTAAGTTGTTTTGCTGCCCTTGCATCAATCGGTGACCTCAATGAGCTCGCGATTCTCCCTATAGCCTCATCTCCCCACATTGCCTCCGGGATGTTGTGGATGAGGGCTTTCTGAGGAATTGTGTCAAGTGCATCTTCCGTATAGGTCTCTCCAGCCCTCCATATCCTTATCATGGTTAGATCATTACCGAGGTGCTCCCATTTCTTAGTCTGTAGTCTCACAAAATCCACCTTCTCATAAAAACCAATTTTGAAAGACTGTTTGTTAACTCTTTTTATTCTGTATGGCCCCCTCGGCTTCCAGTTGAACTTAACGTACTCTGCTATGTGCGCTTCTTCACAGATTGAGCCAATGACTCTTACCAGTAGCGAGCTTGAATTCAGACATTCTTTTCCAGTTATGGCCCTTGCTGGCATGTATATCGTGGTGTCTGACATTGGCCTATAGTGCTCTATTTTTCGCGCCTTTTCCCATCTTCCCCATGGGGGGGACTGAGCATATCCCATTAGCCGTGGAGGAAGAGAAAATAAAACCAGCAGAGGGAGGGAGCAGAGAGAAGAAAACAGAGGAAAGCAAAATTTACAGCGGAGGCTCACCACGTATATGCGGGTGTCTCCGGTAACCGCGGTTACCCTTGGAGACTCTCGCCGATCCCTGCGAAAAGCGTGGTCTCAATGTTGTATTTGTTTAATATCCCCCGTTTTTGTTCTCGTCGGCGCTCCCAGTCAGCTTCTTCTTTCTTCAGAACCCCAATTCTCATGTTTTTGTCTCTACTGCGTGGGTGTGTGTCATAACCAAATTTGTTGGTCAGTTCACAAAAAGAATTCAGACGTGCTTTAGGAAATAACAACAAAGCACTGACAGTGATAGTGAGAGAAGTTCCAAAAAAGAGAAAAATTTGTATTCCTACTACAATTTCAGAGTTATTTGAAGAATTTTCAGAAGTTGTAAAAGAAGAAACAACTGAATTACCACCACAGAACAGACCTCCTACCAGGTGCCTCTCTATCAAACTTACCCCACTACAGACTGGGTCCAACTGAAAATGAAATATTATAGTCCCAGGTGAAAAATTATTGAAAGATGGATTAATAAGGCTTTCCATAAGCCCTTGTTAGGGTTATGTTGGACATCAAGTGCGAAACAGGTGTAATGAGTGAAGTAGGTATGTACACTTGACCAACCATGGTCGCACCTTGACCTGCTACAATCGATGCTTGATCAGTCGTTGCCGATCGGTCGACCATATTCTCTAGAGAATAGTCGTTCGACATTACAGTCGTTCGAAATCGCATTCGATGAGATTAGTCGATTGATAGACAGTCGGAGGATTGAAAGCAATGGGAGATCGATGGTTCCGACCGCCTTATATAGCCACTCCAACGGTCAACTAATCTCAGTCGTTGATCGCATCATCAATGACTGAAAAACTCCTAAGGACCCAAAAGTAATCCAAAGGACCGATTGAAACTAGGAGATAAATGAAAATCACCCAGAAAGGTTTGACTCTACCTCCATCGTCCGTCTAAAGGGCGATCGACTAAAAAATTTGTGGCAAATATTCTCCACGTCACTACTATCCGACTTGATCATCGTCCGACTCCTTCTGAATCATCATGCGATTAGTTATTACAGACCGATCATATTCAACCAGTCCATATGAAGAATAACCAGGGGCCACCAATATAAGGGTAGAAAAAACTCAAAAAGGATAAGAGGGTAAATTGAAATACAGTCCTCCCAATATTCGATAGCCCCCTGACAAAGCCTGTAACTGTTGCGACACGACCGTGTTCAGGTAGTCGACATGACGCTTCGGCCTGCTGACTATAAATAAACCCAGAGATAAAAACCTGACGACTTGATGTGACACTATGGCTTGTCAGTCCGTCTGGGGGCCCCGACGATCGACCTCATTCGTTTTACAATAACAACAAGTAAAACCCCCAAGGACGTTCGAGGTAGTCGACGCTACGTTTCAGCCACGACAACTATAAACAAAAAAAAAGTTGGAACTTCGCTTTGGTTGTGCAACAAGGAGTGAGACCGACAACATATGAGTCAGCATCCCACAAGAGAGGGTGAAAAACCTTCCGCACGATCATACATAAGACCATCATACGCCCTGACAGTCTGAATGCCAAATAACCCTCACCGTCCCGATAATAAGGGGGGAATGGCAAGAAAACAACTCACGAACTTAGATATCCCGGCACGACGTTTTAGCCCAGCCACACGTCCTGATAAGGAGGATACAACTAAATGATAAAGAGAGTATAACTAAACAGATGACGTGACGTTCCAAACGTGGAAGAGCATGCTCAAAATATTAATATTATATATTAAATAAAGATATTATTATTATACTATTTTTATATATTTGTTGATTTTAAATGAAAAAAAACCTCCAAATCTTGATTAAGTGGATGTAGTGTTTATTGCTGATTGGAAATTTGGAACATGTTCCCAGTTGTAATTTTAATAAAAAACAACTTGTATTCCCGTACATTTTAATTATTGACGCCGACCTGTCATCACCTAATAGCACCGGTACCTTTACTCACCGACGTGAGTATCCATTAATTGACGATTTTCTGAGTTCTGAGTGAAGCAGGTGTGGAATATTATAGAGTGAACGGAATTCGAATTTGTTAAAAAAAAAGATGCAGGAGGTGAACGATGAATTTGTCAACGTTGGTGGTGGTATTGCAGTTGCTGCTTCGAAGCCCATTCCTCCTTGCTGTTTGAAGTCATCGGCTGCTATATCCGGTAACGAAGGGAAATACCACGCCACAGTTGTTTCGGGATGGTTC
Source organism: Zostera marina (assembly GCA_001185155.1). NCBI lineage: Eukaryota > Viridiplantae > Streptophyta > Magnoliopsida > Alismatales > Zosteraceae > Zostera > Zostera marina. Next base: position 2,311,454 of record LFYR01000981.1, on the reverse strand, counting down.
TCTCAAGTTCTTCCGTTGGACAATGGTCTGATACTACAGTTGCATATGTACACAAACACTCAACTTCCAGATGTTTTTTTGTTTAAAATTAATTTTGTTGCAGGTGAAGAAGATATGTATTACCATAATCCAATGTGGCCTGGTATTAATTTTAATGAATTGATTAATCATGCTCTTCATCTTCATCTTCAATTCTGGTATGTGATTCTGTATGCAGGAGAGTGCCATTCTATTAAGGTAGATGAGATTCTGTTCAAGGATAATTCGGATTACCAAGAAGTTTTAATATTCAAGGTTTGGAAATTGGAATTGGTTATAATATATTGATTGGAAATTGACATTTATATCAAACAATATTCGATTCATTGCTGCAGTCATTAAGTCATGGAAATGTGCTGGTGCTTGATGGGATCCTTCAACTGTCTGAAAAAGACGAATGTGCATACCAAGAAATGATAGCACATCTACCACTCTGTTCAATTCCATCCCCCAGAAAGGTAATATAAACAATATAAATATATATGTCTGCTACCATTTATTCACAGTTAATGACTGTAGGTACTGGTGGTTGGCGGCGGCGATGGTGGGGTGCTTCGTGAAATTGCTCGACATGAATCTGTGGAGTCCATCGATATCTGTGAGATAGATCAGATGGTGATAGATGTAAGATACATATGTTATGTAAACAAATATATTCATTTTCTTCTCTGATTCCTCAATTAATTTTGATTTAGGCATGTAAGATTCACTTCCCCAATCTATATGCTGGATTTGATGACCCAAGGGTGAATCTTCACGTTGGTGATGGTACTGTGATCAATTTGTGTTTATGTAATTATGTGACTAATTAACCTGCTAATTTAAATTTAAATACTCTGTTTGTTCTTAATCAGCTGTTGATTTCTTAAGGCAGACACCAGAATGCACATATGATGTGATTATTGTCGATTCATCTGATCCAATAGGTAGGAGGATGGATATATACTCAGAAAATATTGTTGATGTTGCCATGTTGGTTACTCTCGATCATCTCCATCTTTGTTGATCAGGTCCGGCGGTGGAACTGGTCGAGAAGCCATTTTTCGACACCCTTGCAAGGGCGCTGAAGCAGGGTGGTGTGCTTTGCAATATGGTAGAGAGCATGTGGCTCCACACACATCTAATCCAGGAAATGCTCTCTGTATCGCTTGCAACATTTAAAGGAAGCGTGAATTATGCCTGGACAACTGTTCCTACATATCCAAGGTAATCAATCAGATGATGCAATGCGACAATCTCTTAAATCTTAATTATTTACTTATATACTTTTGAAATGCAGTGGTGCTATTGGGTTTCTGCTATGCTCAAAGGATGATCCACTGCTTGATTTTTCAAATCCACTCAATCCAATTGAGAACCAATCTGTCAGCTTTCATAAGGATTTGAAGTTCTACAATTCAGAGGTAACCACTGATATTTCTTTGAAGTTTGATCAGTCAGTATATTTTAGTAGTTTTAATTTTGATTGCTTCGATTTCCTTGCAGATTCATCGAGCCGCATTCGCCTTACCTTCATTTGTGAAGAAGGAGCTTCATCATCTAATTCGCACTCCTCCTCTGGTAAGGCTCTGATTGATTAGTTCTTCTGCTGTGACTACTGCTTTATTTAATAAGTTGCAAACTGAAGAAATGTATGAATGGTTGGATGGATATTGGAATTCAATTTGCAGATAACTATGTTTGAATGGAACTCAGTTTTTGAATGAATGGATGAATATATAGTGCTCGAACTAAACCCGACTCACCCGAAACCCGAAATTTTTTATAAAAAAAACCTTAAAATATAAATAAAATTTTATTTTATATAAAACATTTTATAAAAATTTAATATATACATTTAATAAATTTTTTTTTTTTAAATCTAAATCCTAATATTATTATCATTTCCTTATATATCATATTTCATTTTCATCTTCCCTCTTCTTGCCGTCGGATCCATCTTCACATTTGAGTTTTTGCCTAAGAATTATTTAATATTTATCTTATTTAATATTTTAAAAATTATATGATGAAATTATTTAAATAACAAAGATTTTTATTCAAATTTTTATTAAAAAAATATCAAATCCGGATCCGAACAAATCAGACATCCAAATCCGAAATTTTAGGTCATCAAACCCAATATAAAAAAATCCGAACCCGTTTTTTTTTTTGCTAGGGTTCGGGTTTTCAGTTACTACCTAAAAGCGTAATTTACTGGGAAACTAACTGCTTTATTTTAAAACATGAAAATAATAAACCAAAAACAATTGAAAAAGTCATCGGCGAGAGAACGAAGAACGATAGGGGAAGTCTATGGAGACGGTTGAAATGGAAGAAAGCGGGATGGGCGTGCTGGTGTCTCTTTGCATAGAGGCGGCAACAAAAGACATTTACAGCGTTCAAAAGTGGCGGAGGCAGAGGAGGACGCTGGAAAGGTTGCCTTGTCAGCTCGGCAACGTTCTCTTCCGTCGTCTCCTTCGCCGGGGAATTCTGTACCCTTCCTTGCTCGAGTAAGTTTTTCTTTTTCTCTTCCTTCCCTATTACACGCTTGTCCACTAATTTTCTTGTTTATATTCGTAGCACTGTGGAATGAATTTTCGGAACGAATATCTAGGGTTTCTTTTTCTTTCTTTCTTTGAGATACATTCTTGTGAGACAATGGGAATTTTAAATCTGAGGGATGATTTGTTTATTTATGTAGAATTTTCCAATATTGCGTGGAAGATGTTGATTTAAAGGGTGAAACTTCTGTAGATGCAGAATGGATGGCATACTTGGGTGCATTTCGGTACCTTTGTTGTTTAAATTTAGCAGACTGTCGGGCAATCAATAATGCTTCTCTTTGGCCAATCACAGGTCTCCCTCGCCATCATATCGTTACACATTCATGATTCATGTGTAGTAGATATAAAAAAATTACTGTATGTTTCTTCTTATTTTAATCACAGGAATGACTACATTGAAAGAATTGGATTTGTCAAGATGTTTGAAGGTCACCGATGCCGGAATTGGACATTTGTTATCTAATTCGAATTTAGAGGTACTCGGTGTTTCAGAAACCAAACTAACAAGTGTGGGTGTCATGTGTTTCAAATCCCTTAAACACCTTCGAGTGTTGGATTTAGGCGGACTACCGGTCACCGATGCAGCATTACATTCTTTACTGGCCCTGACACAACTTGAAAAGCTTGATTTATGGGGTAGCAAGATTACCAATGAAGGTGCTTGCGAATTGAAGATGTTTCCAAAATTGACTTTTCTGAATTTAGCATGGACTTTTGTCACTGAATTGCCTTTCCTTCCATCAGTTACATATCTGAACATGAGCAACTGCAGCATCTACTTTATATTCAATGAAGAGAATATGGGATATACTTCTCGTTTAGAAAAACTTGTAATCTCTCAGGCGATCTTCAACAAAAATCCCAATGAAGAAGAAGAGGCATTTCGGTATCTACCAAAAAGTAACCTGTCATATTTGGATGTGTCAAAAACTTCCATATCTAACTTCCAGTTTTTAGTTGATATGAAACACTTAGAACATTTGAATCTCAAGTTTACCAAGTTGACTGACTATCTTCTGGATCCTATCATATGTGTTGGAGAAAACTTGAGGGATTTAAATATCGGCAGTACAAAAGTCACTTCTCAGGGAATTTCTAATTTAGTTGGGCATGTTCCAAAGCTTACAACTCTATGTCTTTCACATACTGGAATTGATGATTCAGTTCTCCCATATATTGGCCTCATTTCTTCTCTAAAGGTCATTGATTTAAGCGCCACATTCATTACAGGTATGTCTTCTCTCTTCTTATTTTGAAAAATTTAGTAATCCATGTCAAGTTATCAACTAATTGTCTTTTCTGATGCAGGATTTGCTAATTGTAGTGAGAACTACCAAGAAAAATCACTCTCACTTACTGCACTGCAAAATCTTAACAATTTGGAAATTTTAAATTTAGAAGAAACACCGTTAAGAGATGATGCCTTGCATCCATTAGCTTCTTTGAAAGGGTTGAAGTCTTTATTTCTCAAAGGAAATTTTCTATCAAATGCTTCATTAGAGATCACATCAAATCTCCCAAATTTGAAGTGTCTTGGCTTTCGTGAGGCTTTGCTTGCTTACTCAGAGCTTTGTTTATTTAAACCCCCAAAGATGCTAAATGTGCTGGATTTAAGAGGATCTTGGATCTTGTCAAAAGATGAAGTTTTACAATTATGTAATATGTTCCCGCATATTGAAGTGAAACATGAACTCAGGCCTGCCAACATCTCTAGTGATCGTTACAATATCCCTGGAAGTTCATCATCATCACCTTTCAGGAAAACAACTAAGACATCAAGTTCGACACACCTCCACTTATCTCAACTTTCTATAAATCCAAATGAAAAGTTTGCTGGTAAGCAAGAGGCTTCCTATTAATTTCATTCTGCAATGTCATTATATCCGTTCTGTTTAATGTCTAATTCAGTGTTTTCTGGTGGTATGATGACAGATGAAAGAATTAAGTATAGCATTGAAGAATTGCTTGATTTGCAAAATGCTTCTTCTTCTTCAGGTCTTCCAATCAATCTAAATACCGACCTGTTAAAAATGGATTAATTAAAAATACTCTGAAGTATGAGTTATTTTTTTGTTTAAATTGGAAATGTATTCTTTTGAAAAAGATTGAAAATTTGCGATTCTCTAAAAATTTAAATTATATTTTCTTATCTGTATATGCATTATGCAGCACTTAGATATCTGATTTTGCTTCTCTTTAAATAATTTCTACACCATCGGTTAAGTTAATTAGTATCTTCCTTTCTAATAAATAACATTGAGAATTTGACTCATTGTGAATGTTTATATAGAGTTTTCAAATACGAAATCCTTTTGCCACTTTTTCAGTCCACACTCCCACCGGTTCACTGCACTGGTGAGAAATCTTATTTAACTTTGGGCTTACATCATTTTAGACCTTACATTATCTTGCTGATGATTGAATATTTGTATCAGTGAACATTTACTAATTTAGTCCAAACATATATTTTTATTCATAGTTACAAAATCCCTAACCCTAAAAAAAATACTCCTCGAAGAAAAAAGTCAAATTGGTGCCAGACTGTCCCATCCACGAACGACCAACCCTTCAATTTATCCGTAATCACTTTACTCTTTCTTCCCAGATCCAAAATTAAGCCCCCAAATTGCCAAAACCTAATATTTTCTTGCACAGATACCAAGATAATCTTGTCCTCTAGTCTCCACTGGAATAATCTCCTTTGTTCATTTTATTGTGTTTTTCTTTTCTTTACATTATCATTTTCGTGTTAATGCTATTCAGATCAAACTGTGTTTTTAGCAAGTTGCATCGTGAATCCCCTTAAATCTTAAAGAAATCAAAAGCTGATTTTTATTGTTTATCAGAATCAAAACAGACGAATTGAGAAATGGAGACAGTAGATGCTTGCCGTGGTTGGGCGTCAAGAAATTCTTCTGGTGTTCTGTCACCTTTCAATTTCAGTCGAAGGTACGAATTAAATGGAATGACAGAATTTCATTTTTAATATAACTAATCTGATCATTACCAATCATGCAGGTTTGTTGGGGGTGACGATGTTTCTCTGCAGATAACACATTGTGGAGTTTGCTATGCTGATGTCTTATGGTCACGGAATGGACATGGAGATTCAATGTATCCTCTAGTTCCTGGGTATGTTCAATTACTTCGATATAATAAATATAATCAATCAACTCGATTGAAACATTTTGATAAATCCATAATTTTCCCCAACTTGATCAGGCATGAAATTGTGGGAATTGTAAAAGAAGTAGGTTCAAATGTAGAAAACTTTAAAATTGGCGATCATGTGGGCGTTGGAACTTATGTTGACTCATGCAGAGATTGTGATTTATGTAACCAGTACATTGAATCCCATTGTTCAAAAGCGGTTCTTACTTTTAATGGTGTTGGAATGGATGGTACTGTTACACAGGGGGGGTATTCCAGCCACATTGTAGTCCACAATAGGTATAAATGTATAATTTTATGATTCATATCCATCTAATGCGTCATGAAACTGGTACTTATGGTATCAGCATCACTATTGAATGTTTGGTGGGAAATTCGCAATAACAGGTATTGTTTCCAAATACCTGATGGCTACCCATTAGCAAAGGCAGGCCCTCTTCTTTGTGCTGGTATAACGGTTTACACTCCTATGATGCGTCATAACATGAATCAACCTGGAAAATATCTTGGAGTTATTGGCCTTGGCGGGCTTGGGCATATGGCAGTGAAGTTCGGAAAAGCTTTCGGATTGAATGTAACTGTTATAAGTACTAGTATATCAAAGAAAGACGAAGCTCTCAATCTTCTTGGTGCAGATAAATTCGTCATCTCATCAGATAAACAGCAAATGGAGGTAAATTTAGGTTAATTACTTGTTAATGGATATGTCATTTTCTTTAATGCATATTTTTCAAAAGCTCTCACTAAAGATTACCATCACGTAATTATGACTTAAGGAATCAAGTAATTCACTGGACTTTTTGATTGACACCGCTTCTGGAGATCACCCTTTTGATCCTTACATGTCACTTCTGAAGGTTGGTGGGATTTGCACCTTGGTTGGATTTCCAAGTGAAATTAAACTAAGCCCGGCTAGCCTTAATCTTGGTAATTTTGTGTACATCTTTTCTTCGTCTTCCTCATTTGTTTTTTGTTGTTGTAATTTGTAAATCAGTTGATATTTGATTGTATATTGTGCATCTGTACTTGTCTGGTGACATTTGCATGTAGGGGCTAAAACTATCGCAGGAAGTTTGACGGGTGGAACTCAACGGATAAAGGAGATGTTGGATTTTTGTTCTGCCAAAAAAGTGTACCCTGAAATTGAACTCATCAAAATGGAGCAGGTGAATGAAGCTCATGATAGGCTTGTGAAATCCGATATTAAGTTTCGGTTTGTTATCGACATCGCAAACTCTTTGGGGTGAACATTCATCTGAAAGATTTGTTTTCTATTCAAGCAATCAGAACATGACTGATTGAATGAATTCATTCTAGATTTGTGTATGTCTCGTTTGAAAATAAATTTTAGTATGTCTGTAATGAAGAAATGTTGAATTGAAAACAGAGTGAAAACGTAATCCAAATTGAATGAATTAATATTTCACAATTGAGTTCTATATATACTTATACAGTATACTAACTACCTCTAACAACTATTTTAACTCTCTCTTAATACTCCCTCTCAAACTGAAGAACTTCAGACTAAGAAAGAAAAAAACATTAATACAGAGCATCATTTAAGTTTCAAAAGTCAAATTAAACTTTACTCTCTTATTTGTTCTTATAAGCCAGCATCATCCATTGTTGGTACCATGGACCGCGGACCGCGGCCCATGGACCGAACCGGACCGGACGGCCCAGGCGGACGGACGGGCGGGCGGACGAGTGGACGAACGGGGCTGACCGTACAAGCCCACGAGGCCCAATAACAACAGGTGAAGGCTATAAATACCTCCCTTGGCCCAACTGGGAGGGGGGTTGACAATTCTGGAGAGTGAACACTTGGGAGAGTTGAGGTTGTGAGCTTACACCGACGAGCCCACACACCAACAGTGGTGAACCTGACGTGAAAGAAATACATGGCGGCCGGAGAGAAGAGGATGACGAAGAGCAGTTACCAGGTGGGGGAGAGCTCCAAGCGACCCGAGCGGGAGCTGGAGGAGTATCGGCCGGAGCGACGTCACTCCCGGGACCGGTACTCAGAGGAAGTAAGGGCCAACGAGGAGTGGGACGACGAGGATAGGCTGCGTATGGAGCTCGAGGAGATCAGGTACGGCTGGGAGTCACCCGAGAGGCGCCGGCACAAAGGGGCGGCATCGCCACCGAGGGCCAGGAGAACGAAGTCCCGGTCGCGATCCCGGGAGAGAAGGGAGAAGGAGCGCGAGAAGCTCCGACGAAGAGAACGCGCGGAGGAGAGGGATCGCGCGGAGAAAGAGAGCAAACGGGAGAGGATGCAGCTCGTGGAGCTAATATCCAACCTGCAGGAGAGCCAGCGTCAACTGCAAGAGCAAGTCCATCAGCTCACGGTGACCCCGCATACCCTGGAGTCGGACGGGGGCGGGGGAGGAGATCCCGTGTACGGGCCGCCCGCCCCCCCGGAGGTTAGACTCGGCAGCGACGCCCCACCTGAGGAGCCTCCGCGAGCAATAGTGGCGACGACGTCGGGGGGGGGCAGTGGGGAGGCCCTGGCACAGCACCTACTGGACGAAGAGTACCCACTGGGCTGGAGAGCCCCGAAGATCCCCTACTACAAGGGCGACACGGACCCGGAGGACCACCTACACTCCTTCAAGACCAACATGGAGGACAGAACAAATAGGAGAGACATCTGGTGCCGGATGTTCCGAAGGGCCCTTACGGGCGACGCGATCGCATGGTACAGAACATTGCCAACAGGGTCCGTACACACTTACGAGGGCTTGGTGGAGGTTTTCCGAGCGGCGTTCGCACACCGTAGGAGGAGGCCCAAAATCAAGGCAGCCCTCAGCACGGTCGTACAGGGAGAGTCGGAGAGCACGCGCACGTACATGGACCGGTTTGCAAGCGAGGTGCAGAAGATTGAGGGGATCTCGGAGGAGGTGGTACTGTACGCCCTAACGAACAGCCTTCGGCCCACGTTTTTCGCGGGGGACTTAGTAAGAAAGCCACCGAAAACCTTCGCCGAGGCCATGGAAAGGTCCCACGGGGAGAGCAACGTGGAGGATTATCTGGGTGCAAAGATCCAGGAATGCAGGCGACAGCAGAGGGGAAAGGGCGCCCCCGGGGGCGCTGGGGGGGGGCAGCAGCAAAGCCAACCCCAACAAACGCAGGCCAAGCCCCAGGCGGCACCGCAGGCGCCAGTGTACAGGACCGGCACCCCGGTGGCAGCAGGACGGAAGGAGGCAGGCCCCGCCCCGGCGGCAAACCAGAGACAGGTTTTCCTGACGTTATACGGAACAGGAACCCTACCCCTGCCGAGACCAATGAGGAAAGACACGGCGGCATTCAGGGATACCCGCCGATTTTGCGAATACCATGAGGACAATGGCCACACAACGGCCGAATGCTTGAACCTTGCGAAAGTCCTCAGCAAAATGAAGCCCGCGAACGGAGCCCCCCAGGCCCTGACGGCGAACCGCCCGGCGAGGATCCCCACGGGACACCAAGCGCCGAAGCAGGAACCAGCGGACGAGACTATAGGGGACATCCTCACTATCGCCGGCGGCGGCGCATCGAGAGGTGACGACCCGTGGGAGGGCCGGCGGTACGCGTCAGACGTGGATCGGGCAGCAGGGGCTAAGCGCCCGCGTATAAACTTGGACATCTCGTTCACGGAGGACGACATGAAGGACATTACCACTCCCCACGACGACCCCCTGGTCATAACCCCCATCTTCCAAAGGGGAGACAAGTCCAGCGTGCGATTACACAGGGTGCTGGTCGACACGGGAGCGTCGGTGGACATACTGTACTGGAACGCCTTCGTCGACCTTGGGTTGGCCCGAGAAGACCTACTCCCATGTCGGGCCCCCATCAGGGGATTCGGTCAGTCGGAGGTCCCGGTGGCAGGAACATTCACCCTCCCAGTGACCTTGGGTCGGCACGCTCAGGCCAAGACAGTAGAGGTTGTATTCACGGTCGTCAACTTCACATCAGGATACAACGCCATCTTGGGGAGAACAGCGTTGCACGCCTTCCAGGCGGTAATGTCATCACTCCACCAGTGCCTCAAGTTCCCAACGGAGGCGGGAGTGTGCACAGTCCGAGGCTCCCAGAAAAAGGCGCGCGAATGCTACTTCAATTCGGTCGGTGAGGTGATGACATCGAACGAGGGCCTACCCCACTCAATGCGGGAACGCACAGCAAGGCCCGAACCGGCGTCCCACACGATTCAAGCATCCCTCGGGCGGGGCGAGGTGCGAATGGGAAAGGACCTCCCGCAGAACATCAGGGAAGGTCTAGAACAACTCCTGAGGAAGAACGAAGACTTGTTCGCCGGCGAGTTGGGGGAATTGGACGGCGTGCCAAGGGCGCTGGCGGAGCACAGACTAGCAGTGGCCCCGGGCGCCCACCCCGTCAGGCAAAAATTACGCCCGCTAAGGGCGGAAAAGAGGGAGGCGGCCGAGACGGAAGTCAAGAAGCTCCTCCAAGCGGGGTTCATTCGTCCGGTACGCTACCCCGCCTGGTTGTCCAACGTGGTAATGGTAAGAAAGGCAGATTCGGGGTGGAGGATGTGCGTGGACTTCACCAACCTGAACAAAACTTGCCCCAAGGACAGCTACCCACTGCCGTCGGTGGACCGGCTGGTAGACCAAAGCTCCGGGTGCGGGATGCTGAGTTTCATGGACGCACACTCGGGATACAACCAGGTGCCCATGGCACGGGAAGACGAGGAGAAGACGTCGTTCATCACAGAAATGGGCACGTTCTGCTTCAAGGTAATGCCGTTCGGCCTGCGCAACGCCGGGGCAACGTTCCAGAGGCTAATGGATAAAACATTCAAGACACAGATAGGGAGGAACGTAGAAGTGTACGTGGACGACATACTGGTCCGATCAAAGGAGGCCGAAACGCATTTGGCCGACCTAGAAGAGACCTTCGCCAACATCCGTAGAGCGGGACTCAAACTAAAAGCGAAAAAGTGCGCGTTCGGAGTTAAGGAAGGGCATTTCCTCGGTTTCCGAATCACGCCCGAAGGAATCAAGCCAAGGGAAGAAAAGGTGGAGGCTGTGACGGCCATGAACCCCCCGCGGACGTTGAAGGAGGTCCAGAAGCTAAACGGGAGGGTGGCAGCGCTGAGCAGATTTCTGCCAAGGACGGCAGATCGTTTGAAGCCTTTCTTCCAACTGTTAAGAAACCCGGGACCCAAGGTGGTATGGTCAGACGAGTGCGAGAGGGCGTTCAAGGAACTCAAGCGCCAGCTTTCGAGCCTGCCAACGCTCCGCCCACCAACGAGAGGAGAGCCACTCACCATGTACGTAGCGTGCTCGGAGGCGGCCGTTAGCGCGGTCCTCATCTCGGAAGCAGGAGGCACACAGAGGCCAGTGTACTACCATTCCCGTTCATTGATAGGGGCGGAGGAGAGGTACCCGGAAATCGAGAAGCTAGCCCTGGCGGTAGTCTCGGCGGTCCGAAGGCTGAAGCCGTACTTTCACGCCCACACGGTCACGATCCCAACGGCCTACCCACTACTGCAACTCCTGCAGAAGCCGGACGTCTCGGGAAGACTAACCAAGTGGGCCATGGAACTCAGCGAGTTTCACCTAGTCATCGTGCCAGCAAGGGCAATCAAGGGGCAGGCAGTGGCGGACTTCATGGCCGAGTTAGCCCCGAGAGGAGTGGTGGAGGCAGACGAGCAGTGGTGGACGGCCCACGTGGACGGGTCGTCCAGCAATAGCGGATGCGGCGCGGGGGTCGTGGTTGCGTCCCCGACAGGGGAAAAAATCGAGTACTCGATCCACTTCGAATTCCGGGCGACTAACAATGCAGCGGAATACGAAGCCCTCCTTTCGGGGATCCGGCTAAAGCGCGCGCTAGGCGCGTCCAAGGTACATTTCTACACGGACTCCCGGCTCGTAGCCAACCAAGTCAGGGGGGACTTCGTGTCCAAGGAAGACTCCATGGCAAGCTATGTCACCGAGACAAGAATGGCCTTGGGAAAGCTCAAAGAATGGAGGATCTCTCAAATAGGGAGAGAACACAATGGGGAGGCCGACACATTAGCCAAACTAGGGGCGTCCCCGGGAAAAAAGGAGGGAAGGTGGATCCGGATCGAGAACCAAGAACGTCCGACGCCGACCGCCGACCGCGGGCCAGCCAGAGCGTGCGGGGTAATAACTTCGGGGGACTGGAGAACGCCGATCACAAGGTTCATCTTGACAGGCGAAACGCCATCAGACCCGATGGAGGCCAGGAAGCTAAGGAACAGGGCGGCCTGGTTTGTAGTAGCTCAGGATAAGCTATATCGACGGTCGGCAGCAGAAGAGGTCCCCCTGCGACTATGCGTCCCACGCGAGGAGGGGAGGGCCATCGCACGAAGCCTGCACGAGGGGGCAAGCGGAGCGCACCAGGGCGGCAGAGCGCTGGAGAAGCAAGTGGCCAGGCAAGGGTATTACTGGCCCGAGTCAATAAAAGATTCAGAGGAAATTGTTGGCCGATGCGACGCGTGCCAAAGGCATGCGAACGTCCAGAGAAGGCCGTCCACCGTGATAAAGGCCGTAGCGACACCGGTACCATTCGCAAGGTGGGGAATCGACATAGTAGGACCATTCCCGCCGGCGTCTAGAGGGAGGAAGTTCCTGTTCGTAGCGGTCGACTATTTCACAAAGTGGGCCGAAGCGGAGGCCACAAACACGATCAGCGAACAGAATGTGCTGAACTTTGTTTTCAGGAACATCGTCTGCCGTTTTGGGGTCCCGATCCAGATAATAACGGACAACGGGACACAGTTCACGGGAAAGAAGTTGAGAAAGTTCTGCGAAGACAGCGGGATCAAGCTAAGCTTCGCGCCAGTCTACCACCCGCAGGCTAACGGGCAGGTAGAAGTAACGAACCGAACAATAACGTCGATCCTGAAAAGGAAGGTGGGCGAACACCCGGGAAACTGGGCGGACCTAGTCCCAGAAACCATGTGGGCGTACCGCACGACCATCCGAACGCCCACGGGTCAAACACCTTTCGCCCTCGCATTCGGGATGGAGGCAGTAGCGCCAGCTGAGTTGGTATGGCCAACCGCGCGTATCGAGCAGTTCCAACCGGGCACGAACGACCAAGCCATGTTCCTAGAAAGGGAGTACTTGGAGGGCCGGAGAGAGGAGGCGTCTATCAGGGATCTAACTTACAAGCGAAGGGTGGCAAGGTACCACAACGAAAGAGTGGCCGACAAGAACTTAGCGCCGGGAGACTTGGTGTTGAGAAACGCCAAGGTAACGGGAGTCGATCAGACGAAGGGGAAACTGTCACCAAAGTGGGAGGGCCCGTACGTCATTACGGACGAAATCCAGCCCGGCATCTTTCGCCTGGGATACGAGGACGGGCAGGTGATAGAGAGAACGTGGCATGCCGACAATCTAGAGAAGTACAGGCGGTAAAGCGAGACGCACGCGAAACAACACCACCACTATTGTATCTGTTTTCTACGTCGGGCGTCCCCTGACCACGGCACATGATGCCCAATAAAAAGCACCCCGGAGTGCACCCTTTAAAAGCGTTGTTGTAAAAGAAAAAAAAAGGGGGCAGCCCGCCGAATTGTAAAAGAAAAAAAAAGGGGGCAGCCCGCCGAAAAGGCCGGCGGAGAAGTCTCGAGGTCGGACGACCACGTGGGACAATCCGCCTGGGCCCAGGCCGCTCCCCCGAGTAAGAAAAAGCTGGAGAAGCCCGCCGAAAAGGCCGGCTGGGCCCAGGCCGCTCCCCCGAGCAAGAAAAAGCTGGAGAAGCCCGCCGAAAAGGCCGGCGGAGAAGTCTCGAGGTCGGACGACCACGTGGGACAATCCGCCTGGGCCCAGGCCGCTTCCCCGAGCAAACGTAAAACAGAGAAGCCCGCCGAAAAGGCCAATGGAAGGTCCCCGGGGCCGAAAGGCCACACGGGAACGTCCGAAGGGCCCAGGCCGCTCCTCTAAGGAAAAAACGGTTGAAGGAAGAAAGGAAGCGGAAGCGACAGATAAGCAGGGAAACGAAAACGAGAGGAGAGGGCAGACGGGTCGACGGCCGAACAAAAAGCGAGAGAAAACAAGTAAGTAAAAGAACAGGAAAAAGTTAAGTATTATTACAATGCAGGAAAAAGTCAAGTATTGTTCCTCCCGTACGAAAAAAAAACAAACACCCGATACGGGCCGACTAGTCAAGGGGAGGGTCCACGTAGTCGGGGAAGTCAGCCTCGAGGTCCTTCTCCTCACTGTCGCTCACGTCCACGGGAGGTTGAAAGGTAGGGGCGCCGGCTTTTTCCCAATCGTCAAACTCTTTGCAGCTCCGAGGCACCACGCCGCGCGAAAGGGGCGGGTAAACAAGCGAACACATCTTGCGCCCGTGCACGTAACCCTTCCAGAAGCCCAGACGCTTCGAGTCGGCTAGCAGTACGGCGTGATCCGCTTGCATACCGGCCAAGCGATTCTTGAAGTCGGGAATAAACTCCTCGATAAAAGAGGCCTGCGCGGCGTCCGCCCGAGTTTTCTCTTCCTCCGCAGAACGGCGCAAGTCGTCGGCCAGACGGTCACGTTCGCACTTGACGACGTCCAACTCGGTTTTCACGGCCTCAATGGTGGCTTCCGCGGCGGCAAGTTTGTTTTCCGCGGCGACAAGTTTGTTTTCCGCGGCGGCAAGGTCGGTCGTTTTACGCTGAAGCTCCCCGTCCAGCTCAGCGCCCCTTCCCAGCCGAACGTGGGCAAGGACAGAAAGCTGCAGCAGATGATGGTATAGGTCGAGGTCGACGGCCGAAAGGGGACGAGCGCGCAGTTGAACGAACTCATCTTCGGACGCCATCAGAGAATGAACATCCGCGAGCCTTTGCTTAAAGATCCCGCCAAGGCGCGGCAGAAGGGTCACGGGATCGAGGGGGGTACAGCCGTCAAGGGTCTGCTGAAGATCTTTCATGACAGCCCTGAAGTGCCCGTCTTCAAAATGCCCGCCTCCCGACGAAGACGCAAAGAAGTGGTCGAAGGCCCCGTCCGACGGAATGTTAGAGTGGCTGGCACCAGGGCTGTTCTCAGAAGTGTCCAAGTCCTCAATTTGGACCGAGTCCTTCTCCAAGGAGGCGGCGACCGATTTTCGTTTCTCAGCACGCTTCTTCTTCTTTTGCCGTCGGTCGGACCGGCTGTCTCGAAGGGGGGCACCCGGGGCGTCACGAGGGGAGTCCGGGACGCCGACCTCGATGATATTGATGGGAGACTCGTCAAGGGGAGTCTCGAAGCAAACTTCGTCGGCTTGCCTCTTCTTGTTGCGTTTAGGCGGCGGGCCGTCCCGAAAGTAGGGCGCCTTTACGGGCAAATCCAGATGGTCCTCGTAGGACCAGGTGGCCAGCGTCCGGACGTTGACGGGCCCGTGGCGATAAACCTCGACGAGGATGTCCTGAGCAACGGCGGCCATGGGATCCAAGCTGTCTCGGGACGGAGCGGCGGCTCGCTTCAGGGACGACAGCACGGTCCAGCGGGTGGGGAAACACGCACCCGAGTCCAACGTTCCAAGGGCACTGACGGGGACGAAGAAGAAGCGGTCCCGCCAGTGATGGGACCGGTCGACCAGCCCGTCGAAGAGGGCGCCGGTGGAACGCTGAGCGACTAACACACGGCGAGGATCGGTGGGCATGGAGGTCATCGTGAACCACGTCAGGAAGACCGGTAGAGAGACTGGGCAGCCGGCGCGACGTGAGAGAATGTCGAAGATCACGAAACGGTCGATGGCCGCCGGAGGGAACTGAGAAATGGTCACGCCGCAGTAAGACATCGCCTCGGCCACCAAAGACGGAAGCGGAAGAACGAGACCGGCGTCGGCGAAGGGCGTGTAGAGGGCGACCGAGCCCGGCGGCGGATCAGAGGCAACACGCTCGCCAGCAACAGTGAAGGGGAGGTCGGGCTGGCCCATCTTCACCAGCGCCTCCCGGATCGCGTCGACCCCGACGGTGGACAGAGGGTCCTTGGCGGAGGGAGCGACGAAGAGCGACGAACACACCTTGCTCGCCGAAAGGCGTGAGCCGTCACGACCGGAGGAGGGAGCGGAGGCCATCAGCAATCTGGGAGAGAAGGTGGGGAAGAATGAAAGAAGGGAAAGGAAGTCAGTCGCGAGAAGCGAGTGAGGGTTTATATAGGGTTCAAGGAGGGCGCGGAAAACGAAGCATCGCGTACCCGGGTTGGTCAGAGTCAGATGGGCCGGGAAGCCCCCGACGGAGCCCAAGAACCGGCCCGTCGGGGGCGAGGGCGAAGGTCAGGGACCGACGCGGTCGGCGGAGCTGGGGAGAGGCGCCCGTAGTAAGCTCGGCGGAGTCCAGCGACCGAACGACGCAAGAGGAGCGCGGTGGGGGAGTCCAGATGGGCCGACAGGCAGACCCCACCAACGAAACGACGTAGCAGGGCGACGTCTGAGCCGGCGATAGGGGGGCCCGGCACGAGGAACGGGAGCAGAGCTCGAGAAGGATGCGGGCAACGTCGACAGAAGACGCCGTGATGCGCGAATCTGCACGGACGTGCGAAGGCAGTCAAAAAGAAAAAAAAAACAACAAAAAGGGGGCAAAGGCATTTTTCATTAAATAAAACCAAGTGCTACAAGCGGCCGGTGGCACGGCGGGAAAAAGTACACAACGCACAACAATAGCTAATTCCGGATATAAAAAAGAAATAGGAGAGAAGTTGAACGAGGCGCGCCCCAGACGTCGTCCCATGGAGGCGGATCCACGGCTCGGATGAACGTGGTCGCGGTCGCGGACGTCCCCCGGACGAACTTAAGGGGCTGGCTTCGAGGATCCCGACAGAAGGTGGCGCAGGTCATGGGCCGGAAGGGACGAAGACCCGCGGGAACGACGAGGACCCCGCGGCCGGCGGCGCCTCGGAAGGGGCGTTGGATCAGCGACGGCAGCAGGAGCGACGGTCGTACCTTGTGCGCGGGAAGCACGCGAAGTTCCAGCAGAGCCCGACGCGCCAGGATAGGTGATGAGGGGAAGCTCTGCGACAAGGTCGTCGCAGCGAATCCGGTTGAGGCGGCGGTGGACGTCGACCAGCACGGCATTAAGGCGCTGAGTCTCGGCTACGGCGACACTGTTGGGGACTCCAGTAGGCGACAGCAGGCACAGGGCCCAGGTAGCATGTTGAGCCTGCACTTCGCGGCCATACTCCTCAAGGATGTCTCGAGCACTCATGGTGGAAAGGAGAGGGGATGTGGAAAATAAGGCTCTCGAGCAGCCTATTTATAGAGAAGCAATGAAGGAGGGGCCCGAGAACCAAGGAGCTTTAATGAGAGCAGGTGGGGGTCGAAAGGGGGGTGGACGGCCCCAGGCCCCCGGGCCTGCTAAGGAAGGGGGGAGTACTGTTGGTACCATGGACCGCGGACCGCGGCCCATGGACCGAACCGGACCGGACGGCCCAGGCGGACGGACGGGCGGGCGGACGAGTGGACGAACGGGGCTGACCGTACAAGCCCACGAGGCCCAATAACAACAGGTGAAGGCTATAAATACCTCCCTTGGCCCAACTGGGAGGGGGGTTGACAATTCTGGAGAGTGAACACTTGGGAGAGTTGAGGTTGTGAGCTTACACCGACGAGCCCACACACCAACATCCATCACTCCTCTATTTAAAAAAACACAAATTATACAGAATAAAATACGACGACGTCGAGAGTTTTCCAACTATATGTGTAATGATATAATTCTGCGGAGAAATGGAAATTTTAAATGTTCAGATTTTTATGTCCTGATTAGTGATCAGGGCTGTAAATGACCAGACCCGGACGTCCGAGCCGGACTACTTTTAGACCCATTAAAGGGTTTGAACCCGTAGGTCCGGGGCCGGTCAATTAGTAACCCGGGTCCAGATTAGCCAGACCCGGATATTATAAATGTTTAAGATAAATATTTCATAATATATTAATAACTTAGGAATTAAATATAAATATTTTAATATATATTTTATAATATATTAATAACTTAAGGGTTAAATATAATTTTTTATTGATTTTACTAATTTTTTTAAACTATTTTTTGTATATTTAATTATTTATTGATATTTTTAGGTAAAAAAATCATTTATTGGATCCAGACCCGGACTAATTTCATGGGTCCAGACCCAAGCCAGCAATCCAGACCCGACCCATTTATAGCCCCTAGTCCTGATATTAATTCTTTGAAATATCTAATTTTTTTTCTTTGTATTTAATATTATTATTACTCTTATAAAAAATTATATTAATGTAAAAGTCAAACTCATATTAATAATATTCCATCCTTGTTACGTACTTCAAAAATCGAGGGTTGACATTGATATTTGATGCTTGATAGCGAAATTGATTGATCCACACCGTCCGAACGCAAACTTTGCATCTGATCCGTTCGAATAAGTTTAATAAACCCTAATAAATAATAATAATAATACAAAAATGAGTTTTTAATTTTTTATATATATAAATTATAAAGAGACACGTGGCGTGATAAGATAGGTTATTGATGGAATTGTACTACTACTTACCTACTTTATTTTATACCTCTAATTTAATTTATTTTCTCATTATTCCATCTTCCTTCCAAAATTTGGCTCGGCCAGTGTCAACTTGCCGCCGCAGTTGACGGAGTTTCTACCAAATCTGGAATCGGTGTACAGCTACGTAGGTCAGTCTATTCTTCCTGTCTCCAAATCTGTTTTCTATCCCAAGTTCTTGGATCTGGATCAGAAAAAAAATCGGTAGTTTTTCGTTTGGTCTGATTGTTTTTCCTGTACTTACTTCATCGGATTGGACTTGAGTTTTCAATAAAAAATGATCTTTTTCTGGTCTTATTAATGATTTAGATGTAATTTCGATGATCTGTTAATGGAAGATGAATTTTATAGACTTTAAATCAATGCTTCTTTTTGTAGAGGGTATTCTGATTGTTTGTATAATGGATTTATGTTCTGTGGACTTTAGGATGTGAATCAGATCTGAGTACTTTGTTTCTTTTGAATTATTATAGATCTGCAAACGAATTCAATAGTTAACTAACACAAATGTTGTTTTAAATAAATACCCCAACTGTAGTCTGTAGAGAATATAAATGAAACACAATCACTACACATTATAACAATATACCAATCAATATATTTTTAAGGAGGCTAACTACCCTTTTAATTACAGCTGATTGTTAATTGAAAGTTGAAACTTCCAGGTTTCTTTCATGGGCACTGTCATGGATTCTCCGTCTGAGGTAAAGGTATTACTAAATACTTGTTTTTTATTTTTTCATCTAGCCTTTTCTAGTTTATGGCTAATTGAAATTTTTTTTGGTTAGTAACTTGTAACATGTTATTGATAGTTTATCCTGATCTGTTAGTAACTTAACACTTTTATGATTTATCGCTAATCTTGATGTTTATTTCACGAAAATGAAAAACAGCATGCTAATTTTTTTTAAATGATTATTTTCTAATGTTGGTTTGCTTCCCCTAGAAATTGAAATATTTTTAACAATTCAAAACCAGATATGTTCTTCTGATTTTTTTTTTGAAAGCTTCTTTTGATGTTTTTATTTGGCGAGGTTTTAAGCATTATGTCTCAATTCTTAAACCTCATTAAATAATTAAATGTTTCAACAACAAATTTCTGTTATCGCCTTTAAGGGCCAACCTCTTTTTAGAGTAACAGATAATTTTTTTTTAGTGTCCCTTTTAATGGAAATCATCTTTTAGTATCCCTTTTAAGGGAGTTCATCTTTCACATTCATGTCTTTCTTTTTAATACTTAGCTGTTATAAATTTCTTTTTCTTTTTCGGTTTTATTTTATTTTTTTTCATTCAAAATGATTTTTTGCTCACAGGTTGTCAATGGAAGTTTGTCAAATGGTAATAAATTTGTGGTCGTGTTTGTTTTGGGTATGAATCTTAAAACTTACATTTGTTTTCTTCTTCAGAAAAATATTCTTTTCAAAATGACATCGATTCCAATAATTTTTAAAAAATAATTGCTGCAATTGATATATGTTCTTTTAAAAACATGCAATGTACGCTTTTCCAATATTTTAGATGTACTTTTCATTCTTAATTATTGTGTTAGATTTTCTTAAGCTTTGAATTATGATCAATCATTCATTGGTTTCTACTTACCTAGATTGGTAACAAATAAGAAAGGTTGTGTTTATGTTTGTTCATTTAGAAATAACATGCATCAACATTTTTTTTCTGTCAATAATTGAATTATGCATTTAAACTTCACTTCTAAACTTCACCGATTTATCTTTAACTTTTAATGATCATTTTAATGGCGATGATTAAAAAAAATCATGGTAAGTTGTAACAATTTTTTTTCCTGGATGAAGATAAAATTTAATTAGAAATGAAGTGGGTCTTGCCCAGTTTTACAATATAAACAAAGATAGAAATACAAATACCCTTAACAGACTAGCACCACTCAGTGATGGGAAGAGTCCTCAAGGGCAGAAACAACACATTAGCTCAGCCATTGTGAAATGGTTGAGGTTTTCACAATTCATATGTCTGCAGGATTAGTCTTCACATCAAAACAGATTTTACAGTCTTTGAGAAACTCCGTAACTACCACTTCCACAGGTCTGAAAACCAAGCTTTTTGACGCGGCCAGGCGACCAGGCGATGCCTGGGACCGCATACCGCATATGCGACCGCCTGGTCGCATATGCGGTCAAATATGCGACATGTTATTTTTATTATTTTTTTTATTTTTTTTTCAATATACCCCCTGTATTTTCCATATTTTAAATAAATCCCTGATATTATAAGTCATAATAAAAATCATAAATGAAATAATATAGTAACTAATGATACTTAAACTCTTAAAATCACAAAAACTTAAAGAAACATACAAAACAACAAAACTATTAGTTTCAACTTTCAAACATCAAAGTACAAGTGTAATGCAAACACTTAGTTCTTAGTTCTAAGTTCTAACTACACTAGTTCTAACTACACTAGTTTTTTAATTTAATAGGGTTAATGGATCGGGTTTATCCGGATCCGACCCGGATCCGGCTAAACCCAATAATATGCGACCCCCCAAATATGCGATGGGGGGTCACCGCCTGGTCGCATATGCGACAAATCAAAAAGCTTGATCATACTGAATCTGAATGTATCCCAATATTATTTCAAGGTTTCACCTAAGAATTGTTTTTCCGGAGTTCAAATCTATTCTTCATTTCTATTCATATTTAACCCTCTCCTATATATAATATATTGAGCTAATGACATCTTTCAATATTCGTAA
This sequence comes from Zostera marina, assembly GCA_001185155.1. NCBI lineage: Eukaryota > Viridiplantae > Streptophyta > Magnoliopsida > Alismatales > Zosteraceae > Zostera > Zostera marina. The sequence continues at coordinate 2,290,488 of LFYR01000981.1, read as the reverse complement.
AACAAAAAATAAATAAAGAAAACATGAAACGGTAAAAGAAGAAGAAGAATGTACCGAGTTTTAATGACTTAACCTCTAGCCTTAAGCTCAGCGAGTCTCCTTGAAAGATCATCCTCATCGACCTTATCCTTCTCTTTCCCAGAAACAACATGTGCTGCAGCCTGCGGCAATCCAACTGAAACTTCCAAACCATAATCATCGGCTACTTCCTGCATTAAACTAGAAACATCAGCCTCAGGAGTGGAAAGACTAGTCGATCCTGCCATGGAGCTCTCCATGAATTCTGCCTGAACTTCCATATTAACAAACTGCTTCTCAAAATTGTCCATTGTTTCTGACATCTTCTGCAAGTTCCCAGTGGCAAGCGTTGTGTTTAGGGATTTGACGATGTTACCCATTGATTTACCAACAGCTTGCATCTTGGCTTGGGTGTCGAGACGGGCAACAACAGCATCAAGACGGGATGATAGCCGAAGGTAGTTGAGTTGTTCATTGCGTTTTCGGATGGAATTTTCAGCATAGATCCTGGCGCCATCCATGTTACCTTTCTCAATCGCTTTCTTTACTTTGAGTTTCTCAGATTTCTCTTCTTTCTCACATTTACGAGCTTGTCGTTGAAGTGCTTTGGATGTGAACTTGAGATCCATGATCTGGTTCATTAGCTTCCCTGCGCTCCCCATTCTTCTAGATTAAGGTTTTGTTCTCCTCCGTTCTGCTCCTGCTTTCTTTCGAGAAAAATAAGCTGTAAAAGAAATTAAAGAATCACATACCAACCATCACCATATAAATAAATATATTTACTATTTAGGATGTTTGCAAAAAAAAAAAAAAATCAAAATTTTAAATTTTAAACAGAGAATAAATTAGAGATAGATAGCATCTACAAAATCAAATACATGGTAAGAAATAAAAAGTAAGAATCTAAGATGAACAACGAAAGAATCTGCAATAATTAAAATCAAGAATAAATTTTGGCGAACCATCGCATATATTGGTCTTCACTCCATAATAGAGTAAATTCATAACCTAGCATACTCGAGTGATCCTAAGTTCTGCATATTGAAGAATGAACTAAACTCACCTTCAATGTAAGCTTGAAATGGTAAGGAAGATCCCAAAACGAGTTAGGGTTTGGACGATTTTCGATTTTAGGGGTAAAAGGAAGACGACGGGTGAGAAAGGCTGAAATACTGAGATTTTAATTTGACGAAAAGGTGTAATATATTTGACTAATCTACCCCTGACTTTTTGAAGGAGTGGGCCACAAATAGTAATATAGTGAAGATTTCAAGTTCGTTGTTGACTTTTGTAGTCTTTAGAGTTGTTGAAAATAAATAAAAAGACAAAGAGATTAGTTTAACTGATCATATTAACTATTAAGATTGTTTAATCGTTTCGTCGATTGTCTGTCATTTTCTTTTCTTGCAGCATCTAGTCACGCCACACGCGATGTTTTTCCATTTCCAGTTTCCTAGTATTCTATTCTTCCGTTGATACGGAATGCTAGGGTTTAGTAAGGAGTTTGGATTACACATCCCCGAATGAAAGGTGCTTCAATCTGTCTCTGCACTACTTTGCTTGAAGGAGCGATACGACACTCCATGAATGTAATTTTATTTCTTATTTCATGTTCTTCTTTTCTTTTGTTAACTCTGTTTTGTTCTTGTTTTTCTTCGATCTCTAAATTTGCAATCAGAAAATGCTAATTATCGATCTAAGAATATGTGTTGTGATTCTCTTTCTTCTAGGTTGGATGCCTCTGTGAAGTATTGCAATGAGATTAATTTCATTATAAACTTGGCTTATTTTGTTTTAGCAGCTTTAATGTCTTGGACTACTTTGCCAGATGCTTTTTATATGTCCCAATTCTGCGATAATTTACTCTTGTTCTATTCGGTCATGGTCAAACTAGCATTTCTAAGAACTAGATACCCAGTGACTAATAGTTTCCCTTTTATTTTACTGTTGTAGTTTTTTTCTAACTTCCTTTTTTTTCTGCTTCTTCTCTGATGTTCTCTATATTTTCCCTGTTTTTGACTATTTCTTCTTCATTGCTTTCTTCGTAGTATGATGAGATTCTTGTTGAAAGCAATACTAATTCACATGGAACTACTTCTTTTAGGCCAAAAGTTAGATTAAATGGAGTATTGCTATTTGCTATTTTTATGGTAATTCGGTAAGCTCAGAGAACTTCATGTATCAAATCGGCCCAAATTTTGAGGTTCTCGTCTATCTTCCTTTTAAGGATTTTAACCAGAGTTTTGTTGGTTGCTTCGAGCTGACCATTGGTTTGTAGATGATAAACAAAAGCGAAGCTTATAAGCTTGTTTTCGTTATCCTTGCAAAAAAATTTATGCCACTCCCAGCAAATTGTGTTTCGTTGTCAGTGATTATTTGTAAAGGTATTCCAAATCCGCAGATTATGCTTCTGAAGATAAATTTTACTGCACTTTCTTGAGAAATAGTTTTTACGGGTTCTGCTTCGGTCCATTTGGTTCCTCATCTGACAAATGGTACGAGAGTTTTTATGCTTGTTAATTCATTTGCGGGCATTCTTTGGACATTCGCCTGAACTTGGTCACTTGGCAATCTTTGCATTCCTCAAAAATATATCTTCTTAGTGTGCCATATATAACTTCAAATTCTTCTCGGACTTGGCCATGCACGAGTTGTGAATCGGGTGAATACTTTTAAGTTTTTGATGTTGAGATTTTTAGCAATTTTTCATCCTGCGATGAAGGCTTCATATTCTGCGATATTATTTATGGTTTGAAAGGAAAGTTTAAGTGTGTATTCTAATTTTACGTTGGTTGGATCGATGAATACTACCCTTGCTCCGCATTTATTCTTTGCTGAAGAACCATCTATATATAATTTCCAAGTTCTCATTTCTTTGTCTTGATTGTTTGGAGTTAATTCGATTATAAAGTCAGCTAATATTTGAGCTTTTATAGTGATTTTCCCGATTTTCTCAGATTATCAAAAGTTTCCTCTAAATCTTTAAAGTGATCTTTTTATTTTTGAATTTGACTAAAATATCATCAACGTAAACTTCCACATTCCTATTGATTTGTGTCTTAAATTTTTTATCCATTAATCTTTGAAATGTTGGGTCTGCATTTTTTTAATTCGAAAGGTATTCTAGTATAACAAAATGTTCCTATATATTTCTGATATAAACGAAGTTTTTTCTTCATAGCTTTTGTACATAGGAATTTGGTTATATCCAGAATAGACGTCCATAAAACTAAGCAGTTCATATCCGGTGTTTCTGTCTATTAATTGGTCAATTAATGGTAATGGATAGCTATCTTTTGGGCAAAACTTATTTAGAGAGGTGAAATCCATGCACATTCTCTAATTTTCTAATGATTTTTTTACCATTACAATATTTGCTAGCCATCTAGGGCACCTTGTTTCTTTGATAAAATCATTTTTGAGTAATTTAATGATTATTGTTAAAGCTGCTTTTCTTTTTTCAGGTCCTAAAACCTTAAATTTTTGTTTTATAGACTTGATTTTTGGATCTAACTCAAGTTTATGTTTAATTAATTCTTTTTTAACTCCTTTCATATCTTCTTCTTGCCACCCAAAAATGTCTAAATTGTTTTTTTAATAAGTTTATCATTTTCCTTTTTTCTTCATTTAAATTTACTCCAATTTTGAATTCTTTATCTTCGACTTTTATAATTTCAACCTCTTTTGATGGTTCTATTTTTTTAATTGTTTTTAGATATTGTTGGTGTGTGGGCTCGCCGGAGTAAGCTCACAACCACAACTTAGTACAAGTTCCTCTCTAGATTTATCAACCCCCTCCCCTGTTGGACCAGGGGAGGTATTTATAGCTTCCTGTTGCTGACCTCGGGCGTCGTGGACTCGTGCATTGGGCTCGTCCACTCGCCCGGGCCGCCGACGGGTCCTGTTCGGTCCATGGTACCAACAGTACTCCCCCCTTCCTCGACGAGCCCGGGCACGGGGGCCGCCCGTCCCCGTCCTGCCTACAACCACCTCCATTAAAGCTCCTTGGTGTTCGAGCCCATCCTCCTTCTCCTTCCTATAAATAGCCTACTTGACTCTTCAACTTCTCATATCACCGGTGCGATCATACCAGCACTAAAGCACCGGATCCCATCAGAACTCCGCAGTTAAGCGTGCTGGGTGCGATCATACCAGCACTAAAGCACCGGATCCCATCAGAACTCCGTAGTTAAGCGTGCTTGTGCGAGAGTAGTACTGGGATGGGTGACCTCCTGGGAAGTCCTCGTGTTGCACCCCTTTTTTCCACCCTTAGCGGGCGTAGCTTTTGCCTGACGGGGTGGGCGCCCGGGGCTACCGCGAGCTTGTGCTCTGCCAGCGTCCTAGGCACGCCGCTCAGCTCCCCCAGCTCATTTGCAAATAGGTCCTCGTTTCTCCTAAGGAGCTGCTCTAGCTCCTCCTTGAAATCCTGCGGGAGGTCCCTTCCTATTCGCACCACGCTCCGACCCAGGCCCATTTGGGTCGTGTGGGACGCTGGCTCGGGCCTCGTGACGTGCTCCCGCATCGAATGCGGTAGGCCTTCGCCTGACGTCATCACTTCGCCGACCGAATTGAAGTAGCACTCGCGCGCCTTCTTCTGGGACCCTCTGACTGTGCACACTCCCCCTTCGGTTGGGAACTTGAGGCATTGGTGGAGCGACAACATTACTGTCTGGAAAGCGTGCAGCGCCGTCCTTCCCAGGATGGCATTGCATCCGGACGTGAAATTCACGACTGTGAACATGACTTCGACCGTCTTTGCTTGGGCATGTCGTCCCAAGGTGACTGGGATGGAAATTGTTCCCGCCACCGGGACTTCTGACTGTCCGAAACCTCTGATGGGGGCCCGGCATGGAAGTAGGTCCGTGCGGACCAAGCCGAGGTCGACGAAGGCGTTCCAATACAGTATATCCACGGACGCCCCTGTGTCCACCAGGACCCTGTGTAATCGTACGCTGGACTTGTCCCCCCTTTGGAAGATGGGGGTTATGACTAGGGGATCGTCGTGGGGCGTGGTGACGTCCTTCATGTCGTCCTCCGTGAACGAGATCTCCATGTTCGTCCGCGGACGTTTGGCCCCTGTCGTCCGGTCTACGTCGGACGCGTATCGCCGCCCCTCCCATGGGTCGTCGCCTCTCGAAGCCCCTCCTCCTGCGATGGTGAGGATGTCCCCTATTGCTTCGTCCGCTGACTCTTGCTTCGGCACTTGGTGTCCCGTGGGTATTACCGTCGGGCGCCTTGCTGTCGGGGCAGTTGGGCTCCGGTCGCGGGTTTCATTTTGTTCAAGACCCTCGCCAGGTTCAGGCATTCGGCCGTCGTGTGGCCGTTATCCTCGTGATACTCACAGAATCTGCGAGTGTCTCTGAACGCTGTCGTGTCCTTCCTCATTGGCCTTGGCGGGGGTAGGTTTCCCGTTCCGCTCAACGTGAGGAAGACCTGCCTTTGATTCGCCGCCGGAGTAGGGCCTACTTCCCTTCGTCCCGCTCCTGACGGGGTGCCGGTCCTGTACGCGGGCGTCTGTGGCGCAACCGGGGGCTTGGCCTGCAGCTGTTGATGCTGAGGCTGGCTCTGCTGCTGCTGCCCCCCCGTGTTTGCGAGGGTGCCCTTCCCCCTCTGTTGTCGCCTGCACTCCAGGATCTTCGTGCCCAAGTAGTCCTCCACGTTGCATTCTCCGTGGGATCTTTCCATGGCCTCGGCGAAGGTTCTCGGTGGCTTTCTCACCAGGTCCCCCGCGAAGTACGTGGGTCGGAGGCCGTTTGTGAGGGCGTATAGCACCACTTCTTCCGAGATCCCCTCGATCTTCTGCACCTCACTCGCGAACCGGTCCATGTATGCGCGCGTGCTCTCCGACTCTCCCTGCGCGACGGTACTGAGAGTAGCCTTGATCTTCGGCCTCCTTCGACGGTGCGCGAAGGCCACCCGAAACATCGCCACCAGGCCCTCGTATGTGTGCACGGACCCAGTCGGCAGCGTCCTGTACCAGGCTATCGCGTCGCCCGTCAGGGCCCTGCGGAACATTTAACACCAAATGTCCTTCCTGCTCGTCCTATCCTCCATGTTGGTCTTGAACGAGTGCAGGTGATCCTCCGGGTCTGTGTCGTCTTTGTAATATGGGATCTTCGGGGCCCTCCAGCCCAGCGGGTACTCTTCGTCTAGCAAATGTTGCGCTAGGGCCTCTCCGCCGTCCCCCCCTAACGTCAGTATCGCAATGGCTTGCCGGGCCTCCGCGGGTGGGGTATCGCCTCCAGGTCCCCCACCCGGGTCCTCCAACCGGGGGGGCCGGTCCGTACATTGGGTCTCCGCCTCCACCCCCGTCCGACTCCAGGGTGTGGGGGGTCACCGTGAGCTGATGTACCTGCTCCTGCAGGTGGCGCTGGCTCTCCTGTAGGGTAGATATCAGCTCCACGAGCTGCATCCTTTCTCGTTTGCTCTCCCTTTCCGCACGCTCCCTCTCCCCCTCGCGCTCCCTTCGCCGGAGCCTCTCGTGCTCCCTTTCCCTTTTCTTCCGGGACCGCGACCGGGACCGTGCTCTCCTATCCCTTGGTTGGGACGCCGGCCTGCTGCGCCGGCTCCTTCTGGGCGACTCCCACCCGTACCTTATCTCCTCGAACTCCATGCACAACCTCTCCTCCTGAGCGTCCCACTCCTCGTTGGCCCTTACCTCCTCCGAGTACCGGTCGCGGGAGTGGTGCCGCGCAGGCTGGTACTCCACTGCTGCCTGCTCGGGCCGCTTCGAGCACTCCCCTACTTGATATTCACTTCTCGTCATCCTCCTCTTCTCCGGCTGTTGCGTGTTCGTTCACGTCAGGTTCACCACTGTTGGTGTGTGGGCTCGCCGGAGTAAGCTCACAACCACAACTTAGTACAAGTTCCTCTCTAGATTTATCAACCCCCTCCCCTGTTGGACCAGGGGAGGTATTTATAGCTTCCTGTTGCTGACCTCGGGCCCGTCGTGGACTCGTGCGTTGGGCTCGTCCACTCGCCCGGGCCGCCGACGGGTCCTGTTCGGTCCATGGGCCGCAGTCCACGGTCCATGGTACCAACAGATATTTTAGGGTTTAAATTTTGTAAAACTTCTAATGCTCTTCTTTTTCTGGTTAAGATGGCGTTATCCTGGTATTGTATTGTTGATGTGTTACATGTTTTGGTTGTTTATTGTGATCTCCTAATACAGCATATGCCCTCGGGTGTTTGGAATTTCATGCATTGATGAAATAATCGAGGATGTTACTATTCCTTATTTAATTAAATCATCTTGTTTAGAACTCAATGCTTTAAAGTTTTGGTTTGAAGGATTTTTATGTAGAATTAAGTTTAACTGAGTTTTGCTCAGCTTGGCTCTTAATTATCCCAATCAGACTAGCTAGATATTTGTTCTTCGAGCGACTCTACATTTTCACATAGTTTAACATAATCTCGCATTTTAGGGTTTTTAATAGATTCATCATCTAGTTTGTTTAAGCTAGAAACTGATCATCTATCTCTTTTAATCATTGATGAAGATGTCAATAGTTATATAACAAATGGAACTACTTGTCTGTAATTATAATGCAATTATTAATTCTCATCCTACCAGATCACAAGGATCATCTAATGGATCTTCTTATTAGATAAATTACAAACCCGGCCGGTTGATCTTTAAGATCTGATCATTGTCAAGAGTTATATAACAATCATATATAGCTTTAGTTAATAGTATAAATTATTGTAGTTAGTTAATTGATGACTATATAAATACTTGTAGACTATTTCATATTCAATTCATACAAGTGATTGTTTTTCCCTTAATTACATTGGTGACACTACAAGAAACAAGGAAACAGTCACGGACAAGATCGCTGGTTAAATAATAAAATCCGTGGCTAAATCAATTAGTACTATCTAAGATGGTATCAGTTATCTTTACTCTTTTGTAATTTTTTTTCCGGTCAAGACTTCATCGCAACCTCGATCTCTTGCGACTCCCGAAGCATCTGGATAAACAGGGATTTCAAATCGTGGTTTCTTTCCAATCGCGTTTTCTTTCCAATAATCACTCACCCGTTCGCTCGTGATTTTTGACAATCGCACATCCACCGGCCTGCTCGCTCCACTTTTTCCAATCGTACGAATTTAGGTCAGAAATTTCTTCCAATCGCTCGCGACTCAGACGCTTGCCATCATCTCTTTTAAGACACATGATTTTCTTGCCATACTCTAGTATCTCTTTATTGGTGACAGGCATCAGGATATACGTCCGACGAAGGAATCCACCACCTCCAGCACCGCCCACACCTCTAGTTCCTCCGCAATCGAATAATAATAATTCTTGCAATCTGAAAGGCCCATCCATTGTCGAACATTCTGAGGATATGTATGGTATAGTTTCACTACAGGAAAACAGGTAAAAATGATGGATTTTTTAAGGGAAATAACGGAAATCAACCAAAAATGATGAAATTTCCCTCATTTCTGACCCCGAATGACGGATTTTCCTTCATTTTTGATCCATCATTTTAAGCCAGTTTTCGTGTAGTGTTTGTTTGTATATCTCTTCTACTAATCACATAACTAAGTATAACAGGTTTTCGTGTTTTCAGGTTTAGGTGTTGGAACATACGAAGTTTGCGAAACGCCAGATATGAAGTTAATTCCCCTATCAAAGGTGGGTGGACTGTCAACTGGTCGGGGACCTCCTTATGGCAATTCAGGAAGATGAAGATGTTCATAAAATCCCCAGGACTTACAAACACCGTGCCGATCGAGGGCGATTACGAGGTTTGAAACCTTCGAATATTCGGACTTGAGAGTGATAGAAAACTGGAGCTTGATGGAATCCTATTATATATGTATCAATGTCATGTATAAATGGGATAGAAAAACCATCAAGCATCACCCAATCCAGAAGTTTCTACCGGAGGAGGAATGGGGTTTGATTCTAGAGCGTTTGAAGTTTGAATGTGAATGGGGGGAAAGAAAATTGATTTGAATGAATGCTCCTATTACCATTTCCATTCAAAAACTAAACAACGGCAATACATTTATTAATCAGGTACCAACGATCTCGTCATTGTTATTGTTGTAAAGAAACCGAGTGTGTTTTTATCTTACTCATCCTATCAATGCTCGTCGGCGGCGTTTCGATTTCTTCAAAACATCTTCCATCTCCGGGTCTCCCTCGTAGTCTTCGTCGGCAGAAAATGTCAGCTTCTGCCCAGGGAAATTTTCACCATTCTACGGGAAGAAAAAAAAGAGGATCGGATTAAAGATCAAGAAACTGATAAACGAGAAATAAAACTGATCGATTTCACCTTCGATAACGTTGAAGATGGAAGAACAGTGAGAACCGGCGAGAATTCTTCATCTTCGTCATCTTTTTTCAGAAGAATATTCTTCACCTGACCTCGTAGTAGAGACTCACCAGACTCATTCGTCGACGTTATCGGAAGAATGGACGATATAATGGAGGAGGGAGAAGAATGCTCCTCTTGGACGCCGTGTTTATCTCTAAGATCAGCGATGGTGGAATCGCCGATCACATCAAAACGCACCTGTCGATTCGATTTCTTCATATTCTCCATTCGATACAAAAGATGAAAGGAAAAAAAAAGACAAATTGAATGTTAACATCAAAATATTCAAATAACTAAAACCACTAAACTATTCTATTCGGTTCGGGCCCAGTCTAGAAATTTTGGCCCGATAAACTCAACCATTGAAGGGGCATGCGGCTATCCGATGTTATAACCGGTTCAATGAAAAAGCATATCGGACTCCGGTGGAGCACAAGGGCTAGACTGATAAGAAAATCGGGTTCACAAACAAAGGTGAATGTGATATAGAGTTCAGATACAGGTGCTGCCTCGTCTGCTCAGATAAATATTCTATGGAATCCCGATACAGCGACCACCTTCAAAATTCGAAATTATTTGAAGAAGAATCACTACAAAAAAAAAAGACATTGTATGGCGGCCTATTGATGACGGATTTCCACCATCAATAATTCAGTTGTTTTGATGATGGATTTCCGCTATCAATTGTTTTAATCCGCCGAGGAAAGGTTTGGGTTCGTCGGCGGTTTCAATTTATTTTCGATGGCAGTGTTTAGATGACAGAAATCCGCTATCTAATGGCAGTTGTCATTATGGCGGTCTTAAGATGACGGATTTCCGCTATCTAAAGACCGCCATACAAGGTCTTATTTCTTGTAATGAGTTCCACCGAATCTTCTTGCGTGCTATCTTGAGATAGATCGTTTGTCGAGCAGATACAGAAAGCTCCGATCGATAAGGAGTTGAATCTTGAACTAGAAGACAGTGAACCCTCTCTTCAACCTCTCAACATGGAATTAGAAAATCGTTTAACAAAATTCAAAAATAAAATAAAAAGAGTGGAGAGTGAAGAAGGAGGAGGAGAAAAGAACGAAAGAAGAAGAAAAAATTAATCCCTAGATAACACACTGTCACACTGATGTGTAGGGGTGTAAATGGACCGGGTCTGGGCCGGTTGGCTTGGATCCGGACCCATTAAGTTGATCCGAGCCCAGAAAGAAAATATCTGGACCCCGACCCAATCCAGACCCATAAAAAATCCAAGTCTAGGTCGGATCTAGAACCACTTACAATAATTATACAAAAAATAGTAAAAGTCAGTAAAAATAAAATAAAAATTTAATTCAAAATACTATATAATAGTCTAAGTTTTTAAATATTTAATTAATTATGAGTTAATTAGTCAAAGTCTATATTCTTATTCTCTTTTTTCTCATAATCTTCATCAATTACTTTATTTCACAATTATCATCTAAGGTTGAAGATAAAACTCTAAGGTTGAAACTTTAAAATTGAAGATAAATAAACTAAATTTATTCCAAGGCTTGAGCCTTGAGGAGAGTAAAAGATAAATAAACTAATCAAATTAAACTAATATAGATTTAATTTAAGTTATTTTAAACTAAATTCATTTTCATTAAAAGCCAAACATAATAATAAAACTCAAAGGTTTAAATAAAAATATTTTAAATAAAATGTTTGGAAAATCGTGGGTTTAATCAACAAGTCGAAGCCAAATCCACTGATGACTTAAAGAAAGTTGTAAAGAATAGGGGCTTTGACTCATTGTAAATTCATTCAATTTAATTGAAATATACGACTTCTCAAATCAACTCTTTCTTCTCCAAAATATTAGGTCGACTATCAACTTCTGGCTATATATATTTTGTATGACAATAGAATTATAAATGGTATGATAATGTCTATAATATATATATTATGAATTTACTGACTGCAGTCTGCAGATGATATAAAGATCCAAGATATGATTCAAACTACTAAAGATAAGAAATACAATATCACAGATATTCGAACAAAGATTATTCAAGACAGATTGAAAATTCTCAAATGATTCACAGAGAAGCACAAACTGCAGGTATGATCTTTGAGATTGACAACCAGATGCTAATGAATTTCAGAAAGAAGATGATCGATTGGAGTGGATGATGAACGACAAGAAAATAGATGAATATGTAAATCAAATCTTAACATATGGATTAGCCATTATAATTATTTATAATCATGTGTGCCGCGCAACGGCTATAATTGTGATATAATTGTTATAATTGTGCGACTATAATAATTGTGCAACGATTATAATTGTGATATAATTGTTATAATTATGCAACGGGTATATATATACTTTTATAGCCCCCTTAAAAGATATGTCAATTTTGACTTTCTTTTAATATTTGAGTGGATATCGGATATATGGATATCATATATATATATAAATATATGGATTTAATTGTAGGTTCTGGGACGATGGGAATTTTATTTTTAAGTGATCGAGGGCACGGGGACAGAGAAGATGCATGAAGGCGAAAGATTTTGGTTTTAGTATTGGTGCTTTTTGGACAATGGGTGGGAGCAAAGCGAGTGGAGAAAAAGGTGGAAGGGAATAAATGGGTTTTGTTATAACAAGGTGGAAGGGAAGAAGAAGGTGGAAGGGATGCAAAGAGGAAACAAGGTTTGATTTTCATCATTGATTTGTTTGTCTTTGATTCATACCTTTGATGTGTTCTTCTTAGCAAGTCTTCACTAGGCGTAGTTGTGTTGATAATGCTTGATATAAATTTCCAACTACCGGTTTTGTGAGTATGTCCGCAACATTTAGTTTGGTGTTCATTCTTTGTAGTTTTAGTTCTTTTTCTAATATCTTATCTCGTATTGTATGTGTGTCAATTTCAATGTGCTTAGTCCGTTAATGCATGACTGGATTTTTAGCTATAGCTGCTGCCGAGTTGTCTATGTGAATTATTGGTGTTGTGAATCCTTCTTAGTAAATCTCAATTTCTCTTAAAAAATTTGTTATCCAAGTGACTTCACAACTTATGTAAAATAAGACTCTATACTCTGATGATCATGCAACTGTTTGATGTTTCTTTGTTTGCCAGGATATTAGTGATTTACCTAAGTAAATGGCAAACCCTGTGGTTGATTTTTTTGTAATGGGGTATTATGCCCAATCTAAATCTGAGAATGCCTTTATTTCGGAAGTTGTTGATCCGGAAAAGAATAAAAAGAAGTCAGGTGAGCCTTATATATATCTTAAAACCTTGTGAGCTACGGATAGGTCTTTTTGTTTTGATTTTGCCATGTTTTGTCTGGGTTGATTCACTGCATATGTTATGTTTGGTCTAGTCACTGTTAAGTAAACTAATTTCCCGACAATTCTTCTATATTGAAGTGGATCCTATCTCTCTCCCATCCCAATTTCGTTTCTCGTCTCTTCTGTACCGCTAAGGCCAACGTGACATCATAACATCGATGGTGTCGCCGGGATCAAGATCAAAGTGATTAATTTCGATTTTTATCTAGATCGTAGCTTTTGCCATGGTGTCATCCACTTCTGCAACAGGATGATTGAAAGGAAGACTGAAGTCAGTTTCTTCAGGGGATTGTATGGTTATTGTAGGAACCATGAAAGATGATGTCCCTCCAGAGAAATTACTAACATAGTAATATTGTCTTCCCTGATTTCTCCGAGATTGGCTCGTCGAGATAGTATTGATGAACCAAGTGCCTAGGAAAGTAGGAAGTATTTGAGGAAACTCTGCATTGGAAAGGAGGTCGTCTTCAAGGTTGATTACACTGTGCCATCCATAGGACGTGAGTTTGGCTCTGTTTTTATTGGTGATAAAAATGTTTCACTGTTAGTAGTTGCATGCAGCAGGATAGGCAAAGGTCAAGAAACATGGTCAACAGAAAGGAGAAGCAAGCCCCTTCTTGAATGAACTGCTAAAACTAAGAGCAAGCTAAAGAATAAGGCTTAGGAAAATGGAACAAAGATCAAGGGGCTTCTACAACTGCAATTAGAGACTTGCCTCCTTCTTCTATGGGATATTCTAGCAACTTTGATGCCATGGCATTATTGGCTGCCAACAAAGGAAAAACTATGGAAGCAATTGTAGAGAGCACAATAAGGTTTTACTTGCTTCCTGGGTTTCAGTTTGTTCAAGTTTTTCTTGCTGGAGTACATGCAGTCCTGTTAATGGGAAGACGTGCATCATTAGTTACTAAACTTGAGCCTGAAATAGTAGCTCTGATACCATATTAGAATGTTTGTGAACTAACACTACAAAAAAAGGACCTTGTATGGCGGTCTTTAGATGGCGGATTTCCTCTATCAATAATCCAGTTGTTTAGATGGCAGATGTCCGCCATCTATTCTATCACTTCGCCGAGGAAAGGTTTTGGCTCGATGGCGGTTCAAAATATTTTTCGATGGCGGTGTTTAGATGGCGGAAATCCGTCATCTAAACTATCTCGTCCAAAATTTCAATTTCCCCTCAATATTCAGCCCGAGTACCCGATTAAATTGACTTAACACGGCGGATGTCCGCCATGTTAAGTATTCGGGGACTCGGGCGGAAAAAGCCCGCCCAAATTTCGATTGGGCGGACTTTCACTTTAGTGATGGCGGCACTTAAGTGTACTTACATGGCAGAAATCCGCCATGTAAGTTTTGGGGTTTATTAAAACCCCCAAATCAGAACAGAACGTGTCTGTTCTATTTTGCTGCCGTCGACTCCTGCTGCCAACTTCTGCCTGTAACCCCGCCGCTGCTCGTCGCCGGTTACACCGCCGCGTCGTGGTGTCGTCGTCGCCTGTCTCCACTCCCAGTCGCCGTGTCCTCGCCGTGATCTCCACTTCGATTCCAAAAGTTTGATCGAAGGTTTGTTTTTTATTTTTTTTTGGTTTTTGTTTATGATTATTGTGTTAATAAGATTTATTGATGATTGGGTTTAATTTATTTGAAGGTATGATTGGGTTTAAGTTTATCTTTTCCAATTACTTCATCTAAATATTGATGGGTTTGACATTATTTTTCATTTAAAATTCGATTAATCCTTATGTATGTAAATATTTATTCATCTATATGATGGGTTGAATCGGTTGCTGTAATAATCGATGTTATGGGGTGAATGGGTTTCGATTATTGATTATTGATTTATGTTTATATTTTTTATTATTATTGATTATTGATTTATCTGTAATGTTTATGTAATGATCAATGTTATAGTTTATATTATATGTTTATGATTATATGATTTATGTGTTATAGTTTCTACTCTTAATGATTTATTTGTTATAGTTTCTACTGTAATGAATTTTTTTTGTTTTTATTGATTGTAATTATTTGAAACTTATATTCTACTGTAATGAAGTTTATATCATTGAAAAAACACTTGTAAGTTTATATCATTGCTTGTAAGTTTATTTGAAACTTATATTTACTGTTTCTATCATTTGTTGATTGTATCAAATAATACTAGAACACATGTTGGACCTAAAGGTTGTGTTTAGGAATAATGAATTTGATTCATGCATGATTGTGTTATTTTGATTACTCTAAATGTTTGTTTACCCTAAATGTTTGTTTACCCTAAATGTTTACTGTAAATGGGTAAATTTAGTTTATAGTTATTTAGTAATTCTTGATTGTATTGTGTTAGTTTTTCCGCCGCCTCCGATAGTCGGGCTCGCCTCCAATTGCCTTGCTCGCCTTGGTTGTTCGTTTTGGCAAGAATTTATAAATCGTTTTTTATGATTTTTTTTTTAGAAATTGTTTTTTATGAAATCTTTTTTTAGAAATTGTTTGTTATGAATTAATTTTATTTTGTTGTTATTTTTTAATAAATTTTACTGTTTTTAATATAAGAAATTATCATTTAAAAAAAAATGTATGTTTAATATTTTACTGTTTTGATGAATAAATTAAATGAAAATGATAATTACTGTTTTTATGCTTTTTAATTAAATAAATCTGTATTTAATTAATTAAATAATTACTGTTTTTATTTTATTAATTAAATAAGTTACTGTTTTTAATTAATTAAATAATTAATATTTTTTTTAATAAATAAATAATTTACTGTTTTTAAATAATTTTAAAATTATTTAAATTCATTATTTTATTTACTGTTTTTAATTAAATAATTAATTATTTTTTAAATAAATAAATAATTTATTGTTTTAAATAATTTAAAAATTAATTAAATTAATTATTTTGTTTTTTACTTGTACGTTGTAGGTTCTGAAAATCGATCATTCGAAAAATTCGAATTTGGAAGCTATATTGCGGTAAAAAAAATTAAATTTATTTAATTAATGAACTAATTTTTAAATTATTAAATTTATTGTAAAATGAAATAATTAAATTATCAATTGAAATAACAATTAGTATATTATTAATTGATTAAAAATTATTAAATAATTATTATTTTGCATGAAATTAATTTGTTAATATAATGAAATATTTGCATGAAATAATATTTGATCTTTTTAATTTGAAATTATTTAATTAATTAAAAATTTGTTAAATGATTACTAATTATTAAATTGAAATAATAATGATTAATTTGCATGAAATTAAAAATGTGTTAATTAATTATTTGTAATTATTTAATTGAAATAATAATAATTAATTTGCATGAAATTAAAAATGTGTTAATTAATTATTTGTAATTATTAAATTCATGATTATTTAATTATTTGTTTAATAATTATTAATTAATTAAATAATTTTTTTTTAGAATTTAAAAAATGTCACGTAGAGTGAAGCAATTACCTCGTAAGAGGGCTCTACCACTCAATCCCCAAGATGCTTTCCGGTTTTATCTCTCGGTTCATCCAGCATCTGTACGTCCAGCACTGGCACATGTTCGTCCAGCACCGGCCCCTCTCACACCGTCGGCACCTGTTCGTCCAACACCGGCCCCTCCAGTTCCGCAACCAGCAACTCCGAAGAAAGTCGTTTATGAAACGGATTCGGAATAGTTCAATAATTAACTAGATTTTCCCTAAAAAATTGAACTTAATATTAATTGAACTATAATTAATATTGTAATAGTCAATTAAGTTTTATCTAATTAATTATAATTCGATAAAAATCTAATTTTTTAGGATAATGTCGAACCTCATGAAAGTATCCGATAAAACTTGGATGGGTTTAGATCGGTTTTCGAAAGAATACGGTGAAGGGTTAACAGCTTTCACTAATTTCGTCATTTCGAATTCGACTCACCCAGAAGGTTATTTACCTTGTCCATGCTCGTCCTGCATGAATAATGAAGTGATTCCTATAAAGAAGATGAGGAAGCATGTTTTCATAAATGGTTGGTTGAAACATTACGACGTTTGGACGCGTCACGGAGAGTTGCCGAGTAGATATGGTGAGAAAAAAGTGAAACGAAAAGAGACAGTGTCGGAAACTGGTAACGATATGATTGGATTGGTTCGTACGGTTTACGGAGAACATGTAGTTGAGAATACAGTCGACGAAGAATTTCTCGAATACGAGCCTGTCCATGAAGATCCAATCGATGTAGATCCAGTCGACGAAGATCAAGTCGACGAAGATCCAGAGCACAGATATGACGATTCGTTCTTACGCCGTCTAAAAGAAGGTGAAGAACAGTTATATTCAGGTTGCACAGAGTTTTCCAAATTATCTTTTATTTTGGAATTGTATCAGTTGAAATGCGACAATCATTGGAGTGATAAAAGTTTTCAGAAATTATTATCCATCATGCGTCGTGCTATTCCAAATGGGGAGTCGACCATTCCGAAAACCATGTACCATGCGAAATCGGTGGTTCGTGACCTGGGCCTCAATTATATGAAAATCGATGCATGTCGAAACGATTGTATTTTATATCGAAATGAGTATGCAGACGCAGAAAGTTGCCCGAATTTCTGAAGACATGATATGTCACCATTCCAAACGTAAAAACGACGGATTTCTTCGGCATCCAGCTGATTCTTTACAATGGACGAAATTTGACGAGGTTCATCCCAAATTTACATCCGAACCTCGTAATGTGAGACTTGGTTTAGAAACTGATGGATTCAACCCGTTCAGTCAGCAATCTCTATCTCATAGTACTTGGCTAGTGATAGTTATACCATACAACCTTCCACCTTGGATGTGTATGAAGCAACCGAATTTCATGCTGTCTCTACTAATTTCCGGTCCGTCAGCTCCAGGGAACGATATAGATGTCTATCTTCAACCGCTTATTGATGAACTGAAGATTTTATGGGCAGATGGTGTTACAGCTTTTGATGTACGTACGCAGAAATCTTTTAAGATGTTTGCATCACTTCTGTGAACGATACATGATTATCCAGGATACGGTGATATATCAGGGTGGAGCACTAAAGGAAAGTTAACCTGTGCAGTATGTAAGAATGACACTGAAAGTATTCGTTTAGAGCATGGAAAGAAAGAGAGTTTTATGGGACATTGTCAATTTCTAGATATGAAACATTATTATAGGAACGATAAGAAAAGTTTCAATAATCAGATCGAAACTAGAGTCGTCCCTAAACGTCTGACGGGTTCTGAAATATATAGTCAAGTTTATCCATTTTGAGATTCAGTAACTTTTGGTAAAACATCGAATGTACTAAAAGATTATACACCGTCGACGAAAAGAACGAAGAAAATACCATCGCCAAAGGATGGAAAAAAATGAGTATTTTTTTCAAATTACCGTATTGGAAGACGTTGCTTCTACGACATAATATTGATGTTATGCACACCGAAAAGAATGTATGTGACAATATTTCGAACACTATTTTGGAAATGGATGGTAAAACGAAAGATAATTTGAACGCGAGGTTCGATTTACAATCGATGGGAATCCGAAAAGAACTTCATCCTATTCGACGGGGAGAAGAATGGGACATTCCGAGTGCCTGTTTCAACTTAACGACGAAAGAAAATATATTATTTCTGTCAGTGTTTAAATCCCTTCAACTTCCCGATGGATATTGTTCTAACATTTCTAGAAACGTGAAAATGAAAGAAAGAAAATTTATCGGATTGAAAAGACACGATTGTCACGTTATAATGCAACAGTTACTTCCTATTGCATTACGAAAATCGACAATACCTGTAGTGACTTCGGTTCTCGTTGAACTTTGCGGATATTTCCACGATATTTGTTCGAAGGTGATCGAAATCAAACTTATGGAACGATGGGAGAAAAGAATTATATATACATTATGCAATCTTGAGAAAATCTTTCCTCCCGATTTTTTTACTGTAATGGTTCATCTGACGGTCCATCTAGCAACCGAAATGAAAATAGTTGGACCGGTACAATATCGATGGATGTATCCGATAGAGAGGTATATATATTTATACAATTATAAATAAATTTATAATTAATATGTCTTAATCATACAATATATATTCTCATTTTAGGTATCTTTTGACTTAAAAAAATCATGTGACCGTACGTAGTCACCCGGAAGGATCTATTGGGGAAAGTTTCTTGCTGAAGAATCAATGACGTTTTGTTCTCGGTTTTTACAAAATGTCGAGACAAAATCAAATCGGCCAGATAGGTATATCGATGGGTTTTTAAATGCACCGACTGATATAACGTTGACTACTTTACAACAGAAACAGTTGCATCAATGTATATTGTTTGACCTTGAAAGTGACGAACCATATCGAAATAAACACTTGAAGCAATTGAAAGTTATGTTTCCAAAATACACGCAACTCCGTCTGGAAAATTTACACTTCAAATAATTTGCTGAATGGTTTAAGAAGCACATGTCCGAAGCTCAACAATCCGACACAGATTTAAATTCTATTTCCCGCGGACCAAGTTGTTTTGCTTCAATTTATAGTGGTTACATTATGAATGGATTAAAATTTCAGACATCAGAATTGACAAATCGTAGATCGACGCAAAATAACGGTATTTTTCTATCGGCTACAACATCAACGTATGCTAAATCTCCAAATGATGCTCCGTTAGTAGCAGAAATTGAATATCATGGATTATTAGAAAATGTTTTCGAAATTTGCTACGCTCACATGACTAAATATTGTCTATTTGAATGTAAGTGGTACGATCCTGGAAAAGCAGGTACAAAAGTCGATGATTTTGGTGTCGTTTCAGTGAACACGACACGGGGAAAATTTGGAAAGGAACATTTCATTTTGGCAAATCAGGCTCAACAATGTTTCTACATTCAAAATCCGGTAGAATTTGAATGGAGTTCAGTCCTTAAAATATCAAATAGAGATATTTTCGATGTCGATAATGATGATTGTTGTAATTAAATTATAAAGTATTACATTACAATATAATTTAATATTTTGA
>LFYR01000981.1:2238300-2270568 GCA_001185155.1 Zostera marina | reverse complement strand
TTAGTGTTAGGATACGAAGCTAGAGTATTGAATGATTGTAGTGGCACACATTCATTCAAAATCGAATACAATTCTTCTCACGACGACTTCGAAGATTTGCTGTGTCTAATAATAAAAAATGTAAATTACAATAGGAAAAATGTTTGATTGTTGTGTCCGACTAAGACCCCATATACGGGTGTCTGACTATGTATTTAAATTAACTAATTTTATTTTAAAATTTAAATATTTCAGATTATGTTTACTTTTTTCGTTCTGATCGGTGTTATCACATCATTTATGGCACTGACGATGGTTACATCCTGTCGCTCAATCGATGAGTCCAGTTCAAGTGGTCAGTTTATTATTCATATTTTAAATATTATCATGATTTTTATTAAATATTAATTCTTAAATATGTAAATTAATTAGATGCGAGGCCATCCACATCGAATGTGCCTACACAGATCGAAGAAGGGTCGTGGTCGCACAAAAGACCACCCCATAACCATCCAGAAAAAGGTACGAAATGGAAGGTCATGTTTGGCAACACGAACCAAGCGATGGATGAAATGACGAAGAAATTAACCACAAGAATGACTCTTTTAGCAAAAGACCATAATCTCTTCCCGTAGGACATTGAGTGGCGTCATCAACCACAACAAAATTTTCAAGACGCGTTAAAAATATTAACTGTAAGTATATATATTTTTTATAATATTTATTAATTTTCCTAAACTTATAAGTTTTGAATATGTAGGCTGAATATGATTTAAGTGAAAGCAAAACTGCACAAACTTATATCAATGGTAGGTTGAACAAACTCTGGAGGAGCAACCATAATTCTTTGGTTAAAACTTATGGCTCTGATCCTAATATGATAGAAGAAGATATTTTAGCGACTCTTCCACCGTATGTCAGCAAACCTCAATTTCTGAATAAATTGAGACAACATCGATCGGAAAAAGGAAAGGTACGTATTTGTATATATATATATATATTTATTATATTAATAAATTTAAAAACTTATTATTTTTTATAATTTCAGCAAATTTCCGAGATAAATACCGCGAACCGAGCGAATCAAATGACACATCACGCTGGTTCAAAAGGATTAGCGCAAAGACGTCATGAATTGGTAATTTATTTATAATTTATATCTAATTTTTTTATATATTAATGAATTATGTGAATATAGATGCAACAAGGAAGGAGTGAAGTCGAAGCTTGGTCAGAGACTTTACAAATGACATATAAGGAAAGCGATAAAGTTATAAGTCTTTTTTTAAAATTATTTATATTTTATAATTTTTATTATCATTGTTTGATTTCGTTATTTTTTCAGCTTGAAGCCACAGAATTTATCAAAAGTCAAGAAGCAAAATCGTGGGCTGAATCTGAAGCAATGACTCCATTTGTAAGTTACATTGATTATTTTAAACATATTTTGCATTTCTAATTTATTTACTTTTTATAATGCAGTAATTTATCGAAGCGACGGTCAACAAGACTTTTGGAAAAAATAAAAAGAATAGAATCATAGGAATTGGAGAAGCTGCCAGTATAGTGAGCACAACGAATGAAAGATGGGCTTCTTCAAATTGGAAAGGAAAAGAGCCGATCTCCGAAAACACGACTACTGATGCAACATCAGATACAGTTTGGTCGAAAAAATTTAAAGAATTGGAGGTATTTTAAATATATTTCAATAATTTTGTTGATTATCGAACTCATTTTTGTTTTCATTTTCAGAACAAGTGTAACGAGAGTCAGAAAGACGTCTCCAAATACAAGAAGAAGTTCAATGCAATGAAATCTTATATGAAGAAATTTAATAAGACTTTGAAGACTTCCGGACTCGACATGACGCACATGGCTTCCACTTCAAAGTCCACCATACCGTCTGCATTCGAATCAGATTTTTCGGATTATGATTCAGAAGACTCGATTTCAGATGAGTGTTGATTAAACTATTTTTATATTTGCTTATTCAAACATCGAATGTTTAACGATTCTGTATTTTAGTTATTTTCAATAAAAATATCGATTTCAATTTCAAATATCGATTTTTATTTTAAAAAACAACGATTCGAACGCAAAATACAGAATCCTGTTTTAAAAAAAAATTAAACAAACATTATATGGCGGATTTCCGCCATCTATACTCTTCTACTAAGGTTTAGATGGCGGAAATCCGCCATCTAAAATATGGGCACAATCGCCCTCTCCCACGAATAGATGGCGGATATCCGCCATCTATAAACTTAGGGAACCGCTTGATGTACTTTAGATGACGGATTTCCGCCATCTAATGTTACAAAGATAGTCGGCGGACATCCGCCATCAATAAAATTAACCGTCATCAATGAATTGACGCCAAACTTTTTCCGCGTCATATTTTAGATGGCGGATTTCCGCCATCTAAAAATTTTCAGTTCCCGTGAAAATTTTCAGATTAGATGACGGATTTCCGCCATCTACACAATTTTTGATGGAAAATGAGAATGGATAATAGATGGCGGTCTTTAAATGGCGGTTATGGGGTTTTAATGACGGTGTCCAAGATGGCGGATTTCCGCCGACGATCACTTTAGATGGCGAAAATCCGTCATCTAAAGACCGTCATACAAGGTCTTATTTCTTGTAGTGTAAACATATATATATATATAGGACGTATTTTTGTTGCGGTCCCTATATGCTACGGACTCGCTGCGGACATCCGATCTTACCGTCCACGTCCCTAAGCCATTCACAGCCCTCTGTCTCCCGTCCTGAATTCCAGGATGGAATTTGACGTCCGACCGTACTCAAACGCACGTTGTGTTCTGAAACCCATCACGAGTTCGTGGTTCCGGGAACCCAACGCGGTTCCGGTTCCGATCGCGATGAGTTCCGGAACTACGATTCCGGAACTGGAATATGCGGAATTGGAACCGCAAGTGTTGTTCCGGAGATCGTACGTACGAAATTGTTCAAATCGTACGCTCGGTCCGACCGGCCTTATCTGTAGGTCCAACCACATTCCATTTCTGATGCGGACGTACTGTATCAGAAATTGGGTGTATATATATATATTTTGTATGACAATGGAATTATAAATGATATGATAATGTTTATGATATATAGTGTTCATAATATATATATATATTATGAATTTACTGGCTGCAGATGATATAAAGATCCAACTAATCCAAGATATGATTCAAACTACTAAAGATAAGAAATACAATACAGCTATTCGAGCAGAGATGATTCAAGACAGATTGAAAATTCTCAGATGATCCGAAAAGAAACACAAACTGCAGGTATGATTCTTGATGATGAATTCCAGGAAGAAGATGATCGATTGGAGAGGATGATGAACGACAAGAAGATAGAAGAAAATGTTTAGATTTGTAAATCAAATCTTAACATATAGATTAGCCATTATGATTATTTATAATCATGTGTGCAACGACTATAATTGTAATATAATTGCTATAATTGTGCAACGACTATAATTGTGATATAATTGCTATAATTGTACAACTATTATAATTGAATAGTCAGGGTTATTTGGAGTAATCTCTATATAATTGTGGTTATAATTATGAGTTAATAGAGAAAAAAGATATGAATGTAATTTAGTAATAATTTAATTAATATATAGATGTAATTTTGATTGATATATATATACTTTTATACATGATTTTCGACAAGCTCGTCGGAGAAACCAATTATGTGACTTGGGCAAACGCAATAAGACTTTCACTCCTATATAGTAGAAAATTTAAAATTTCTATATGAACCGGCCGGCCGACCAACTGAGGGGGAATCGACTAGTCATACTCCACTCAAATGGTTCGACTCGGCCTCATTTTGATGAGATAGTCTTGTTGACTTGTCATCCGATCTTTCAGATTCTTGGTAGTTGGCACCGATCACAAAATCCAAGAACATGTTTTCTGTTGAGATGAACCACGAATTGAGTTCTTCAAGCTTGATAGTTCCCCCTATCAAGAATTACAGTTTGCATGTCCTTGATCTTAATCAACTTGTCAAAGTCGGGAGCTCTGATACCATATTATTGATTGCAATTCTCTTAGTGGAAGATCGAACTATTGATTCAAAATCGTATCTCAACTTTATTCATCTAATGTATATATAGATTACATAAAGTATATCTCTACTAAGTTAAATGTTAAGTTTCCTTTATAAGATAAGATAGGTTATCCTTTATAGTTGAAGATAGGATAGATATCTATACAATGGGTGTTAATAAAAACTCATCAAACTCTCTTTCAACATCAATAGTTTTGTTTTCAAGATCAAGTTATTTTATGTATTCTTTCAAGTTGTTTTGCAATTTGTACATTTTTTTACTCCACAACATTGCACAAATCCAGTTTAGAGAAACAACTATATGTTAGTTAGTATGCAAGCATATATGACAAAATCAGAAAAACTTTGAGTTCTGATTTCCCATCCACTTTATCTAAAAATTTACTAAAACATGAACTGCAGCTCAAGCAAGTGCTGTTTGGTTGAAATCCTTGATGGAAAGGACTCGGTCGAACATCACACAACTCCCGAAGGAAGTCGCAAAGTTACCTGACCACCTAGAATGCTGTTTGATAACATGCTATTTTAATTTTAGTAGTGTTTTAATGCATGGAAATAATTTGTGTTTTATTTTTCGAATCACATACCTTTTAATATAATAGTAACAAAAGTCGGCAAGAATGAAGGTTTGAACAATTTCGGAAATGAGAACCATTGCAGGCCATGGTTCATCGTACGCCATGAAAGTCAGCAAACCGCCATGGGTGCCAAGAAGCTAACAGATTCAAATGGGTAAATTTAAATGAGTAATTAAGAACAACAAATATTAAATAAAATCTAGATTCTTACAATTCTAAGTACAGCTAGGTCTGCAGGGGAATGTGCATCTTATAAAGGCTTTCATAGAAAAGAGAGGTAAAAAAGAAAAATAAACTAAGCAAAGTTTGTCCAGTGACGTCATCAAATAATCTAAAATTTAGATCACTGATCTTACCAACTATAAGAAAACAGAACAATATCATTTTAGTAATATGAACTGAATTCTATCATATTAGCAGTTTCTTATCCATTAGGTAAAAAAACTGTGATGGAGGAATGATTTAGTAGATAAGAAGGGCATTCATGTGGAACCAAACCTGCAAAGCCCATTGCGTGCAGTTAAACAACCTTGCGATACCCAAAGCAAACACGTAATGTGCTGTGATCGGTTCGACAAACTGCACAACACCACAGTGCTCATTAGAATAAAGGAATAATGGATTATAGTAAAAAAACAAATACTTCAGTCTGCTGCTTCACACGAACCATCATATTTTGAATCAAACGAAGCTGAGGTAACACTGAGATAGATTCCATGTATACACAAAATGCCCATAAATATTCATACAAGAAGTAATGATCAGTTCTTGGGTGAAAAATGAATGGCAAAATGGCACAAGGTGCGATCTACAAGGATTCAAAGAATGTAATGAATGTTTCATTAAAAGAAAAAATAACAAAACAGCAACTAATGCTTAAATGCACTCAATTTCATAATCATAAGAAATAAAAAGATGGTACAATTGAACTCACCATATAAACATGTGAAAAATCATCTTGATCAATCATGTAAGTGGACTTCAACCGAAATCGAATCATGTAGATAACCCACAAAGTATTAAGAAGTGTGGCAGAATCAATAAATGTGTGTAAGTTTAACTCCATAACAAAGCTGCAGTAGAGTCTAACAGCTAAAAATAAAGCCGTCAGCTCCTGTGATTTCAGTGAAAGTCCTACGGAGTCATTCATTCATTCATTCATTTTGGAACTCGATCAGAAGAAGAAAAAGAGTCCAAATTAATTTGAATCAAACAGGAAAGGAATCGATCACATTCACAGCAGTCTGGGCGTACCTGCGCAAGTTCTCTCTTTGACAAGTTTGTAAATGAGAATGGAGATTCCTAAGTAGTGGCAAATCTCCGAAGCGATGAAGAGGTTGAAATGGATAACCGTTAAAAACAGCACAATCAGCATCACAGCAATTGAACTTAAAAAGGCCTTCATCTTCGGCGGTCTCCGTTTCAACCATCCCGTCACCATTTTGATGAGCGATTTCCCGAACGCAAAAGCAGAAGCAACACGTCGTATCGCCATCGTCCACCGTACTCCTTCTCTCCCGATTCAAAACCCTAGCGTCAATTTCCCTCTTTTTCTTGTTACTCAGGTTGGCAGTTAGGAATTTACGTGCGGTCCTTCATAATCTGGTTATAGAGTTGAAGCTATTTGTCTATAAATAAAAAAATTATCCCTATGAGTTGTCTTTTTTGAGCTCATATGAGTCGCCAAATCTTCGACATCCATCTCAAATCCAATGGTGACATGCAACATGTTTAAAGGTTTTTGATGATCGAGGATTTAAGTTTATTTATTTAAAATTATCAAATGTCATTCACAATTGGAAATGACTATTTTGCAAGTTTGGAAAACAACTCTTCTGAATCCAAATTCTTAGTTAAAATACTAGGAAAGATAGCTACATATAGCGTTGCAACAAAAGTTCGGTATTCGACGAACTATTCGGTTCGTTTCGATTTCGATTATTAAACGAACCGAACCCAAATCTTAGTTGAGGTTCGATGAACGGTTCGTTTAACATTTTTATTATTTTATATTTATATTATAAACTTATATTATATAATTTTTTATTATAAATTTATATTATATATTTCATAACTTATATATATTTTTGCAATTTTTCATTAATACTTATAATATATTAATACTGGTTTTTAATCAACAAAAAGAAAAAAATGACTAAAGATTAACTCAACAAAAGAAAAAAAAACTATAAACAATGTTTTTTTATTATTTATTTTTCAAAGATGATCAGACGAACATATTTTTTTTTTTTAATGTTTATTTTTAGGATGATTTAAAAAAAATTCAGTATTCGACGAACTATTCGGTTCAGACTCAAACTCAAGAGTAAGTTCGTTTATTTAAACGAACATTGTTTAAATATCACAATATCAATCTCACCGTATTTTTATTTTTCTATTCAATTGTATTTCAGGACGTTGTTTTTCATTATTTTTAATGAAAACTTTTAATATTTGCAAAAAGAAAACATGCATATCGATCAAATTCAAATACCCGAATTCGAATTAAATCCGATTCCGGATAACTTTTTATAAAAAAAATTAAAATTAAAATAAAATTATAAAAATATAAAATTACATTTAATAAAGTTAATTGATAGTCAATTAATCATTCTAAAATTCGGATAATCCGAAAGTCAATTTATATTTATTCGAATACCTAAATATCCGTGGAATTATTAACCGAATTCGAATTTTAACCATCTAAATAATTTTTAAATTACATTTTTGGTATTCAAATCTGGATTCGAAATTCGAAATAGATACATTCGAATTCAAAAACGAATACATATTTCAATATAATATTTATAGACTTTTTATAAATAAGATCAAAATAAAACATTCAACCTCAATATAAAATAGGACACATGATCTGTAATTGTATTTTATACCAATTCAAAAGAAAAAACCCTAAAAACAAATGTAATATTTTAAGGGAAAATGCAATAGATTATTATTCATTTATTCCAAACAAATCTACCTCTCAACAAATTCTAATTTCCCCCTCCAATAATAATAACTCATGTTATCATAGCAATTGACAGCAATCTACTGATGACAGCCTGAGAGAAACTTCAAGGTATGAATGAATGATTGCCAGTTTGATTGAGTTCAATTTTGATTTATTTACCCTTTTTCTTTTTAGTTTGAAGACAAAGTCATTTTTTGTTCTTCTTCAACTTGCAGACGCTTGTAATAATCGACTAACACTTTCCATCCAGCAGGGCACATGAAACCATCAGGAGGATTTTCTCCACTTCTGGCAAATCCACGCATCTGTGAAAATCAAATAATGTCATATTAAGATTCATTAAACACGATTAACTTTGAAACTTCAAACAATTAAAACTGTGAAAAAAGAAATACACCATTAGCTTTGTGTACCTTGGTGCCAGAGATAAAAAGAAAATCATCAGCACGCGAAGGATCAAAGAATGCCATCTTCTTTACCACTTTGTCATATGCCGCTACCTGTTAGGGTTAGTTGGAAGAAGAACATCAAAATTATAAAGTAAAAATATCAATTGCTATTGACTGAAACAGTAAAGCCAACCAAGTATTTAAGTTAATTAAGTACAAAAATGAGCATCTGATAATTGATATAAGTTTAGTTTGAAATTAAAACTATGGATTTTGTTAGTTTTAATTCAAAGAAACGATTGATCTCTTATATATCGCATAAAAGAATCAAAACAAATCAAATGAAAATTTAAATCGAATCAAGGTCCTGGGTGATCAGCATTAATTATAACCATGTAGATGATTCTAAGTGTCAACGGGGTAAACTAAACTTTTACACAGACTGAAAAGAATTTGAAAGGAAAACACAAAATTTATTACCTTAAATGGCAAGATATTGAGCTTTTCCAAACCCAGAGCCATGCTTAAAACTTTCTTGCCATGATCCGGGTCGTACAAATCTCTTTTCTCAGTTGGATGTCCCATTCCCGCAGGATCTCTACCGACAATGTAAAAATTAGCACCAGCATTTATCCGTGCTTTGGCATGCCATTGCACCTCAGTTGGTCCTGCATAATGCATCGGAGAAGGAAATATCGAAACAATGGTAGTCTTAGGATCAAGAACACCATCTTCTAGAACCTTGCTGTGTTGTTCCATTCGAACATCAAGTGGAACATCATCAGCTTTGGTGAAACCTCCCAATGGGTGAAGCAACAGCAATGGGTTTTGAAACCCCATATCCAAAAGCCGCTTGCGTGTGTCGTTCATTAACAATGCGTGTCCATTATGAACTGGGTTTCGCAATTGGAATGCAAACACAGCATCCGCTCCACGCTTGTCAAACTCGTCTCGGAGTTGTTGTGGAGATAATCTATAGTGATCGAGCCCATCATTGTACTTGATCGGTTCCAGCACTTGTAAATCTCCACCAATAAGCCAGTTTCCAGCATTAGTGATGACTTCATCTACGTATGGTAATCCCGGAGCAATTGTTCCCCATGTTCTGGCAATCCTTTCTTCTTTGTTGTGTTTGTAGATCTGAACGCTGACAAAATACGTTATGAATTAATATCAATCTACCTACACAAAGAAAGAACCCCAATTCCTTTTTTTTTCTTCCTTCCTTTTATTTTTCTTAACAATATCAATAATTGAGTGAGAGGGAAAAAAGAATGAAACCTTCTTAGAATAGCGACGATATGACCAGAAGGTCCCTGTAGCGCAACATCTCCAGAAGCACCAATCCTCACCTTATCCTGATCATCAATCGCAAGCACGATCGGCAATGACATGTTGACAACAGATCCATCCTGGAGTCTGAAGGAATTAAAATGCAAAGAATGAAGGTATTCATCTTCCCTCATAAACCCTCTGAGCGGACTCGCCCACCCTTCGCTGATAACATGAACCCACTCTAAATCCACCTTCCCGATCTTAACCTTGGGCAAAGTCTCCGCCTCTGCAGCCAGAGCGGGTCGTTTCGCAACGGGAGTCACCAGATCGACGAGAGTCCCTCCATCGGGATCGATGAGAGAGCTCTTGATGGCGGTGGGGAGCTTGGAAAGGGCGGCGGAAGTGGTGACCATTGGTGCGTGGAGGATGGTGTTGGAGTTGTAGAGTGGGTTGTATAGAGATGGTTTCGTTCTTAGTGTGAAAGTAAGTGCGAGGGGGTTGGCCGTGTGAGTAGGTCGAATAGGAAGACGGTGGAGATGGAAACATGCCGCAGTAGTGCTCACGGCCATTTCCAAAGATCTGAAAATGCGGAAAGAAAAAATGAATCTTCTTATAACACGGACTGAAGGACAGCCGTACGTTTTATAGATGGATTAGATTGGATGGATCTTCAAAGTCCATCTGTCCATTCCCATCTTGTCCCGTCAATAATTGACATGTTTTCTTTTTGATAAATTTAGTAAGGCACACTTCGAAATGTAACCTACCCCATAATACTAACAAATGTTTCATTGAAGTTTAACTGTCTTGTTACAGGTAGTTTTATAACCATTAAGATAACTACTATTACAAGAACTATAACTAATCTTAATAGTGGTGGCATGTGACTTGTATTAGTTGATGCACCAACTCAATTTTAACCAACTGGTCCAACATACCCCTCCTTTGTGCCAAACCAAGAGCTAGATCCAACGAGATTGACACTAAATGAAGCAAAACTCCTTGGGGGTAAAGGTTGATGAAGTACTGAATCTGCTACCAGTGGC
This sequence comes from Zostera marina, assembly GCA_001185155.1. Classification (NCBI taxonomy): domain Eukaryota; kingdom Viridiplantae; phylum Streptophyta; class Magnoliopsida; order Alismatales; family Zosteraceae; genus Zostera; species Zostera marina. Next base: position 2,260,229 of record LFYR01000981.1, on the reverse strand, counting down.
TCGCTGTGATGCGAGGTGATGCCGGAGGCTCTGGAGTCCACGACGCGCGTTCTACGTCAAATACCTGAAAGGAGAGAATAGACGATTCTGGTGTGGGAATCGGCGATTCTCTTAGTATTGCTCTAGTGGAGGTCGAACTTGTGTCGTGCCTTTGAGTGTCCCCTTGGGACCCTTTTTATAGGATCTTGGAGGGCGCACTCAACGACGGACATCGCGTCTGTTGCCATAATTGGGCGCATTTATAGCCCGTTATGGCGTAGGCTGGCGATGAGTAACGGTCGTAAATCGGCGACTCAGGTATGAAAATCGTCTATTTAGGGACAAACTCGACGACTTACCCCTAAAGTCGACGATTTGGTAGTCCAATCGCGATTTACATGTTAACTCGGCGATTTAACGATGAACGTGTTCCGCATCGTGGGAGCCTTCTGGGGGTCCGGCATAAAGCGACGAAACCCTAGTCCTTGTTGAAGGGCGTTGTTGAGAGTGACTGCCGTAATCAGGCATGTCTCACCAGTACTCCCCCCTGAAGAGAGCACAAGAAACATGCGTGCATCGCCAGTATCCCCCCCAAGCAAGGTTGTGTGTGAGATCCGCATCAAGACCAAAGCGACAAGATGGGATCGAATCATTGCGGCCACAGCGACGCAATGATTCCGATCGATTAAGGCCAAAGAGACAAAATGGATTGATTTTGGCCGAAGCGACATAATCTAGTTCTAGGCCAACGGAACTACGTGTTTATAGTTCAACCCTGATCAAGGACGACTTTTGCTGTGTCATCAAGGCCAAAGCAACAAGATGAATTGACTCACTATCAGAGTCTGATTCCGGCCAAACCGACAGAATCCATTGATTCACTATCAGAATCTGATTCACTATTAGAACTAATGTTTATAGTCAACTCTGATCAAGAGCGACTTTTGTGTCCACAACGACGGTTAACCCATCAAAGCCAAAGCGACAAGATAGAAGGATTATTAAGGCCAAAGCGACAAGATAGAAGGATTATTAAGGCCAAAGCGATAGAATAATTCTTGGTCCATCAAGGCCAAAGCGACAAAATGATCTCTAGTCTATCAAGGCCAAAGCGACAAGATAGAAGGATTATTAAGGCCAAAGCGACAAGATAGAAGGATTATTAAGGCCAAAGCGATAGAATAATTCTTGGTCCATTAAGGTCAAAGCGACAAAATGGACTTAGATCTATTAAGGCCAAAGCGACAAAATAGATCTGATTCTGGCCGAAGCGACAGAATCTTATCTGCATAAAAAGAAAACATCATGCAAAACAACTACATCAGTCTAAAACGCATATTATATTGACTTATTGAACTTACCTTGTGAAGTTACCTTTCGTGTCACTCCTCCTCTTGCTCAATAAATCCTCGATAACTCTAGCCGAAGCGACAGATTTATCGTGCTCAAATTTGACAACTTCCGGCCGAAGCGACAGAAGTGTCGGGAGAGTTTGTGATACTCCCCTCGACTTCTGGCCAAAGCGACAGAGGCGTCGGGAAGAGCTCGTAATACTTTCCCCATGAGTACGTGCGGAAAAGGTGACGACTTTTGGCCGAAGCGTCAAAAGTGTCGGAGAGAGTCTGTGATACTCCCCCTTGAGGTGTGATGCCTTCTGGCCGAAGCGACAGAAGCGTAGGAGAGGTTTCGTGATACTCCCCCTCGAAGTGTAATAACTTCTAGTTGAAAAGACAGAAGCGTAGGAGAGAGTTCGTGATACTCCTCCCGAAATGTTATGACCTCTGGCCGAAACGACATAAGTGTTGGGGAGAGTTTGTGATACTCCCCCCCGCATTGTGACGACTTCTGGCCAAAACGACAGAAGCGTCAATGAGAGTTTATGATACTCACCTCCAAAGATGGGCGTGACGACTTCTGGCCGGAGCGACAGAAGCGCCGGAGAGAGTTTGTGGTACTCCCCCCTGAAATCGTGTCGTTGTGACAGATTTTTGAGTTATGTTTTGGATGTTTCTGCCCGAAGCGATAGAAGTATTGAAGAAAGCTTGTGATACTCCCCCCGAAAATCATGTCAACACGACAGATTTTAAAATATTGGTGAAGTAACGGAAGTATTGGAGAGAGCTTGTGATACTCCCCCCGAGAATCATGTTGACACGGCATATTCTTTGGGAATGAATGAAATAATTTTTCGAAATATTTTGCAATCTTTCTATTTTGATTATCAATGAACTATCTTTTGTCTTTTCTTTGCTAATTTTCCATATAAATCATCTTTAAATTGTAACATAAGCTCGAAACTAGATTCACAAGCCGTAACTTAGCCACTCTGGACGTAAGTTAGACTCTGCTAACCCTCGCTTAGCCACTCTGGACGTAAGCTTGGTTGTACGAATCGTAGTTCAGTCGTCAGTTAAATTTGCGGATAATTTATATCTCCAAATTAACGCAGAGTTGCAAAGAATAGTACAAATAATAAACCCAAAATTAAGATGCACAATATTATTTGAAATCCTAGGGTTAGATTCACAATTTAGGATTACAATTCTAGATTTGAACCCTGATGTTTTAGCCAAGCTTCGACAATAGCGACAGAGCGAATCTCGATCCTCATCAAGGCAATAGCGACAAGATGGGATAGGATCATTAATGCCAAAGCGACAAAATGATCCTTGTTCTATTAAGGTCATAGCGACAGAATAAATTTAAAACCCGGGTATCATTGATTATAGTCGTAAATTTAGAATCTCGAGGTTAGATTCGTAAACGAGAGTCGTAATTTAGATTCTTAAGTCGCACCTTAGACTCGTAAATCGTAAACTAGACTTGTGATCGTAATTTAGACTCTTTGTCGTAAATTAGAATTTGTAACCATCACTTAGACTTGTGGGTCGTAAGCCAGGTATGAGTAACGGGTGTCATCCAGCCAAAGCGATGAAGTGATCCATATGAGTGATTTTTGAAATTATCCTTTGTCGATTTATCGTATGAATAATCCTAAAACCGTAACCTAGGCTCGAAATTAGACTCGTAAATCGTAATTTAGACACTTCGGCCGTAAACTATATTTTGTAACCCCCACTTAGCCACTCTGGACGTAAGTTTGGTTGTGTAACCCCCACTTAGGCACTCTGGCCGTAAGCTTGGTTGTGTAACCCCCACTTAGGCACTCTGGCCGTAAGCTTGGTTGTGTAACCTCCACTTAGGCACTCTGGCCGTAAGCTTGGTTGTAATTAAGAGTCGTAATTCAACCGTCAGTCAGATTCGCAGACAATTCCCAAACTGACTCAAAATTGCAAAAAATCATAGGCGTAGTCAATTTTCGTCGTAATTTAGACTTGTACGTCGTAAATTAAATTTTGAAAGAGAACTTAGATTCGTAAATATTTGGAATCTTAGGGTTAGATTCGCAAATATTGGTGAGAGATGAAGACCATCATTAACCATGTTTACTTCTATTCCCAAAAAGAACTTTATATCTCCCAAATCTTTAATTAGAAAATCTGTACCTAGCAAATCGAGTAAACGAGTAATTTCATTAGAATCGGAAGATGTGATGATGATATCATCAATATAAACACACATAATTAATTTATAACTTCCCTGTTTATTTAGAAAAATTGAGGGATCGACACGTGATTCGAATAAACCCAACTTGTTTAATACTTCTCGTAATCTTCGAAACCAACATCTTAGACTCTGTTTTAGACCGTAAAATGATTTATTAAGAAGATAAACATGAGATGGATTAGTCTGATCAATAAAACCTGGAGGTTGCATAACAGTAATTTTAGCGTCGAGATTCCCGTGAAGGAATGCGTTTGACACATCAATTTGATGAATTGGCCAATTATTTGTAATTGTCAATGTTAACACTAACCGAATTAAAAGAGGATGAATGACAGGACTAAAAGTATCTAAATAATCCAAACCATAAACTTGTCGCATCCCTTTTGCGACAAGTCGAGCCTTATATCGTTCGATTGTGCCATCCCGATTGTGCTTAATCCGAAATACCCATTTTGTAGAGATGATATTATCGCCAGGCCGTCGTGGTATGAGAGTCCAAGTCTTGTTTCGTTGTAACGCTCGAACTTCATCTTCCATCGTGCCTTTCCACTCAGGAATTGAAAGTGCAAGTTTGTATGAACGAGGAACAGATGTTACTTCAGCCGCGACCACCATTGCATACTTCGGGTTAGGTTTTATAATTCCATGAGAAGCTCTCGTAATTCGTTGTGGAACCGTTTCATCCTCTTGATCGTAAACCGATATATCAGTAGAAACGTTATCTGGAAATTCTTCTGCCAAAGAACCGAGAATAGGCGGAGATTCTTCCTCGTTCCCTGATAGACCAAGAATTGAAGAATCGGGTAAAACCACCGGATGCCCGGATCCACATTTTGAGCATCGGGTAGAACGGAGCCCGTATCCACAATTTGGGTATCGGGAAGAATAGAAGAAGCCAGGTCCAAAACTCGGGTGACGGGTACAGAGGAGTCGGGTCTGTTAACCGGTTGCTAATTTGGGCGCCGTGTACGATAGATGGGCTCGGAATATTAACCTGATCCGAGTCTGAGTCCATAAGTGAATTTTGGATCCGAGTATTGGTTAAGTTTAAATCACAATTTAGACCCAAAGTTTGACCTGAATTCGAAACCCTATTCCCAAATTTATCGCAAGCCGAGTCCCTAAAGAAATTTTGATTTAGGGAAAAATCTAACTCCTCGAAGATCACATCACGGGAAGTGTACGACCGATGGTTCGTCGGATCGAGATAGAGGTAGGCGTCGTGCTGAGGAGCATACCCAACGAAAATACATGGAACAGACTTTTTGTCTAGCTTACCTGACCTGTAGCTCCGTAAGCACGGAAAGAACTTGCAACCAAAATCTTTGAGCTTTGAATACTCGGCGTTCGTGCAAACAACGCTTCTAGTGGAGAAATATTCTTAAGCAAAGAAGTTGGGTTCCTGTTATAAAGAAATCACGCCGTGCTGACCACGAAGTCCCACATAGATTTGGGAAGCTGAGCATGACTGAGGAGTGCTAGCAAAGTGTCAATGAGGTGCCGATGTCGCAGCTCAACGTGACCTATCTGTTGATGATGAGAATGTGGAGCAGACATACGATGGTTGATGCCTAATTCTGCCAGACGAAGACCAAGTTTTCTAAATTCGAGTGCGTTATCAGTTTGAAGTGCGAGAATCTTCTTGCCAGATTGACGCTCGGCCCAGCTGTAAAATTTTTCAAAAGCCTTGTAAACGTCGCTTTTCCGAACCAACAAAAATAACCAATTGAAATTGGTGGCAGCGTCAACAAAATTGACGTAGTAGGAAAAACCCTGATGTGAAACGACCGGAGCCGCCCCCCAAATATCCGTGTATATTAAAGCTAGAGAATCATAAGTGGTTTTCCAAGATGGATGAGACAAAGCGTGTGATTTCCCGACATGACAAGCATCAAATTTTTGTAACAAGGTTCGACTTTATTAATCCTTTATTTATTAATACAGATATTGACGTAGCATTTAGATGACCTAACCGCGAATGCCAGAGACTATGAGGCAGAGGAGAACAGGCGAGAGCCGTGCCGGAATGGTTGACTTGTAAAGCTAGTTCGTAAAGACCTCCATTTGCCTCCCCTTCCAACACGACTTCATGTGTGACCCGATCCCATGCATGAACATTCTGAAATGTAAACACAAAATACAAGTTGTTATCGGCACAAAGACGATAAACAGATAAAAGATTTCTCGTGACAGAAGGAATATACAATAAATCATTTAGTTCAAATGATTTATTTGAAGAATTACGAAAAGAACTCTGTCCGATTTGTTTTATCGGCAATGGACTACCGTCAGCCGTTAAAATGAAATCCTTGCCAGAGAACGGACGAGGGTGCTGAATATTTCCAGGTCCAGAGGTAATGTGGGACGTCGCCCCGGAATCCGGATACCAGACCGAGGACTCCCCTGTTTCCCGTAAATTTACAGTATTAACCATAGGTGATGTGCGATTACTACCGCTTGGTCCGGTTGAAAATAACTCACGCTTGTGTGTTGGTGGAAAACGATTAATATTTAATCGATTGTAACAATTTAGGGCTGAGTGCCCTTTTCTAACACAAATCTGACATTTGAGCTCGCCGGATTTAGAATTGTGCTTGACCGTAACGGCCACAACATTCACCATAGGAGTTGACAATAAGGGATTAAGAGATGCCTTGTGCCGAAGACGCATCTCATGATCCATAAGAAGCTCACATAAAGAAGAAAAAGTCATACCATGATCATATCGGGTAGTTACAGAGGTCACAAATGAGTCATAATCGTCCCCCAGAGCACCCAATGTAATTAGGTTAACTTCTGAATCTTTTAGGGCTTATCCGGTAAAGGCGAGATAATCCTTTAGAACAACAATCCTACTAATGAAATCTTCCATCGACAGATTGCCCTTGCGGATGGTTTGTAACTGAAGCCAGAGATGAAGTTGACACGTCTGAGTTGAGGACGCATAAAGCTTTCGAAGACATTGCCAGACACCTGCCGATGTGCGGAAAGAGACAACCTGAGGCAGAATAGTTGGGGAGATGCCAGTGAGAAGCCAACTCAGAATCAATTGATCCTGTTGACGCGCAACCGGAGTGGATAGTTCTACCGAACCTTCGACATAAGGCATTAGTTCGTAGCCGCACAACATGGCGGAGAACTGAGCTTCCCAGGAATAGTAGTTCTCCTTCTCGAGAAGAACACATCGGGAGTGCTTCATGACGATCTTGGACGGCAGAGACACTAGTGAATCGTCAGCCATGGAAGAGCCGACAGCAGCAGCGGAAAACGTAGATATCATCGGAAAAATAACGATGATCAATTAAAAATCGAATGACACCATATAACAAAGTGAAAGAAGAATGACTTCGTCGGAGAATGATTCCGGTGAGTGTGTATTGAATTCGACTGAAGTTTAATTGTGTTCTTACAGGTGGTTTTATAACGACTAAGATAACTACTATTACAAGAACTATAACTAATCTTTATGGTGGTGACATGTGACTTGTATTAGTTGATGCACCAACTCAACTTTAACCAACTGGTCCAACATGACACATATAAGATTCGCACTGTTCGACATACCTGAATACTACTCAAATTTAATATTCCAATTCGTTCTATTAGAAATTTAGAACCCAAGTATTGGAATTTATTTAGACACACAAAATCTTTCCACTTTAAGCTTTCAAATCTTGGACATGTCTGTGAATGGATATTTGATAAATTATATTTGTTTAGGCAGTAGTATAATTTTACATGTTTTTTCTGGGATTGGGTGTGAGAAACTAACTGTGGCTGATAAAATTATTATAACTGCAAAGAAAAGCAAAATTAAAAGTTAGATCAGAATACATACTGTTAAAACAATTGAATTAGTTCACCTACTTCATCAGCACATACCAATATAACTACTAATCAATCCTGTAGCTGCTTCGAATATTGCGTTGTTGATTGGTGATTTCCTTAGCTAGATGAGATTTTGATGAAGTAAAATCTGCTAGTTTCCCAGCATAAGAGGTGAAACTAACTTTAGGTTTAAACCACCTCCTAAGAGAAATACCACTGATTCTAATTTTTCCATAGGATTCATCTCCCTTGTAGTGTAGACCCAACCTCCTCAACATTGCACTGACAGCACAACCCACTCTATATCATAAATCATTAAATCTATAATCAATCTCACAATACTCAACATCAGCAAAATAATATAAAATAGATTTAAGTTTGTTTGTGTGAACATATTAATATGAATTATTTCTGTATTATGAAAAAACAGGTATTTCTATGGGCACATAAATGCCTCAATCACCGAGGATATTAGTCTATCCTTCAAATCAGATGATTTCAAGACACTGTTTGTTCTCAATTGGTGATAACGATATTACTAGATGTTAATGCTATATAGGATAGAGTCTATGGGCCTAGCTAATCCCCATCTATTCTTCTTTTATCTTCAATGTATTAGAACATTGCTTCATATAAGAAATTTACTTCTACCACAAAAAATTGCCTGAATGCATGGGTGGCACACAGTACATTGGGGTGTTTTAAATCTTATCTAAGATTTGCAACAGTATCATACTATCATCAAAGATTCAAAGACTGTTTTCTGAGAAGGTTTAATAATACGTGCATGAATTTCATGGAGACTCTTTCCTTGATTCTTTTGTAGGCTGAAATTTAAGTCAGGAATTAGGAATTAACTAGATAACTAACTACTCATTCAAGGGTGCACAGTGCAGCATTCCGCAGTCTAAGAGTAGTCCAGTTCTAGTAGGTTTGTTTGTTTGTTGTAGCAATGTAGTTGACTTTGCTATTTCATATCAATAGAAATTTATATTTTGTAAAAAAGAGAGAAAATTTTGGTAAAAAAGAAAAGAAAAAGGTTAGTTTGGAGGGAGGGAGGGAGGGCATGCATACCTTCCAGCAACATTTATTCTCTTCTCACTCTCAGGGGACAAAAATTTACTTCTTTTCACTGGAAATAAAATGGTTAAATTTGGAAGTCTTGCACCTGCAGATAATAAAAATAAAAAACTTAAAACAACATTTTTTTAGATGAAATTAAATTTTCATTAATAAAAATGAAGATGCTTGGGCAGAGCCCGATTACAACCAAATAGATGGGAATGAGTAAAATTTACAGGCTCACCGACACTAATTCTATATAGTTCTCCCCAGTTACTACTTACTAGATGTTCCTAGGGCATTGTCGTAGAATGTTGGTCTCCCAAGCTTTGATTGCATTTTTTTTCAATCAGTGTTTGGTCGTGTTTTTTGAAGGATAACACAATAAGGAACATGCCCTCCCCTCCCCCCTTAGCATAAGTGCATAACTTTAAAAGAGTTGACAAAACAGGAAAGAAATCTTTTCTTTTTTGATACCAAAGACCATAACAATACTGTCAGTCTATGTCGTCCCAATTTCAATCTGGACTATGAAGACTTGTAATAATACTAAAAATGTGATATTCAATTTTGTTTTGAACTTGAGATAATGTAGGGTAAGTAAAAAATGAGATTTAAAAATAAAGTGGAAATTGTAAAATTAAATTGATCTGAAGCCCTCTCTCCTATGTATCTTATATAAAAGATGAAAATATAATACAAATGAAATAAACATAATAGGAAACTGCAATACAAGTGATAGAAAATCAAGCTAAATTATCATATAATCCAATATTCCCCTCCAAGTTGGTCTTTGTTGAAGCACATATTGCAACATGTTAAAGTAGAATAGGAAGCCTTGAAAACTAAAACTTTGGTAGACAGGAGGAAACACGGCTCATCACAGGAAACTCAATAATATTGACAGATAACTCTCAGATTATATTTCTACTCAATGTCATGCAAAAAAGCAAAGAAAAAAAAAATCTCTCAACAAACTCATGCAACATTAGCACAATAATGACACCTTTTCTTCTTATGATCTATCCCATGTAAAAACCAAAACATATGAAATTTTGGACACAATAAACCAAAGAATGCCACATGGGTTGAATTAATTTTTTATTGTACAAAACAAACAAAAATAGCATCAATAGAAAAAAACTTACATCATCGCAAAAACCAAACAACAAAATCAGTGTTCACTACCGATAGAGAATATTGACTTCTTCCTCTCTTTCTCAGTTGACAGAGGAAAGGAAGAAAGTTTCAATATGGGTACCTCCTAATCAGTCCCTATATATATGTTACAAGACATGAGGTAAGAGAACAAGATACAAGTCAAAACTCAAGGGAAAAATAAGACACCAACCATCACACACGCGACCTCACCAACATCTGGTTGAAATCAGAACCAATTCCAGCATATCGGTTTTAATCACAACTGAATAAGTAAATTGCATTTTTAAAGAAATTTCCATAGGGAAACTGAGATATTTTTGAATGCAAATAAATAAATAAAAATTAACTAAAAAATGAGATGAAAACATGTATGTATGTTCGTATGTATTTACCAGCAGCATGTCGATGCTTCAGACCTTTCAAGATAGTTAAAAGGTAGACCTGGAAAAATTTCAATTGGTAATTTAGAAAATAAAAATACCATATTTTTTGTTCTACTTTAAATTAAAGGAATTCGCACAGTATAGAAATGTAAGTATAGCTCCCTTTTAAAATGGCAAGGATAAACATGAAACCAATTAATGTCATCTCATCTCATTAAACACATTGGCACACACAACCTACTTTATGCCAAAAAATCATCTAAATTCTAAAGTCTAAACACTACCCAATCTTCTTTTTTGCAGAGGATATTTTATAGAAAATTAAAAGCAAGCAACGTAATTAGGAATTTAACAGCAGGCTGCAGACTAAATTAATTACAAACCATGGCAATCCTAGTATAGTACAGATACACTATATGCACCCACACTATACTAGCATATACTAATGTAAATCCATGAATAGTCTTTCCAAGATATCAAGGAGAAGGTTTCCCTATACCCCATCTTGTCCTTGAGTTTTTCTATATTGAACATCATCTTGCCGTCCATCTTGATCATTTCCTAAAACGCCTTCCATTTTAGCCCATCTCTATTCAACCCTATTTGTTTGTTAATTTGTAAAATTTGTACACCACCTAATGGGCTGTAAGAGAGCATTTTGGGTAGCATCTATGTTCGCAGTCCTCCGTCTTGGATGATTGAGATGACAGTTCATCATTGTCCTTCCATCTACGCTGACTCGACTTTGGGCTATCTGATAGAATCTGGATTGATGGTTCACTGTCAACGTCATTATTTTCCAAATCTTCATTCTGCCCTTTTTCTCCTCACTCAAGTAAGACCAATGATTTCTTATTGATACGATTCAACTGTTATCTTAGTCATATTCTATAAAGAACCTATCGTCCGTGTAAGGTTAACAAGTTTATCCTTGGGGGCATGTTGTAGTTATTAGCCAAATAGACATTGCTTTTATATTTTCTTGCCAAAGTAAATCTTGACTCTTGAGCGATCTTTTCTTGCATCGGAGTAATGGGTTGGGGTTGCATTGTTAGAAACAAGGTTTAAAAACCGGTTAACCGGTAACCGGTTCTGGCTGACCGGTTTTCCGGTTAGGCCGGTTAACCACCGGTTAACCACTGGTTAACCGGTGGGGGTATTTTCGTAATTTTTTCTTCTTCATAAATTCACTAAGGCTAAAAATATATTTTTATGCCAAAAATTTATACATTGGTCTATGAAAAGAACTATATTATTTTTAATAAAAGCTCCTCCCACTCTTAACACTTCATATTTGTTTTAGACAAAATGAATCTTTATTTATAGACCAACCTTCTTTGTGTTTTTTAAATTCTATCGATGTGGGACTAAAAAAGTGTAGTTAAAAATATTATAAAATATTCTTTGTACTTTTTATGAATGTGGGACTAAATAAAGTGTACCTGCATGTATTATTACTTTGTACACTTTATAATACATGCATGTACACTTTATTTAGTCCCACATTAATAAAAAGTACAAAGAATATTTTATAATATTTTTAACTACACATTTTTAGTCCCACATCGATAGAATTTAAAAAACACAAAGAAGGTTGGTCTATAAATAAAGATTCATTTTGTCCAAAACAAATATGAAGTCTTAAGAGTGAGAGGAGCTTTTATTAAAAATAATATAGTTCTTTTCATGGACCAATGTATAAATTTTTGACATAAAAATATATTTTTGGCCTTAAAATAAATTTTTGGTCTTAAAAAATGGGTCGGATATTTGGGTCGGGTACGGGTCAGACCCGACCCGTAGACCCACGAACCCGCTCCAACTAACCGGCTACTGGTTTTTGATTTTTTACCGGTCAGCCGGTTAACCGTCGGTTTTTAAACCTTGGGTAGGTTTCTAACTCCTAGACTCCCTTCCACCTTGGGAACGACCATTTGGGCCTACGGGATCTCTTTCCTTCCGTCCCATATAAATCTGTAAACTAACCTTCTCACCTTCTTAGCTACAGAATCAGGGATAGTCATACCTTACGTCCAATAAGTATACTTTCCAGCTATTATCCAGTTAACTAGTTGTATTCTCCCTCCATATGAAAGACATTTTCCATTCCATCTATCTAAGAGCGCCTCTATTGACTGAATTAGTTTTCAGCATTGTCCAAATGACTATTTCTTTCCTATGATTGGTGATCCTAGATATGATATGGGTAAATTTTTAACAGTATATCCTAAGATATGATATGTCATGTAAAGATTGGTCTTCTGCACATACTTTCGAGAAGGTGGAGTTTTTGCTCGCATTTACTTCAAATCCCGAGAACAACGAGAATTTCTCAAGCAACGCCTTAATTGTATTAAACGATTTCGGGTTTGCTTTTGAAAATATGAGGACATCATCCGCGCACATGAGGTGAAATATAGAAGTAACATCATTCACCTGATAAGTGTTTATCCTTTTGTTCTTTATTTCACTCTGCATTAATCTACCTAAAACGTCCATAACCATGTCGAATAGAATAGGACTACCTTGCCTTATCACGATATGGTTATGGACATTAGTGCAAGTTATCTCCCTCTGGCTTATGGTTATGGCGTTTTAGGGACGTTTTAGGGACATTAGTCACGACATGGTTATGGACTACCTAAAACGTCCATTACCTTGCCTTATCTCCCTCTGGATTTTGAAGGGAGGTGTTGGAGTCCCTTCCACCAGTACTGAGAATGACGTAGAGGATATGCAATTCCAAATCAATTTACAGAATATAGGAGAAAATCCATACGCTTCAAGAGTGGCAATTATAGCCTCCCAACTGACTGTGTCAAAAGCTTTTTTAAGATCTATACTCAAGCAATATCTTTTGGGAGTTCTCTTTCTCCCAAAGCCATGAATCATCTCATCCGCTAGAATGGTCTATCCATTCATATTATCCTTCTTGTTTAAAAATTGTTTTCCATTCATCTCTTTTTCTTATCCTGATCTAATAGTAACCACTTTTTAAATCCATTTTAGAAAATAATTGAGCTTCACAAAGTCCGTCTTTGAATCTAAAGATTCATAGAAAAGCAAACTCCGGCCCTGAATTATAGTATTTGCAAAAGTGAAAGGCTTCAATTCAGAGGCAACTTCTCTAGTTACATAATCACTAGGGAGTAGGGATAACACTGGATAGAATCTGAATCGATGTGCATGTCCATCTCTCATTATTAAATAGATTTTAACTTCATAATTTTTTTTATTGTATCTATACTACCCTTTGTGTCATTAATGAAAATTATTTACCAATTGCAAAATAAGAGGCATACATATTAATCTATATTTTCTGATCATAACAATGTGTATTTTTTAATTACAGCCAGCCCTTAGGCATCTTGCTGTATCTACTCTGCTGCACCTCATCGAAAAAGATCCGGTGAGAGTTTAGACTTTATTGTATTAGGTTGTTTATTCTTCTTTTTTTACATTAATTCTCTCAACTAGTGTTTTTGTTCTTTGTATACTATTATCATATTTAAATGCATTTTTTCTGTTTAAAAAAACTGTATCCTTGAGATGGCTCATGACTATAATACAACATGCTTGATATATACAAGAAGACAATATTTGGTCTCTTCCAAAATCCCTATTGAGCAGAGAAGTATTAGTCTACGGATTATGCTTTAATATTAATTTTCTCTGGCAGTGACTTAGTGCAAGTTATTACTATAAATTTTAGACTTGGTTATGTTGTATTGTGTTACCATTTATTATACCTATTTTTACAGAAAATTGTATTATATTATAGGTGTCTGTTATTAATGAAAGAATTGAAGAAAATCTCTTTAGTATGCTTGACGACGAGACAGATTCTGAGTATGTCACAACTTTCAATTCTATTAATATTTTCAGTCATTTTTTAAATTAAGAATCAATGTCAATCTTTCTAATAATATCTTAAGATAATTTCTTATTTTTTATACAAACTTCAGATATTTATTCATTTATCATATTTAATTCTTTATGCCTTTGCCATCATAGGTACAGTAAACTGTTAGTGTGGAGACGTTTTTCATTAAGGGCATTAATTAGAATTAGAATTAATGTAGGCCTTTTATGAGCCATTAGAATTAAATAGGTTTAATTTTGTTAAATGGGCTTTAAGCCTTGTAATGGGTATTAGGGTTGCAAACACAAAACGGCAACCCTAATCTCCCATATAAGTATCTTGTAATGACTTGTATTCTTTGTGTGAGAGAAAAAGAAGAGGAGACACCCCGTGGACGTAGGCACATTGCCGAACCACGTAAATCTGTTTTGTTCTTGTTTTCTGCTCGGTTTTCTCAGTTCGATTGAAGTATCGATTCTATCATAAACATTACCCATTCACTGTTTTATTTTTAAAAAAGGCAAGTATATATTCTTTTTATTTCATAGAAAATAAATCCTTGTTAAAAAGCACACAAAAAGTTTGGAGCTGTACTAGCCACTAGGTGAACTCTGATATTCCTAAGTTAACTCCCTTAACGGGCAATAAATGCGCTAGGTGCACCTTTATATGCTAGATTTAAAATGACCCTGGCATTTTACGATTCTATTCGAGAACATTGGCCAGAGTTATCCTGAGCATCTCATCAACGGTTCTTTCCCTCCTATTCTACCAAACAGTTAACTGAAAAATAATAAACTGTTCCGAATGTCTGATAATTTTGATGAAAATTTCTATAGGATATGAACAATGAAAATAGCTTTTTGATCATATAAAGATTTAGACCCCTAATTTAGAGTTCTCGATTGTAAATTTGTCAAAAAGGCTGAATCCAAAACTGGAAGTGGGGGTCTCGTGCGTGCTCTCGATGATTGCACTAACTTCGTTTGATCGCTATTTATTTCACGTCGAATAGAAAAAACTGAGATAGTGAGAGAGCCTGAAGACTGTAAGGTCATTTCTTCACTCTGGGACAAGGATGGAGCACTTGAAGTAGAGATCTTATGTTAGAAAAGTGGGTGTGAAATGAATTTTCTCCTTCTCCACCTTTCTTTATTTATAATGTGTTAAGACTTAACACCATAATCATTCATGAGCCTTGGACCTGGTCGACTAGACCATTAGGGTTTCTCCAATCTACGATAAAAATATGTAAGGTGATGGCATGCAAATTGCCTCTTTACCTGGACCACACCCCAATTTAATCGATCTAGGTCCATTCCTCTTGCTGGGTTGGGTTGGGTAAATTCCCCTTAATTGGGCTGGGTTTCATGGTTAATCAAACTAATTTATTCATTTTTATAATATATATTTTTATTGATAACAGTCAAACTTGTAAGCTTTATAGTAGCCCTATAATGGCACATGGAATGCTATAGAATGCTTTATACTTGGGGCTTGCTATGGAATGCTATAGGAGCCCTATCATGGCATATATGGTCTGAGAGAAAGAAGAGATTAAAACAACACACATTCTGACCCCCAGATATTTTGCTTAGAGAAGTCATCAGGTAGATCAACGTCTCCTTCAAGCCAGACTGCCATAGGAAAAATTGTCACCCTTTGGAGGATACTGCACTTCATATGTGGAAGACCAACCTCCTGAGACAGTCTATTTAGTTGATTGTCACTGACTCACTAGGTAGCAATGTAGCATAGCCAATTGGAAAGTGTCAATGTGTTTATAAACTCATCTTTATTGTTTCTTTAAATTTTGTAATTCGGCATTGTTCCTTATTATTTTAATGAAAAAATTTACTGCTTCAAAAAAAAACTTTATGGCAATAAATATTAAATTAACTATATTTTTTCAAATAGAAAATTAACAGAATTTTTTTTCTTATAGGATTGGGAATTTAGTGCGAACTGTAATCAACCAGTTGTTTTATGTTTCTTGTCCTTCACGACCGTCACGCTGGTTGGATATATGTCGCAAAATGGTCTATCTTTTTTCCTTTTTTATTAAAATCTTGAGTTCTAAACTTTACATATTTTATGTATTCTGATATATGGGATCATTGATCATACTAAAATCTTTGATATACTTAGTTTCCATTGGTATTGATTAATCAATTTTTTTTTTTTTTTTTTTGAAGCAATTAAATTTCATTAGAATAAGGCTAATGCCAAGTTTACAAAATAGAGAATAGGAATAAAATAGAAGTAAAAAAGAAATGAGCAAAATGCTCATTGATTCTCTCCCATTAGCTATGTAGTCTAGTTATACAGTAACTAGATACGCTGCCTCAGAAGGTTGGTCTCCCATACTTCCATCATAGATATCTCCAAAGGGTGACAACAGCTCTTCTTGTAATACACTGAATCAAAAGAGAGACTGATGTCTTTAATGACCTCCTTAAGGACTACCTCAGGAGGTCTACTAATGTGCTGCCTATACCTTTTATTTCTTTCCGTCCATATATGCCACGACAAGCACCCAATAGCATTCCATATTAACCCCCAAGGGGGGGAGTGGCGCGTAATCATTTGTGCTGCTTCCGTCAGATCCCCCAATCTAATATCTGGACTTGATTGGGTAGGAACTGGAATATTCATTATTTTCCAGAAAGAGAAATCCAGCTGTTCCGCCAACGAAATTAAAAGAGATCTGGAATAAGAACAGTTAAAGAAAAGATGACTCCTAGTTTCATCTTCCAGATTACACAATAAGCAAGCAGGAGGTGCTTGTACTCTCCAATTTCTTAATTTCCTAAACGTGTTTAGATGATCCCATTTCACCCTCCACAAGAGAATAGAGAATTTTGTCGGCATCTTCGACCAAATTCCCTCAGCTAACATGTCTTTATGCTTTCTATCTCTAATACTTTCCACTATTCTCCCCAATTTATTTATCGGACTACCAGATCTCCACATAATCGTACTATTCGCTCTACAATCCAAACATTTATCCACTAGGTTTCTTTCTGAAACAAAAGCTTTCCAAAAATGCGAATCCACAGTAAGTCTGATTTGTATATCATTAAACGCCTTTCCTTTAATATACCTATCTTGGATCCATTTTACCAGAATAGAATCGCTCTTATCCCAGTACTTTGAAGCTCTTTTAATATTGGTTGCAGTGGTGATAATAGGAAGGTCTCTAACCCCTAGACCCCCTTCCGACTTGGGAAGGATCATTTGGGCCCACGGGATCCCTTTCCTTCCATCCCATATAAATTTATAAGCCAACCTTCTCACCTTCTTAGCCACAGAATCAGGGATAGCCATACCTTGCACCCAATAAATATACTTTCCGGCTATAATCCAGTTAACTAATTGTATTCTCCCTCCATAGGAAAGACATTTCCCACTCCACTTGCTAGGAGCGCCTCTATAGACTGGATTAGCTTCCAGCACTGTCCAAATGACTTTTTCTTTCACGTGATTGGTAACCCTAGATATGTTATAGGTAGACTTTTAACAATATATCCTAAGATATTATGTAAAGATTGATTTTCTGCACATACTTCTGAGAAGGTGGAGGAGCTTTTGCTCGCATTTACTTCCAATCCCGAGAAAAATGAGAATTTCTCAAGCACCGTTTTAATTGCATTAAGCGATTTCGGATTTGCCTTTGAAAATATGAGGATATCATCCGCATACATGAGGTGAGATATAGAAGTAGCACCATTCACCTGATAAGTGTCTATTTTTTTGTTCTTTACTCCATTCTGTATCAATCTACTTAGAACATCCATAACCATATCAAATAGAATAGGATATAGAGGATCACCCTGTCTAATCCCCCTCTGGCTTTTGAAGGGAGGCGTTGGAGTCCCTTCTACCAGCACCGAAAAAGATGCAGAGGATATGCAATTCCAAATCATTTTGCAGAACATAGGAGAAAATCCATACGCTTCAAGAGTGACAATTATAGCCTCCCAACTGACTGTGTCAAAAGCTTTCTTAAGATCTATACTCAAGCAACACCTCTTGGGAGTTTTCTTTCTTCCAAAGCCATGCACCATTTTATCCGCTAGAATAATATTATCCGAGATGAGCCTTCCTTGAATGAAAGCTGCTTGGTTTGGAGAGATGAGTTCACTAGAGACCTTACTGATCCTATCTGCTAATATTTTCGTCATTAGTTTGTAGATCAAATTGACACATGATATCGGCCTGAAATCCGACATATCTGAGGTCGTGTTTGTTTTGGGCACAAGCGTAATGAAAGTATGGTTAGCAGACTTCAACAAAGGTTTGCCTTTAAAAAATTGTCTTACACACTCCATTACTAGGCCTTTAAGATCTCCCCAAATTTTTTTGAAAAATTCCGATGTGAAACCATCTGGCCCAGGGGATTTCCCCGAATTAAAGGAGAACAGTGTAGCCCTTACCTCTTCCTCTGACGGAGCCTGAAGCAGCCACCTATTCATAGCTTCAGAAACCACTCTAGGAAAAATGACAGGGACTGCCGGCCGTTGGGTGGTTGAATTACTGAACAAAGTTTTAAAGTACCTAACACTATTCTCCTCTAATAGAGCCCTAGAGGTGGTTTGAATTCCATTTGTATTGAGAATTTTAGAGGTTGAATTTTTAGATCTCCTTAGCTTTGTGGCGATACTAAAGAATCTGTTGTTTTTGTCTCCTAATTTTAACCAAGAGACCTTACTCCTTTGTTTCAGATCTGCCTCCTCTTTTGCCATAAGCTCCTTTAATCTTCCCCTTATTTTTGTACTCTCCTCTTGGAGCGGGATAGATAAAGGATTCTTTTCCGAAGCTTCAACTGAGCTATTCAGATCAATCCTTGCCTGGGCTACCCTCTTCGCTGAATGCCCTTTTTCTGCTGCCCATTGCTTAGAAAGCACCTTAACTTGCTTAAGTTTTTGCTGTAACTTATACAATCCAGTTCCACGTATTTGCTTTGTTAGGCCTGTCTTAACTATCTCTACATATGAGGGATCCTCCAGCCAAGAGTTAAATAACCTAAACGGCTTAGCTCCTTTTTCCACCTGAGATAATGTGATTAGCATAGCTTTGTGGTCACTGGTTCCATTGTGAAATTCCACCCTTGCTTCAGGCCAAGTACCAATCCAAATTTGGTTTGCAAAGGCCCTATCCAACTTTGTTTGAGTGAAATTAGGCCCTGGGGAGTTATTCTCCCGTACTATACTAGGAGAACTAGCTCCTTCTCTTCCTCTCCCTGCACCCCCCAGTTGGGGACCAGCAACCACAATCTTATCCATAATCATGCCCCTCCCCTTACTGGAGATTTCAGAGATATGTGCATCCCTTTCTATTGATCGGGATCCTATAACAGTCGAGTGAGCATCTCCCTTACCCACCCTTTCTAGCTGCCCTTGTCCCCAGACAGCTTCATCTTTAGAAACATTATCCTCAAGATGCGTTCCCCCTACCAGAGGACCCTTGCTGGAGGAAGATTGTACCGAACCCCTCCTACTCGTAAGGAGCACATCCTCCACTTTGTCTACCGCCCCACTTTCTTGTCCTCCCTTTTCCATAGGAACTCTCCTTTCCCTACTCATACAATGGGGGACATCCCCAACCTTCCCCAACTCCACTCATCTATTGGATACAAATATCGGAAGCGAACTTACAGTCTTAAGCTTGCTCCGTCCTTGGCTCCAGTCCCCTTCCCTATCATGAGGGATTATTACAGTGGCTTCCGCTTTTGAGATGGGGGGAGGAGGAGGAGGGACTTTCTCTATCAGTGGTCGACAACATTTTTCCGACCAATGACCGAAAAAACCGCACGTCCGACATTTTTGTGGCTTTGATCTGTATTTCACTGTCAGCTTATGACATGTTTCCTCCTCATTTTCTTCTCGAATCATTATTTTAATTTGCCCAGGAAATCTGAAATTCGGTTTACTTTGGAAACAAATTCTAAGAGATTTTGGATGAGATATCGTATCCATAAGCTCTCCATATAAAGGAATACCTAAGACACTCGTTATCCTGTTTACTGCATCTTTAGAAAACATTCCTGGGAGAAGATTTCCAATTATTGCCCATTGGAACATTGTTTCATAACATTCATTATGGATAACATCCGGAGGGAGCTTGCTAACTTTGAACGGAGTGTCACAAAATCTATCCCATGTTCGATCACACGAACGGAAATAATCCGCCGCCTCCCTAAACCTAATGTCAAAAGTAACATCCCTGAATCTTACGATTTGAATATCTCCATTAACCCCCCATTTTTTCCTCAATAGACAGGTCATGGCTCTTATGGACGGAACATCACCCATTACTCTGAGTGAAATCCTGAGTGCTCCCTCTGACTTAGGGGGGAGAAGCTGAGACCTCCGCATGGAAGCACAAGCAAACTCCTCCCTCTCTGAAGGTTGTACAAACTGGAGTCTTCTCAGATCTCCAGAATCAGGAGTGGACAACTTCCAGTTGTCTATCATTCCTAAGTCAAAAGCCTCTTTCTTCCTACCCCCCTTCCTTATATAACTCCCACCCCTAGGTTGCTTCCCAGACCCTCTGAATAGATTCCTTTTTCTTTCCAAGTTTTTTCCAAACATCTCATTTCTCCTGAAATGTCTCCAGAGCGCCGCTGCGTCGCCCATCAAGAACAAGGAGTAAGAGTGTTACCTCCTTAAGGTTTAACAACACACAACCTATACTACACAAGGAGAAATTGAGGTGGGTGTAAAAAACCCGGGTGTGGCCTATGCCATCTTTTGAATTGTGGTCTATGCCATCTTTCTCAGGGAAAAACCCTGCTCTTGGGTGAATTCCTACCTTGTATTTCTATATTTTATGTGTTTTTAAACCCTAATTTAGCGGCCTTCTCTTCAGAGTGTCTCTAGCTAAGTTTGTATGGAGACGAGTAGGGAGACACAACAACCAAAGCAAGCAAAATATAAATCTAAATGGAAGAAAGCAAAATAAAAGAAGAAAGAAGAAAAAAAAATATATATATCTGAATTTCAGCCTCCAGAATTTCCCCTCCAGTCTCGTCCAGTCAGCAAGTAAAAGAATCACAGCATAGTGAGCCTCAAGCAGAGTCACGTGTGAGAAAAATCCTTTGCATCAAAAATCCTCAAAAAATCACAAGCAGAAAATCTCCAAAAAAATCGCGAGCAGAAACAAATTCCTTCATGGAATTGATCTCATACTGTTAATTGATCTCCCGAGCAGTCTCGTCTCGCAAGCAGAATGCACAATCCACAAAAAAATCACACGAGAAATTATCCAAGAAATCGCGATAATGATCGCAAGCTTGCAAAATCGCGAACAAGAAGCAATAGATCTTCAATCGCGAACAAAAATACTCCAGTAGAATTCTTCAATCACAAGCAGTAAGATCGTGTGAAATTTCCGATTCAGAGAAAAGAAAAAAAATCGCACGGGCTGCAAAAATTGCGATCAGAATTCCAAGAATCGCGATCGCCTAGAATCCACTGTCAGAATTGCAAACCACATACGCCTGATTGCGAGCAGATCATTACAATCAATCGCGTGCAAACTGCTCGAAGAACTCGAAAATGCAAGAAAACAATTTGATCTGTTTGCAGAATCGTGAGAAGAAGAAAAACGCAAATCGAGCACGGAATCCTGATCAATTTCAGAAACGCAGATCAATTTCAGACCGAGCACGGAATCAAGCGAACAGAAGCAGCAGCGAAATCGATTTAGTTCCTGCTGGAACGGAAAGTTGACCAATCTTGGATTTCTTGGTTCCGGGAATTTTCAAATCACGATATTCAATCGAGCAAAAACCCCCCGAAATCACGAGCAAGGAATCGTAGACCACCAGAGCGCGAACCACCAGAAATCAAGAGAACAAGGACGAGGAAATCGCGGGCATAATCCTGCGAGCAGAAAGCAGGATCGCCGAAAAAAAATCCGCTCCTCCTTCAGAAACCCACCTGGTGATATTATCAAATTAATCAATTTGATTAAGGTCAAATGTCAATATGGGTTGCTACATGGGAGAATCTATTTTGGTAGAAATAATTATTTTAAATCATTCTGATGATGATGCATATTCATATCGGAATGAAAAGACTGAA
>LFYR01000981.1:2219822-2238200 GCA_001185155.1 Zostera marina | reverse complement strand
GTCAGAAAAAGTGAAATCCTCGCAATGACACAAAGCGAAAGGAACCCCTTGACCACATTGATAAGTGGCAAGGGCGGAAGAAATCTTCTTTACATGCTTCAGCTCTGCGTTGCTTAGCTCGCAAGGAACGTCTAAGTGTACGCGCCGAGCTATGGCCCAGCCCTCTCGACTCCCGTGTACAAACATCGAGTCGACAAAAAATAACTCACTCTTCCACTGCGGCTCATAGTTAGTGGGGAGTTCAATAATCAGTTCGCGTCCATGAAACCGCTTAGCTAACCCCAACCGACCAGATTCAGAAGCGGGAGCCTTGATAAGCTTGTAAAACCAGAAGAACAAGGCAGCGGTTGCAGGGATATTCAAACTCCAACAAATGTTGGAGAACCCTCTCAAATATATAAAGAACGCTGCTTGCATCTGTGACAGCGACACACCAGCTTGCAACAACACTTCACTCATCAAGGCAGGAATGGGTAACACAGAGAAGTGCCTGAAATAGAGTCGGGGGATCGCCTGAAACCCCGCAGGAGGAAGGTTCGCAGGCTGATATTGCGACCGTCAAAACCGCAAGTGCCCAGAAATGCGTATCCCCCGCAGAATTTCTCGGGCTTCGCGTGTGCAGACATAACAGAAAATGGATGCACGATGTCAGTCTGCGGTACAAGGGGTGCATTAAGTGAAACCTCTTCAAAGGACCCCTCGCTCGCGTCGCTCAGGGGTAGCAGCTTAATTTCATCACCCGGCAAAGTTTCACAGTGAGCATAGCCGGTATGGTTCTCAACTCCCTCGTAGAAGGGGAGGTTAATGTGATCTCCATCCTTGTCCACTTCCGTGGGAGGAGGAGGTGTCTTCGATCCCTCAGCCGGATCAGGGCGGCGTCGGCTTTGGCCGCGGTCCAACTCCAGTTCCTGATCATAATCAAAGGGCTCAGGAACCCGTACACCCTCCGCAAAAGGGAAGTGCTTCTTTCCTCTACCCCCATCCCATAAGTGGGAGGAATGGGGGTACTACTCTCACCAACATCACGAGAAGAGTTCTTCGCATGTTTGGGATGTTTTCGTTTTCTTTTCTTACTAGGCCTCTCAGGTCCGTCAGTCGGCCTCTTTCCCATGTCAGTAGAGGTCAACCCCTCAGTGTGGGTGACCGAAACATCAGGTGCCACCACCTGAAGGGGCACATATTCTTCAGCATCAGCCCCCGAGTTTTGGGGCAATGTCGGCGATTTAGGTTTCAAGCTCGCCGATGCTTGAGCAGAACTCGCCGATCCCAGATTAATAACTCGGCGAGGCCTCTTGAAGATGGGGACTCCCCCCTTGCCCTTAGTCGGCGACTTCCCAAGGGAACTCGCCGATTTAGGAGCAAGAGTCGGAAGAATCTCGCCCACTTCAACAGAAGGCTCTGCCACGACCAGAGCCCTGGAATCACACCCCAAACTCGCCGACTTCTTGTTAGAACTCGGTGATTGTTCGGGAGTGAGCCCGAGTAACTCGCGGGCCGTAGCACAGTACTTAGCATCCGACAGTGCATCGACAGCCAGAATCTCCGACCCACCGCACGTAGGCGAGGGGATCGGAGACTCAACGGTGTTGAGCACCGCCGCTAAACTCTCGTCAATATCGGTGTTGAGAATGTCGTCGACCAGAGCTTCGGTCTCCGACATGGTGAGTTGGGGTGGGGAAGCGACAGTTGGTCTGCCATAAGTCGGCGATATAGAGAGAAACTCCGCGACTTAGTGAAGGATTAGGGTTTAGGTGATTTGGGAAAAGTGATGTGCGGATTAAAATAATCGATTCGCTATTTATAGACCCTGGACAAATTGCAAAAATCCCTCGAAAAATCCAGAAATTACGCAAAGGAAAATCGCTAATTGATTCCCAAATCTTCAAAACTCGGCGAGTTTAGGCAAAAATCACGGGATACGAAGGGGAAACTTCTATATTTGGAAAATTTGTAAATATTTTCCAAGATCCCAAGGATTTTCTAAGAAATCCGCCAGCTCATATTAAGAATCGCCGAGTTTATAAGAAAGTCGCCGATCCAGGCAGTGGCGTATCCAAGATTCCCCGGCAGGGGGCAATATTCGCCAAAGGCGAAAAAAAAAATTTGTACTAATTAAAAAACCTATACAAATTTTGGCATGACCTATTCATATAATTGATTATAAAAACTTATAAAAAATCAATACATTCATTCCATAATTAATATTCAATACATTAATTAATATTCAAATTAAAAATAAATACATTCATTCAATTAACAATAAAAATTTCAAATACATTTTACATTATTTCAATGTCCTACAACGAAGACACATATCATTAAATATTTTTAAAATAACTTCATTGTCTATAGTTTTAAAAATATCTTTCTCGATATATGTTACTAAACAATCATTTATCAAACTATCACCAAGGCGATTTCTGAGACGAGTTTTAATGTGGGAATCACATTAAAAAAATAAATAAAATGGCTCCTCTTTAATTAATTAAAGAAAGAAATAAAATTCACATGGATATTTAATCAATTTAGGTCCCTGTTTTAAAAAATCACATGGAATGATGAAAATTCATATTTTTTCAGGTTGATGATAGTTCAATTCAATTTTTTGCAAATGGTTCATTTTCCTGTTTTAAAATGTTACATTTTTTCCGGATCAAGCTAGGTTAAACACAAACGGATCAAGAATTCAAGATAGATGGACATACCTAGAGCCTAAAAGCTAGAGAGTAGCGGAGACTGGACTCTTGGAGACGAACTGAAGGCAGTGAAATCCGATGGTGGTGGTGTCCTGTGGGCTGTGGAACAATAACTGAATCTCGATGGACGGTGGTCGGAACGTGAGAGCTTGACCGGTTGACCCTGAGATGATCGTGAGATGGATGGGAGGAGGAGAGATTGGGGGAAATCGTGAGTTTTGGGGAAGGAGATTGGGGGAAACAAGATTGAAGGAAATGAGATGGGGGGAACGAGATTGGAGGATGGGGGGAAAATGAGATTGGGGAAATAATATTGGGGAAAGAATATTGGGGAGATTTTGGGAGAAATCGTGGGTTTTGGGGATATGGGGGATATTGGTGAAGTTTGGGGGATATTGGGGAAATATCGTGGGTTTTGGGTTTTGGGTTTGGGGGAGAGGTTTAGGGATTTAGAAGATTTGGGGGAGAAATTTAGGGATATTTAAGTTTTTAGGGATTTATATGTAATTAAACTTAAAATTACATATATTGTAAAATTTATATAGTATATAAATATTGTAAAATTTATATATTAACCCTTAAAAAATATTAATATATTGTGAAAATTACACTTAACCCCCTATAAAAAAATTAATTACATATAGGTCCTCAAATATTTTCCAAATTTTAGGGGGGGCAATTGCCCTCCCTTGCCCCCCTAGATACGCCACTGGATTCAGGTAGGCAAACTTCTAAGTTGCTCGCAGAACCACCCCGATGCTAACTCGCCAAGCTAGGATATTAAGTCGCCGATCTAGGTCAGCAAACTTCTAAGTTTCTCATAGAACAACCCCGATGCTAAGTCGCCGAGTTAGTACATTAAGTCGCCGACTTAGGATATCACATAGTATCTTAGGGGGGGAGTATCACAAGCTCCCTTCAGCAACAAAAGGAGAGTATCACAAGCTCTCCCGACATTTCTGTCGCTCCGGCTAGAAATCGTCAGACTTCGAGGGGGAGTATCAAAAAGCTCTCCCGACATTTCTTACGCTTCGGCTGGAGATCGTCAAATTTCGAGGGGGAGTATCAAAAAGCTCTCCCGACATTTCTATCGCTTCGGCTGGAGATCGTCAAATTTCGAGGGGGAGTATCACAAGATCTCCCGATATTTCTATCGCTTCGGCTGGAGATCGTCAAATTTCAAGGGGGGAGTATCACAAGCTCTCCCGACATTTCTGTCGCTTCGGCTGGAGGTCGTCAAATTTCAGGAGGGGAGTATCACAAGCTCTCCCGACATTTCTGTCGCTTCGGTTGGAAATCGTCGAATTTCGAGGAGTATCACAAGCTCTCCCGACTTTCCTGTCGCTCCGGCCGGAAATCGTCAAATTTCAGGGGAGGAGTATCACAAGCTCTCCCGACATTTCTATCGCTTCGGCTGGAAATTGTCGAATTTCAGGGGGGAGTATTACAGCTCTCCCGACACTTCCGTCGCTCCGGCCGGAGGTTGTTAAATATGAGCACGGTAAATCTGTCGGTTCGACCAGATTTACCAAGGATTGTTTCGAGCAAAAGGAGAATGTCACGAGAGGTAAAATCGCACGGTAAGTTAAATTGGTCAATAATAATATACGTTTTAGACTGATCTAGTTGTTTTGCAGGATGTTTTCTTTTTTTTGCAGGTATTATTCTGTCGCTTTGGCCTTAATGATCTCAACCCGTCTTGCCGCTTTAAGCCTTGAAGGGGTAACCGTCGTTGCGGACATAAAATTCGCTCTTGATCAGGGTGGACTATAAACATTAGTTCTATCGCTTCGGCTAGAACTCGGTTCTATCGCTTCGGCTAAAACTCGATTCTGTCGCTTCGGCCTGAATCAGGTTCCGTCGCTTCGACCGGAATTAATCTTGTCGCTCCGCCCTTGATAAACACAGTGCAGTCGCCCTTGATCAGGGTTAGACTATAAACAGGGAGTTCTGTTGGCCTGGAACTCGATTCTGTCGGTTCGACCCTACAGAGTCAATCCATTTTTGTCGCTTAGGCCATAATGGATACGGAATCAGTACGTCACTGTGGGTGGAATGATTCGATCTCATCGATCTTGTCGCTTCGGCCTTGATGCGGATCACACACAGAACCTTGGTTGGGGGGGGGAGTACTGGCGATACACGCATGTTTCTTATGCTCTCTTCAGGGGGGAGTACTGGTGAGACATGCCTGATTACGGCAGTCACTCCCAGCAACGCCTTTCAACAAGGACTAGGGTTCCGTCGCTTTAGGCAGGACCCCCGGAGAGCTCCCACGGTGCGGAACAAGTTCATCGTCCAAATCGCCGAGTTAGCCCGTAAGTCACGATTGGACTACCAAGTCGCCGACTTTAGGGATAAGTTGTCGAGTTAGGGCCAAGATCGGCAGTATGGTAGACTGCACATCTCGCCCTTGGAAACTCGGCAAGTTTGCCCTAAATAGGCGATTTCCATACCTGAATCGTCGACTTACGACCGTTACTCGCCGTCAGCCAATGTCATAAATGCTCCCATATATGGCAATAGGCGCGATGTCCGCCTTTGATTGCACCCTCCGAGACCCTATAAAAAGGGTCCCAAGGGGACACTCAAAGGCACAACACAAGTTCCACTCTCACCAGAGCATCGCTAAGAAACTTGCCGATTCTCACTAGAATCGCCTAGTTTCTACTTGCAGGTATTTGACGTAGAGCGCGCGTCGTGAACTCCAAAGCCTCCGGCATCACCTTGCACCACCGCGAGCCCTGGTAGCAGATTCAGTGCTTCATCAACTAGGTTCAACGAGACACTAATTAAAATAGCCAAACCCACTGATAGAGCAACAATCATGGCCCTGAGAATTGGCTTCAGGCCAATCCGCTTCCTAGAAAAAATAACGGATGACCATCCCAAAAGTCTGACTGAAATGTTAGAAAGGGTCTACAGAGAAATGAATTTGGAGGAAACCATGGATCAGAGAATCAAGGAGATAGGTGGCTGGGAAACACAAAGACTAGCCAGGTCAAATAACCAGAGAAGTATAAATAACTCAGGAGCTCCAGCACGATTGCCAAATCAAGGGGAAATATACAGGGATTTAAAGAACAAAAGGGTGCTGCCGCCGACCCCGCCAATGGGAACAAAGTCATTCCCATATAGAAATAATGGTAAATATTGCGACTATCATCAAGACCAAGGTCATACAACTGACGAATGTAGGACCCTAGCTAGAGAAATCGAGAAATATCAAGCTCAGGAAAAATTACCTAGACCACCCAAAGCCCAACAGAATCTCAAAGGAACAGTATTTATGATCACTGGAGGAAAGGCAAGTAAGAGAAAGGCACGAGAAGAAAAGAGCAATATAAAAAAAAGCAAAGATAACAACCATATATTTTTCTGAAGAAGATACAAAAGAAGTTAAGTACCCACATCAAGATCCGTTGGTGATCTCTCCAATAATCAATGAATTCAGAGTACAAAGAATATTGGTAGATACAAGGGCATCAGTGGATATAATATATTGGGATGCCTTAAAAAATTTAGGATTAGAAGAGTCCAACTTAGCACCAGACAACACGCCTATAAAAAAATTCAGTCAAATGAGAATTCCAGTGGCAGGCACGGTCACGCTACCAATGACTTTAGGAGAAGGAAAAATGGCTACTATCAGATCAATAACCTTTACAGTAGTAAGATTTAACTCTGGATATAACGCCATCCTTGGAAGAGTGGTGTTACATCAATTCGAAGCAGTATCGTCATCTTATCATCAGTGCATGAAATTTCCAACAGCTAAAGGAATTTGCTGCATAAGGGGATCATAACCAGTAGCAAAAACGTGCTACATAAATACCAACACAAACTCTGATAATGCGATACTAGCAAGAAAAAGAAGATCAAGCAAGGTTATGCAAAACAGCATCCCGGAATATTTAAAAGATAAAGGAGAAAAGGAAATCCCCACAACAAATTGTATAAGCATCAGGGTGGATAAAGAGAAAGAGCTAAAGATTGGAAAACAATTAAGCATCGAAGAAAAAAGCATCTAACGGAGATCCTGAAAAGAAATCTGGACATATTCGCATGGGAGCTGAGTCAAATAAAAGGAATTAATAGAAGCATCATAGAATATAAGCTATGTACCAACATAGCAAAAAATCCGATTAAACAAAAACTACGAACATTGAGCACAAAAAAAAAGAAGTTGCGGCAAAATAAATCGAGAAACTTCTTCAGGCAGGATTCATCAGGGAGATAAAATACTCAAAATGGTTGTCTAATGTAGTAATGGTAAAAATACCAGCAAGAGAATGGAGAATGTGTGTAGATTTTACCAATCTAGATCTGGCTTGCCCCAAAGACAGTTATCCTTTGCCTGCCATCGATATGTTGGTAGACAGAAGTGCAAGGAACAATATATTAAGTTTTATGAATGCTTATTCAGGATATAATCAAGTAAAAATGTGCAAGGAAGATGAAGAAAAAACGACATTCACAACTGAAATGGGGACATTCTGCTACATTGTGATGCCTTTTGGGTTAAAAAATGCAGGAGCGACTTTTCAAAGGCTGGTAGATAAAGTGTTCAAAGAACAAGCAGGCAAGAGCATCGAAGCTTACGTCGATGATATTTTGGTCAAATCCAAGAGCGAAAAAGATCACTGGAAAGACTTGGAAAAGGCATTTGAGAAAATAAGAAAATCAGGGATAAAACTAAAGCTAGAAAAATGCACTTTCGGAGTCACTGAAGGCAAGTTCCTAGGGTATATAATATCACCAGAAGGGATAAAGCCACACCCAGAAAAAATAGAAACAATTACAAATATGAGACCACCAAAGAACCTAAAAGAAGTACAGAAATTAAATGGTAAGGTGGCAGCTCTGGGTAGATTTATTCCAAAAAGTGCTGAAAAGTGCGGCCCATTCTTCAAAATCCTCCGAAATCCAGGAAGGACCATCAAATGGGATGAAAAATGCGACAAAGCCTTCGAAGAATTAAAAAGGATACTGAAAGAATTACCAACTCTACATCCGCCCACTTCGGCAAACCCTTTATTCCTATATGTTTCATGTTCTGAAACAACGGTAAGTGCAGTATTGGTTACAGAAAATAACAAAAACCAAAAGCCAGTTTTCTATTTGTCAAAAACCCTACAAGGAGCAGAGCATAGGTATCCCCTGCTGGAAAAGTTAGCCTTGGCTATTATCGTAAGCGAAAGGAGATTAAGAATTACTTTCAATCCTACCAAGTAATAGTTCCAACTAGCTACCCTCTTCTTCAAACACTACACAAATCAGAAATTTCGGGTAGGTTGGCCAAATGGGCCATTGAACTAAGTGGATATGACATCAAATTCATATCAGCAAAAGCTATAAAGGCCCAAGTTTTAGCAGATTTTATCGCAGAATTAACCCCAAGTTCTAAGATTGAGGAAGAAGTGGTAGAAACATGGAAAATGAAAGTAGATGGCGCTGCAGAAAAAAATGGTTGCGGGGTCGGAATTATCTTACAAGGTCCGGAAGAATTACGGCTCGAACATGCAATCCATTTCGACTTCAGGTCAACAAATAATGAGGTAGAATATGAAGCTTTGTTAGCTGGATTAGAATTAGCAAACGAAATAGGAGTAAGAAAACTAGAAGTATTTACAGACTCCCAACTCGTAGCAAACCAGTTGAAAGGCACGTTCGAAATCAAAGAAAAAATCTGCAAGAGTACCACGGGCTGGCAGTAAGGTTCCTGGAGAATTTCAACCAAGTCAAGATAAATTTGGTAAAAAGGGAATTCATCGAAGAGGGTGATACTCTAGTCAAAGGCGGTCTGGTATTGAGAAATGCACAGCTCACAGGATTAGAGCAAAACAAGGGAAAGTTGTCTCCAAACTGGGAGGGTCCTTATGTCATCAAAGAAGTTATCCAAGATAAGACTTTTATTCCTATGGCCGATAGCAACGAGAAAACGCTACCAAGAATATGGCACTCCGATACTCTAAGGAAGTTTTACGCATAAACTAAGATACTGGCATAATGTAAAAGGGTATATTTCTTTTTTTTTTATATATATAAATAAATAAACAAGTTTTTTGTTTAAATAAAAAGAGCAAAGCCCAAAAAGGGGAGGTCCGTGTTATGCCCAAGAGGCCAGATCGGGATTACCAAAGCCCAACTCAGCAAGTTCTCAATCAAGGCCTCTTCAATAAAGATCTCCGCGAAAGCATGGTGGTCTAAGATAGCGGGAGAAAAAAGAAGCAGCCCATTGAAGTAAAGACCCATGGACGTAAAGAAGGGCCCAAGGAGTCATTTTAAAGGAGAAGGAGAAAGTCCACACAAAAAAAGGAGGGACCTCCAATAAAAAAACCAAATTAAAAAAAAGTACAAATTACATTTCAAAGCCTAAAAGGCTAGTCAAAAGCCCAATGGGCAAAAGCCTAAAAGGCACAAAATAAGTTCAAAACCCGAAAAAGGTATACTTGCATGAAACAAAAAAGGAGGAGGACCTCCAATAAAAAACCACAACATAAACGACGCATGACGCCAGACCGCCGGAGAAGTTGTCAGACCAGAAGTAGAAGGCATCGCCAGGAGCCAACCAGATAGCAGACGTTCAGTCAGTTTATCTTCAGTATAGGGAACCTGATTAAAATCTAAGTCGGGAAACATTTTCCCACACATGTACTGGCAACGCTGGAATCCTTCAGTTAAATAAAGTTGTTGGCTCGTCTGAAGTTCGGAAAGAAGCCGCTCATTGACGGAGCTGAGGTGAGAAACTTGGTTAGCCAGCGATAATTTTTCATTCTCCAGAGCTTGAAGACGGGAGGAAGTCTCACAGGCCACGGTGTACATTGCATGCAGAGGGGTGATGTTCTTCAAAGAAAAAAGGGGGGAAAAGAAAAGAGATTAAAGAAAGAGAACAGCAAGACAACAGTAAGAAGAAGAAGAAGAAAAAAAAGAGGAAAAAAAAAAACTTACGTTCAGAGTTTATGAAAATACAGCAAATGCCAAACTTTGAAAAGGATGCGAATGTGCAAGATTCCACTCAGGATTGGTGGATCCAAGCTCCCGCACAAAGGCCTGACTACGATAGAATCGCCCTGTGGATAAGGCCGAGCTCATCAGCGGCGGGACCGGCATCGAGGAAGGATCCTGAGGTAACATAGAGAGTGGGCTAAAAAAGCTTTACACAGGAGGAGTGGAGACTGTCATAGTGAGCATCGGAAGTGTCGCATGCACAACAGAAGGTAGGGTCGTCGAAACATCGACATGTGTGTTTGCAGGGAAAAAGGTATGTGTCATCACCCTGGCGTATGGCGTATCAGCAATCACTAAAGAAGAAAGAAGGGAAAAGAAAAACGACAGCAAAAACAGAAACTTAGTAGCATTCAAAAAATAAACAAAGTACGAATCTAGTACCATCCAACAGACTGTGACAACCGGAACGGGGAAGACTCCGCCACCTATCAGCAAGAAGGGACTTCTCACTGCAGCGTCAGCCTAAGGAAATGGCGGCGGCTGCATTAGGAGTTGAGGTCAAAAAAGAAATACGAGGGGAAGATTGAGAGGAGGTGTGGCCGGATCGCGAAGGCGAACAATGAGCTGAAGGAAGAAGAACGACGAAGCGGGATGGAAGAAGACATGCTAAGAAATGAAGTAGGGCGTGAATATGATGAGGAAACAAGCAACGATGGAACTGATATTAAAAGACAAGCGAGATTTCCTAAAAAGACTTTAAAGCAAAATTTTAACACAAAGGGCCCCGCCTTTTATTTAAATACCTCGTGGGTATGAAAAACGTGAAAAAGTACAGGTAACGGACGAAAGTATACAACATCACGGTATATAAAAATTAAGTGCAAAGAAAGGGGCTCAATTCAGTCTGGCGTTTCAACTATGAGGACCATCCTTGCGGCGCGCAGCACGCCGACAAGCCACATAAGTAGGAGTTCCTGAAACTGCATCAGCAAAGGTAGGTGCACTCCCCCCATAGCATAACCAACAAAGGAGGAAGGAGATGCAACATGAGTAGACACAACTGCTCTCTCCTTTTTCAGCTGGGCTAACCGGAGCCGAATGTCAATCAAGAGCTTCCGGTTAGGCTCAGAAAGATAATGCAAATGAGAAAATAGCAAGTCATCTTCTGTAACAATCTGTATGCCTGCAAGAGAACTCTGGTTCAAGTGCAAACTCTTCGAAAGCAGCTATTGCCATTGTTTTGAAGAAGAAAAACAAACTTGAACAAAAAGTCACGAGGAGTCAACAAACACGAAGGAGAAAAGTTTTCTTTTGGAAGGCAAGGGTGGGAGTAATATTGGTGACCCAACATCCGCTTCCTAATATAGAGGAATGGAGCCAATCACACCTGGACACAAGTTCCCCAAGAAATCACAAGTGTCAAGGAAACTTATGTGAAATTTGTGCAATCAATCAAGTATGCCAATTTCTGCAAAATCCCAAAGGTCACTTGATGGCAGTAAGAAGAATTCTAAGATATCTACAAGTAACTTCTGATTTAGGTCAGAGAATAACTAAAGGAACAGGAGAGATGATAAATTTAGTGGCCTATACTGATTCAGACTGGGGAGGCTCATCAGATAGGAGGTCAATTACAGGGTCAAGCATTTGGTATGGCAATAATTTGCTTTCCTGGTCAGCCAAAAAGAAGCCAACAGTGTCAAATTCAAGCTCAGAGGCAGAATTTAAGGCCATGGCCCATGTTACGTCAGAAGTTAAATGGTTTTGCTATCTATTTAGAGAGTTGGGACTGAAATTGAGTTCACCCCCAACACTACTATGTGACAGTAGGTCAGCAATTTTCATGACAAAGAATCCAACAATTACATCACGATCTAAACGCATAGAAATTAGTTACTACTTTGTAAGAGAACTAATTAATAGAGGAACACTCAAGATAGAATATGTACCCACAACTCTGCAATTTGCAGACGGATTTACCAAAACATTGAGCACTGAAGGATTTGTCCAGCACCGGAAACGTCACAAGCTTGTTCCAGTCCGACCATCAGAACCTATACAATTAAATCTAGCAGATTTTATCTAGCCAGATTTGAGGGAGGATGTGAAGAGAAAGAAGAGTTAGCTGCTCAAACCTCAAAAGATTTAAATTAAAATATTAGGAAACGGGTTTAACCCAACAACCCAAGTAAAGATCCAATTAAAAAAAAAGGAAGTTGAAAGACGGAAAATATAAAAAGAAGGGGAGGCAATGAAAGAAGAGACCGGAAAATTCATTTCCATTTGTGAGTTCTTCTTTTTCTGATCTTCTGTTGTTTGCTCTCGGTGTTCTTGATTCAATTTCGCATTTTGATTTTCATCTTCCGTCGTATTTCAAATATCAATTCCGGTTAGTTTCCGTGTTCAATTCCGTCAATTCTGCCTTCATTTCTTAACAAAGATTTAGTTTTCGATTCAATCTTATTTTCAGTTCTCGTTTTTTTACAATTCAATAGTAATGAATATGTATTGCTTTTGTAAATCAATTGTACTTAAAGTAGATAGTAATTGTCAATTTCATACTAGTAATATTCTTAGATTAGGTCTGAAATTTCGTTCTTGAATTCTGTGAGTTTTTTCTTGTTAAACTTCAAAGTCTGTTATTCAATTCATAGTGTATTCTATAGCATTCTGCAGTATTCTGAAATGATAAACCCATTAATTGCATACTCTAATATTCCTTAGATTAGTATTGCTGCCCAATTCTGAATTCTTCATTTCTTTCATGTAAATCAATTTTTTACAGTAAATCAAATCTTTACAGTAAACAAATTATACTATGTTTCTTATGTGCAATTATGAATCTGAATTTATTCAATTGTAATCAGTGATAGATTGGTAATTCTGTAGTTTATTGTTAGTGATTCAATTCCCATTTTCTATTGAATATTGAATTCATAATGTTGAAATAAAATAAACCAAATTTCTGTTATTTCTGTGAATTCATTCCCATACTGAAATATATCAGTTCAAATACAAATTTCACAACTTCAACACCTGGACAGACAGGTGTCGATATATAATCGGTCAGAAATAGTATAAATAGAGGAGGAAAGATAGACTAGGGGGGATTCTTGGGCAATACTTGTTATAGCGAACTTTTGAAACTATAATCAAGTTCTGAAATTAGCTTAGATGGTTTCTACTACTAACAATGGCATCAACAATAACTATAAGTAAATAAGCTTATATCTCTGGTATATTTATGAGAAATATCCCTAAACAATAGCCGATGTTTGCATTAATGAATGATCTATTAAAACTACATATATTTTCTCTTTTCAAAATAAAATATTAAACTTTTAAAATATTAAAAATAATTGTAATTTTTTTTATTATAACCAATATTTCATTTTTATATTTGATAAACTATTTATCTATAAAAATTTCATAGATCGAGATAAAAGAACCATACAATATAAATCATTACAACTAATTCTTATCTTATTTATAATCATCTAATTGTTGGAAGAAATAATATAGAAATCAGTAGAATATATATTTTGAGAAACTATAGAATAGAAGACTATATAAAAAGATCGAATATTGTAGAAAGCATGTTACACCTCAAAAATTGCTAAGGGATTAAGAGGCAAATTAATTGCAATTAACCTATTGGGTTCAATAATCTTAAAGAGTTAAGGGAAAATATCTTAGAAAAATAAAATAAAATTAATCATTATGTTAATAATTAAATCTACCTATTTGATTAATTATAAGTAATCATGAGTTGAATAAATAACCTAAAAATTTCTGAAGGTTATATTGCAATATATCAACCAAGGAGGGTGTTACGATAAATAAATTAATAAAAATATCGAATTATTTATTGGCAAAGCGACGTGGATCTCCAGCCAAAAATTTTTTTTATTATTATTTTAAACAATAATATTACTAATGTAATTAAAATACTAAAATAAAATCGATTTATTGAAGGTGTGATTTACTATTTAATTAGGAGAGAAATAAATTTAGGAATTTGACATTTCACATGGGGGTTAAATATAATTTTTTAAAACTTATGGAGGTTAAATATAATTTTTTATAGATATATTTTAAATATAAACATATGGGGGGGTTAAATATACTTTTTTATATATATATTTTAAATATAAACTTATGTATTTAATATATTATATAAGGTTATTTATATAAATTATATTATATAAAATATTATATAACGTTTAAATGCAATTTACCTGGGTACGAGTATTGTCCGGGGCGGGGATTTCAATCTCCATCCCCGTACTCGGAAATGTCTGGGGATTTCGGTCGGGGACGGGACGGGGACCCGCCCGTCCGTCCGGGTATGGGACGGGTACCGGATATGGGGATGGGGAATCTCACCCCTAGAGGAGATTCAATCTCAAGATCTCTCTCATGATTCTTCTCTAGTCAATCAATATGTCAA
This sequence comes from Zostera marina, assembly GCA_001185155.1. Taxonomy (NCBI): domain Eukaryota; kingdom Viridiplantae; phylum Streptophyta; class Magnoliopsida; order Alismatales; family Zosteraceae; genus Zostera; species Zostera marina. Next base: position 2,224,103 of record LFYR01000981.1, on the reverse strand, counting down.
TACTTTTTTTTTGATGAAGAAGAATCTAGGTGTTGCATGTACAATACTTCTTATTGTTATAATTACTTATTGGATTAATTATAAGTATAGGGTTGAATCAATTATAATTAAGTTGGTGGATTAATTAAATTAGGTGAACTAAATCTAACTAATGGATTAGTCGACTAGAGACAGACCACTATATTAGTCGACTAGGGTTAGGGTTGGGGAAGAAGAGGAGCAGATAAAAGATGATTTGGCCTCAATTAATGGGAAGATTGGATTTATAAATAATTGAAAATAAAATTGAAATTAAGTTACAATTAAACTACAATAAATTAGGGGTGACAATAAAAAATACGATACGATTTTAACAGACACGTTCATAATAGTGTCGTGTCGAATATTTTAACACGATTAATAATAATGTCGGTTTAGTGTTTTTCTCTAAAAATACGACATTATTACACGAAACGTAAATTGACATGACAGATACGAATCATACAATAACACGAAAATATAATATTATATTTTTAATTAACTATGTTTATCGTTTATGTAATAGAGGTAACATAATACTTTTATATAAAATCCCTTAAGTTTTATATAAAATACTGTAAGTATAAAATAATATGGGTAAAATAATCACTTTGAATTAAAATAATAACTATATAATAGAGATAAAATAATAAAATATACTCATTGATAATAATAATTATTAAAATAATAAAATAATTATTGTCATAAAATAATAATGTCGTATTCGTGTCGCGTCGTGTTGACACGGATTCGATCGGGTCGTGTTCGTGTCAAATTATTTTTGTCACGGATCTGTAAAATTCAGACTTAGATGATCATGCAGATTGTATAATGGACAGACAGAAAATACTAAACCAAGAATTGGATTAATTCAGTATTTAAACTCAAGCGCAAAGGCCGAATTTAAGGTCATGGCTCATGTTTCATCAGATGTCAGATGTTCTGCTATATATTTAGGGAGTTGGGGTTAAAATTGAGTTCACCCCCAACATTGTTGTGTGACAGCAAATCAACGATATTCATGGCAAAGAATCCGACAATTACTTCATGCTCCAGGCATATTGAGATTAGTTACTACTTTATGAGAAAACTAATTAACAGATGAACACTTAAAGTAGAGTATGTGCTTACAACTCTGCAATTTGCAGAAGGTTTTACCAAAACATTGAGCAGTGAAGGATTTGTCCAACACCGGCAACGTCACGAGCTGATACAATCATCGAAGCTGATACAATCAAATTTTTCAGATTCCATCTTGCCAGATGTTGGTACCATGGACCGCGGACCGCGGCCCATGGACCGAACCGGACCAGCCGGCCCAGACGGACGGGTGGGCGGACGGACGGACGGACGGGCCCGACCGTACGAGCCCGCGAGGCCCAATGACAACAAGTGAAGGCTATAAATACCTCCCCTGGTCCAACTGGGGAGGGGGTTGATAATTCTGAGAGTGAGACTTGTACTAGGTTGGACGGTGAGCTAGCTCCGGCGAACCCTCACACCAACAGTGGTGAACCTGACGTGAAACAATACATGACGGCCGGAGAGAGAAGGATGACGAGGAGCGGTTACCAGGTGGGGGAGAGCTCTAAGCGACCCGAGCGGGCGGCGGAGGAGTACCGGCCGGCGCGACATCACTCCCGCGACCGGTATTCGGAGGAAGTAAGAGCCAACGAGGAATGGGACGACGAGGATAGACTGCGCATGGAGCTCGAGGAGATCAGGTACGGGTGGGAGTCACCCGAGAGGCGCTGACACAAAGAGCCGGCGTCCCCACCAAAGGTCAGGAGAACGCGGTCCCGGTCGCGGTCCCGGGAGAGAAGGGAAAAGGAGCGCGAGAGGCTCCGACGAAGGGAGCGCGCGGAGGAGAAAGAGCGCGCGGAAAAAGAGAGCAAGCGGGAGAGGATGCAGCTCGTGGAACTAATATCCAATCTGCAGGAGAGCCAGCGTCAGCTACAAGAGCAAGTCCATCAGCTTACAGTGACCCCACACACCCTGGAGTCGGACGGGGGCGGAGGAGGGGATCCCATGTACGGGCCGCCCGCCCCCCCGGAGGGGAGACTCGGCTGGTGCTACCGCCTCCATCACGAGGTTCATCGTGACAGGCGAAACGCCGACAGACCCGATGGAGGCCAGGAAGTTAAGGAACAGGGCGGCCTGGTTTATAGTGACCCAGGACAAGCTATACCGACGGTTGGCAGCAGAGGAGGCCCCCCTGCGACTATGCGTCCCACGTGAGGAGGGGAGGGCCATCGCACGAAGCCTACACGAGGGGGCAAGCGGAGCGCACCAAGGCGGCAGAGCGCTAGAGAAGCAAGTAGCCAGGCAAGGGTATTACTGGCCCGAGTCAATAAAAGACTCAGAGGAGATTGTCGGTCGATGCGACGTGTGCCAGAGGCATTCGAACGTCCAGAGACGGCCGTCCACCATGATGAAGGCCGTAACGACACCGGTGTCATTCGCAAGATGGGGAATTGATATAGTAGGACCGTTCCCGCCGGCATCAAGAGGAAGGAAGTTCCTGTTCGTAGCGGTCGACTATTTCACAAAGTGGGCCGAAGCGCAGGCTACGAACACGATCAGCGAACAGAATGTGCTGAACTTTGTCTTCAGAAACATCGTCTGCCGTTTTGGGGTCCCGATCCAGATAATAACGGACAACGGGACGCAGTTCACAGGAAAGAAGTTAAGAGAATTCTGCGAAGACAGCGGGATCAAGTTAAGCTTCGCACCAGTCTACCACCCGCAGGCAAATGGGCAGGTAGAAGTGACGAACCGAACAATAACGTCAATCCTGAAAAGGAAGGTGGACGAACACCCGGGAAACTGGGCGGACCTAGTCCCGGAAACCATGTGGGCGTATCGCACGACCATCCGGACGCCCACAGGTCAAACCCTCTTCGCCCTCGCGTTCGGGATGGAGGCGGTAGCACCAGCCGAGTTGGTGTGGTCAACAACGCGCATCGAGCAGTTCCAGCCGGGCACGAACGACCAGGCGATGTTCCTAGAAAGGGAGCACTTAGAGGGCCGGAGAGAGGAGGCGTCCATCAGGGATCTCACTTACAAGCGAAGGGTAGCTAGATACCACAACGAAAGAGTGGCCGACAAAAACTTAGCGTCAGGAGACTTGGTGTTAAGAAATGCCAAGGTAACGGGAGTCGATCAGACAAAGGGGAAATTATCACCAAAATGGGAGGGCCCGTACGTCATCACGGACGAGATCCAGCCCGGCATCTTTCGCCTGGGGTACGAGGACGGGAAGGAGATAGAGAGAACGTGGCATGCCGACAACTTGGAAAAGTATAGGCGGTGAAGTGAGACGCGCGCGAAACAATACTATCCCCTATTGTATCTGATTTTAACGTCGGGCGCCCCCCGACCACGGCACGTGATGCCCAATAAAAAGCACCCGGAGTGCACCCATTAAAAATATTAAGGTAAAGGAAAAGGGGTAGCCCGCCGAAAAGGCCGGCGGAGAGGTCTTGAGGTCGGACGACCACATGAGACAATCCGCACGGCCCAGGCCGTTCCCCCGAGTAAACGAAAGTTGGAGAAGCCCGCCGAAAAGGCCGGCGGAAAAGTCTCAAGGTCGGACGACCACACGAAACAATCCGCACGGCCCAGGCCGCTTCCCCGAGCAAACGCAAATCGGAAAAGCCCGCCGAAAAGGCCAACGGAAGGTCCCCGGTGCCGAAAGGCCACACGGGAACGTCCGAAGGGCCCAGGCCGCTTCTCCGAAACAAACGATTGAAGGGGAAAAGCGAGAGCGAAAGGCAAACAGGGGAGCGAAAGCTAGAGGAAGAGGGAAAACGACCAACGATCAAGCAGAAAGCGAAAGAAAATAAACAAGAAACACAAAAAAAAGCTAAGTGTTATTACAACAAAAGAACAATTGTTTCGTCCAAAAAAAAAAAGAGAAAAACGGTCACTACGGCCGACTAGTCAAAGGGAGGGTCCACGTAGTCAGGGAAATCAGCCTCAAGGTTCTGCTCTTCGCTGTCGCTCACGTCCACGGGAGGCTGATAGGTAGGGACGCCTTTCTCTTTCCAACCGGCCCACTCATTGCGGCTCCGAGGCACGACGGCGCGCGACAGGGGCGAGTAAACAAGCGAGCACATCTCGCGTCCGTGCACGTAACCCTTTCAGAAACCGTTGCGTTTGGAGTCCGCTAACAGGATGGCGTGGTCCCTGTTCAGCTCAGCCACACGGCCCTCGAAGTCGGGAAGAAAGGCCTTGATAAAGGCGTCCTTTGCAGCATCAGCC
>LFYR01000981.1:2160143-2219722 GCA_001185155.1 Zostera marina | reverse complement strand
CCAGGAGGTCGCGCTCACGCTTGACGGCGTCCAGCTCGGTCCTCGCGGCATCAAGGTCAGCCCGCACGACATCAATGGTGGCCCTCGAGGCATCAAGGTCGGCCCTCGAAGCGGCAAGGTCGGCTTTCGAGGCATCCAGGTCGGCTTTTTGACGCCGAAGCTCCTCGTCCAGTTCAGCGCCCTGTTCCAGCCGAACCTGGGAGAGGACCGAAAGTTGCAGCAGATGATGGTGCAGATCGAGGTCGACGGCCGAAGGAGGACAGGCGCGCAGTCGGACATACTCATCTTCGGGCATCATCAGGGAACGAGCATCCGCAAGTTTTTGTTTAAAAATCCCGCCAAGGCGCGGCAAGAGGGTCACGGGATCGATGGGGGCGGTACAGCCGTCGAGCGTCCTTTGAAGATCCTTCATAACAGTCTTGAGGGGCTCGGTATCAAAAAACCCGCTTTCCGACCCGGACGCAAAGAGGTGGTCAAAGGCCACGTCGGGCGGAAGGCTAGAGTGGCTGGCCCCGAGGCTGTTTTCAGAAGCGTCCAAGTCTTCAACTTGGACCGACTCCTCCGCCAAGGAGGCGACGACCGACTTTCGTTTCGCGGCCCGAGCTTTTTTCCTTTGCCGTCGGTCGGACCGGCTGTCTCGAAGGGGGGAGTCCGGGACACCAGGAGTGGTAGAATCGGCACGCCCGACCTCGATAATGGTGATGGGAGACGTAGTAATAGGAGTCTCGAACTGAACTTCGTCGACTTTCCTTTTTTTGTTACGCTTAGGCGGCGGGCCGTCCCGAAAGTATGGCGTCTTCACGGGCAAATTCAGGTGGTCTTCGTAGGACCAGGTGGCCAGCGCCCGGGCGTTGACGGGCCCGTGGCGATAAACCTCGACGAGAATGTCTTGAGTGAGAGCGGCCATGGGATCCAAGCTTTCTCGGGGAGGAGCGGCGGTCCGTTTCAGGGACGACAACAGAGTCCAGCGCGTGGGGACACTCACGCCCGAGTCCGACGTTTCAAGGGCACTGACGGGGACGAAGAAGAAGCGGTCCCGCCAGTGATGAGACCGGTCGACCAGCCCGTCGAAGAGGGCGCCGGTGGATCGCTGAGCGACTAACACACGACGGGGATCGGTGGTCATGGAGGTCATCGTGAACCACGTCAGGAAGACCGATAGAGAGACCTGGCAGCCGGCGCGACGCGTGAGAAGGTCGAAGATCACCAGGCGGTCGATGACGGTCGGAGGAAACTGAGAGATGGCAACGCCGCAGTAGTGCATCGCCTCGGCCACCAAAGATGGAAGCGGAAGAACAAGACCGGCATCGGCAAAGGGCGTGTAAAGAGCGACCATGCCCGGCGGCGGATCGGAGGCAAGACGGTCACCGGCGACAGTAAAGGGCAGGTCCGGCTGGCCCATCTTCGCCAACGCCTCCCGGATCGCGTCGACCCCGACGGTGGATAGGGGATCTTTGACGGAGGGGGCGACGAAGAGCGTCGAAACCAGCTTGCTAGCCGAGGTTCCTGTGCCGTCGCGGCCGGAGGAGGAGGCGGAGGCCATTAGCAACCTGGGAGAGAAGGTGAGAAAAAAAGAAAGAGGGAAAAAAAGTCAGTCGCGAGAAGCGAGTGGAGGTTTATATAGGGGTTAAGGGGGGCACGGAAGACGAAGCGTCGCGTACCCGGATTGGTCAGAATCGGACGGGCCGGGAGGCCCCCGAGGGAGCCCAAGAACCGGCCCGTCGGGGGCAAGGGTGAAGGTCAGGGACCGACGCGGTCGGCGGGGCGGGGGAGACTCGCCCGTCATAAGCTCGGCGGTGTCCAGCGACCGAACGATGCAGGAGGAGCGCGGCGGGGGAGTCCAGACGGGCCGACCGGCAGACCCCACCAGCGATACGACGTAACGGGCCGACGCCCGAGTCGGCGATAGGGGGACCCGGCACGAGGGACGGGAGCAGAGCTCGAGAAGGATGCGGGCAACGTCGACAGAAGACGCCGAGATGCGCGAATCTGCACGGACGTGCGAAGACAATCAAAACGAAAGGAAAAAAAAGCAAAGACATTTTTCATTAAATTAAACCAAGTGTTACAAGCGGCCGGTGGCACGGCGGGAAAAAGTACACAACGCACAACAATAGCTAAGTCTGGATATAAAAAAGAAATAGGAGAGAAGTTGAACGAGGCGCACCCCAGACGTCGTCCCGTGGAGGCGGACCCACGGCCCGGATGAGCGTGGTCGCGGTCGCGGACGTCCCCCGGACGAGCTTAAGGGGCTGGCTTCGAGGATCCCGACAGAAAGTGGCGCAGGTCATAGGCCGGAAGAGACGAAGACCCGCGGGAACGACGAGGACCTCGCGGCCGGCGACGCCTCGGAAGGGGCGTTGGATCGGCGACAGCAGCGGGAGCGACGATCGTACCTTGCGCGCGGGAAGCACGCGAGGTGCCAGCAGAACCCGAGGTGTCAGGATAGGTGACAGGGGGAAGCTCCGCGACAATGTCATTGCAGCGAATCTGGTTGAGGCGACGGTGGACGTCAATCAGCACGGCATTAAGGCGCTGAGTCTCGGCCACGGCGACACTATTGGGAACACCAGTAGGCGACAGCAGGCACAGGGCCCAGGTAGCATGCTGACTCTGCACTTCGCGACCATACTCCTCAAGGATGTCTCGAGCACTCATAGCGGAAAAGAGAGGAGATGCAGAAAATAAGGCTCTCAGGCAGCCTATTTATAGAGAAGCGAAGAAGGAGGGGCCCGAGAACCGAGGAACTTTAATGAGAGTAGGTGGAGGTCGAAAGGGGGGCGGACGGCCCCAGGCCCCCGGGCCTGCCAAGGAAGGGGGGAGTACTGTTGGTACCATGGACCGCGGACCGCGGCCCATGGACCGAACCGGACCAGCCGGCCCAGACGGACGGACGGACGGACGGGCGGGCGGACGAACGGACGGACGGGCCCGACCGAACGAGCCCACGAGGCCCAATGACAACAAGTGAAGGCTATAAATACCTCCCCTGGTCCAACTGGGGAGGGGGTTGATAATTCTGAGAGTGAGACTTGTACTAGGTTGGGACAGTGAGCTAGCTCCGGCGAACCCTCACACCAACAACAACTAACACCCAACTAACATATTATTGTTGCTATAGATTATAGAATTAGTTTTGATAACTAATTCTTTATCTGTTTAGTCTAGTCTCTAGCATACTCCCCCCCCTTTAATCTGCTTTAATTTCCAACAAGATTATTACGAAGTCGTTTGAATGTTGTTGGTGGTAGTGGCTTAGTTAGTATATCCGCCCATTGCTATGTTCCGACGATATGACATACTACCAGTTTTCCTTGTTCCGTGCGTTCCCTGACAAAGTGCAAGTCTAGGGCTACATACTTTAATTTTATGTGCCCTATAGGATTATGGGCTATGAACGATACTCCCCGACTATCTGTTAAAATGACCATTGGTAGAGGAATTTTTATTCCTAGTTCTTTCATCATAGAGGAAACTCCTTCGATGGCTTGAGTAGTCGTTGCAATAGCACAATACTCTGCTTCAGTACTTGATCTCGTAACCGTATTTTGCTTCTTTGAGGCCCAAGATAACAGAGTGCCTCCAACGTAGATTAAGTACCTCATCCTGCTTTTTCTATCAATCCTATATGTCTCCTCCCCAGTCTGCATCACAATATGGAGTAATATTATAATCCTTCATATTTCGAATTAATACCCCATTCTTTGGAGGTTCTGATAGATAGCATAGCACTCGTTTTAATGTCGTCCATTGAGTGGGTGTTGGAGCATTCATATATTGTGATAGTATGTTAATTGCGTACTGAATATCCGGTCGAGTTAGAATCATGTATTGTAATGATCCTACAATTTGCCTATATTGCTTACTATTTTCAATCGGTTCCTCCTCGGTCATAAGATTTGCATTCACAACCATTGGAGTTGAAGCAGGTTTTAAATTGTCCAGATCATGGCTCTTAAGAAGATTCATCAAATATTGTGTTTGTGTCAAGTGCAATCTTTTCTTTCCTCGTATTAGTTGTATTCCGAGAAAAAACTTTAGATCCCCCAAATTCTTGACGGGAAAGATCTTTGATAGTTGTAAAATAACTTCATCAATGGCGATTGTTGTGCTTCCCGTGATTATTAAATCATCAACGCATACACAAACATAAACTTTATTTATCCCTATTACTTTGAAAACTAATGGTGGATCAATCTTTGATTGCTCAAATTCGAACGAACTTAGAACATCCCGAAGTCGCCGAAACCAGCATCGTGTACTTTGTTTCAGCCCATATAAGGCTTTGTTTAACTTACAAACGTAATCTGATTTTCCCGGATCTTGAAATCCATAGGGTTGCGATACAATAATCCGTTCATCCATCTTCCCATGAAGAAAAGCGTTTGATATGTCAATTTGACGAATTGACCAGTTGTTGGTTACTGTCATTGATAGAATTAAACGAATTGAAACAGGATGAATGATCGGGCTAAATATTTTCTCATAGTCTGATCCTGCAATCTGTCGTAATCCATTGGCAACTAACCTTGCCTTGTACCTTTCGATCGTGCCGTCGTCGTTGTATTTTACCTTAAAGACCCATTTGGTGTTGATGATATGATTATTTTTATTTTGTGGAATTAATGACCACGTTTCACTCTGTTAGAGTGCGTCGAACTCCTTCTTCATAGCTGCCTTCCACTCTGGAATTTCCATAGCTGCCTTACATTCATCAAGTATTTAGGATTAGGCTTTACGATTCCCGACATCAATCACGTTCTCATCCTTGGTGCTTCTTCAATATCATCATCACTGTCTGAGTCGCGGCTGTCCGTTGAGGTTGAACCAAATACATGTTCTGATTCATTCCCAAATTCGGATGTGCCATCATTAATCGGTTCCAGATCCGTACTTCTGCCATTCGGGAGCATTGGATCAGATGTGCATTCCGGTTCTCTCATAATATTGGGTGTCGGGTCAGAATCATTATTTGTTTGTTGGTTTAGATCCGAAATCAAGACATCGGACTCGTCAGTTTCGTGGAGTTTGCCGGTTGTATTTGTCGGTTGTTGAATCAGTCCCGAGTTCGTGTCGACGAGTGGATTGATACCGTCGGAGTTGATACTGCTATCATTGTTGATTGGAGACGTTCTTTCATTTCTCGTACCTGATATACAACCAAAAGGTAAATAATTTGACACCTTTAATGAAACTTTTGGCGAAGAGTGATTATGTAATGAATCATTGAGAGAAAAATCCATTTTCGCAAATACTACGTCTCTGGAATTAAATATCCGTCTGGTGATAGGATCAAGACATAGGTATGAATTTCCAGTTATGGAATACCAAATACCCAACGAAAACACTTGGTCTTGGTTTTTCATCTAATTTTCCAGTTCTTTGTGCTCGAAGACAGGGGGTAGCATTTACTCCCAAACACTTTCAGTTTATTGTATTCTAGTAATTGATTGAATAGAACTTCCATCGGAGCTTTATTTTTCAGAACTGTAGATGGATTTCGATTATAGAGGAAACAAGCATCCATTACCCCAAAATCCCAAAAAGATTGTGGTAGATTTGCGAAATTCAGCAGACTTATCGTTTTGTCAACTAGATATCGGTGACGACATTCTACATGACCCATTTGTTGATGGGAGTAAGGAGCCGAGAGCCTATGTTGAATTCCGAGTTGTGCAAATCTTTTCCCCAATTTTAGGAATTCTAGTGTTTGTCGCTAGTAATAATTTGTTTATTTTGATTATTGATGTCATAGGACTGGCGGTTTGGCCACAGGTATAAATTTCCCAAGAGCAAATTGCTGACGACCTGGCCACCGGTATGAATTATCTGCGACATTCTACATCCACCGGTACGCTTTCTCAAAAAATTTTTTTATTAAAATAATTAATTTTTATTTATTTAATTATGAATTATATAATATTTATTAGAAATTATATTAAATGAAAAAAATTGAAATTGTTGATAATTAAAATAATTTACGACAAAATCAAATAACAAGTTTTGTGAAGAAGTCGCTAAATATCCTAATATCTATTTTGTCGTTCTTTTTTTTTTTTGGTCTTTCTGAATACGAGCTTTGATAATTTATATTTTGAGAAAATGATTGGTCGTCCGCGACGTTGTGTAGGAGTTTGCTCCTCTGGTTCAATCGTTGGTTGAGGAGGAGTCTGCTGCACTAGTGCTCGTGACGTCGACGCTCCAGATGAATAAATGAACCCGCCCATTTGATCTGCTTGCGCAGTAGTCCGAAGATTGGATGTTGGTAAATCCAGTATGCGCATGTTCGGATTTTAAGTTTGCAAAGCGCTATTGTATTGTTGGAAAAATTCCATTTGACCCGTCTCCACTATTGTATTGTTGGAAAAATATCGTTAGTTTAATTATAAATAAAATAAAATGAAAATAAATAAATAAATAAATAAATAAAATATGTAGATGAAATATACTTATATCCTTATTTGTTATAGGTGCTTTTCCTTTATCGTTTGATCCGACATTCATACGATGTGATGTTTTTTTGCTTTATAACGAACCAGTTGTTTTTTTGTCTGGCCGCCAATATGACAGTGCTAGAGTGATGTTTTGAGCTTCTTCCGATATATTCGGTTATAGGAAACTCGATCAAAGCTTAATTAAAAAAAGAAACGATTATTTAAAATAATTAAAAAATGTTTAATTAATTATATTGAAAATAAAATAAAAAATAACCATTTATTCTAGCTTCTTCATTTTCCATCCACTTCAACGCTTTTTCCTAAAAAAAACAAATCAAAATATTTAAGAAAAAATAGTAATACTATATAATTAATTAAACAGATCACGTACCATTCAATCGTCTTTTGGATAAACTGCCAACATATTATCTTTTCAAATTTGTTCTTCAGTTTTTCCTTTTTGTTTTTACAATATTAAAAATAATTATAAAATAATTATAAAATAATTATAAAATAAATTGAAAATATTAAAATATTTTTACTTACCGCTTCGTAATTTCTTTTTGAAAGATTTTTAAGAACCTAAACTGTGAGGAGTTTGTTACGTCCGATTTTTTATTTATTTCAGAAATTAACTGCAATCACGAAAGAGATATATTAAAATTAATTGAAAATTTTATATTTTTATTGCATTAAATAATTAATAGTTAATATGTACCATTCCTTTCTTTGATATTCTCTCAGTCAGCTTATTTAGAAATTGATCTTTGATAATGAAATCAGGTAAAGTTTTCATAACCTTTTCGATTGATAATTTTTTATTATCATATTTCTCCACTAAAGTGTTATGAGCGGTTCTTCACAATTTATTCAACCTTTTTTTTGATATGTTGATAAGCTTGGTTTGTACCGCTAAAATCAAATTTTTTTTGTTCGATCAAGAATTAAAAAATTAATTAACTATTATTAATAATTAACAAAAAACTAATTAACCTGTATCGTTTCCATTGCTTCTTGTATGTTTGCCTCATTTTGTTCAAGCCAAGGTACGTCCATTGGTAATAATTTGAAATCATTTGCGACACTTGTCATTTTCTTGTTTAATTTTTTAATTAATTAATAATTACTAAACAATTATTTAAAAATTAACTAACAATCACACTAATAAAATCTGATTGTTACTTTTTTAAATTTAATTAATAATTACTTAATTAAAATTAAATAATAATTAGTTTTTTAAATTTAATTTCTAAATAATTGTATAATACATTGGACTTTAAATAAGTTATGATTAAAAAAATCTGAATTTTCAATATTTATATTACATTAATTTTATTATTATTAATTAATTATAAAATAATGAATAATTACTAAACAATTATTTAAAAACTAACTAACAATCACACGTACAAAATCTGTTTGTTAATTCTTTTTATTTCATTAATAATTAATTATCAATTACATAATTATCAATTACTTATTAAATAAATAATATTTTAAATTTAATTTCTAAATAATTGTTTAATAAATTGGACTTTCAATCAGAATCATTTAAAAAAAACTGATTTTCCTAATTTATATTAATTAATAATTACTAAACAATTATTTAAAAACTAACTAATAATCACACTTATAAAATCTGATTGTTACCTTTTTAAATTTAATTAACAATTACTTAATAATTACTTATTTAAAAATAAATAATTATTAATTAATTAAATAAATAAATAATTTTTTAAATTTAATTTTTGATTAGTTGTTTAATATATTGAACTTTAAATCAGTTCTGTTTAAAAAAAACTGAATTTCCAATATTATATTTATTCATTTATAATTAATTAAATAATTATAATTATAATATAATATAATAATTAATTAATTAATAATTATTTAAAAACTAACTAACAAATCTGATTGTCACTTTTTTAAATTTAATTAATAATTAAACTATTATTATTTATTATTTAAAATTATCATTCATTTTAACTAATGCATTCATTTTATTATCCTTAATTTCATGATATAAATGTATTAGATTCATTTTAAATAAACCACTAACATACATTGCATTTTCCATTTTCAAAATATAAATAATATTTCTAAATTTATCATTTCATTTAATTAATTCATGCTACATATAATTACTTCAATTCTATTTTTCATTCATTAAATATATCAATTCATTTTATTATCATTCATTTCATGGCATTAAAATTATTTCATTCATTTTAAAAATACATTATTAGCATGTATTTCATTATCCAATTTCAAACATGCAAATTATATTAACTAATTAATAACTATCATAGGATATAATTTAAAACAAATAAAAACATTTCCTTGATCGATAGATAAAGCAAAGCGCAATATGACTATCGATAAATCCGCATGATGATTTAGTGTCAAATCTCTCTGCCTCATTACAAACGACCCCTGGGGGTGTTTATACATTTTCCTATTGGCCTGGACTTCTATTGGACTATATCTTACCCAGGCCATATATGATAACCCGACCTGCTTGGGTTAAGTCCACTCGTTCGGGTCTTATTCGATCCGTCCGGGTCTTGCTAGTCTTCTTTTACTGGGCCTGCTATCCGCGTTCCTAGGGCGGCCCTGGTTTGATGGACCAGGGGTATCATCAGTACTCCCCCCTCCGCTCCGTATAAAAGACTTCTTTTCTTCTCTTTGAGTTTTTTCTGCATTCATCATGTCTTCTCTTGATATTTTGCTGGCGGAGCTGAGCCGCGAGTTAGTGCATCAACAAGCTGCTTGGTCTGAGAGTCTTCTTCTTCATGAAGATGATGTTTGCGCCCTTGTTGTCACTGAGAACCATCGTCTTAATTCTTTGCTTTCAGAAGTTCATCGTCGTATTTCTTCTCTCTGCTTCGAATGGAAACGGTATTGTTCTTCCTACAACGGTTACTGCTCCTGGTCGTCGTTTTTCTACTGTTGCTGCTGCTCGTGATGAGTTCCCTGCTGCTGCTGTTGGTGATTCCCCCTCTGATGGTCATTCTTCTGCGCCTCCCGTTCCTCGTCGCTGAGGACGCCGACAGCGTGCTGGCCGTGCGTTACTCCCCCCAACCGACCTTCGTCATTTTCTTTCACGCGGAGCGCATCGCTAGGCGTGTTTGAATGTTTTCCTTACGGGCCGCGTTTTATTTTGTGTGTTGTCTTTTGTAATTGGACTGCTTTTTGTGTTGCAACCTTTTTTGTGAACTCCCCTGTTGGTGAGATAGTGTCTTTTCTTTTATCTTTACGTCTACTTTACATACATGCTCTAAACCTTGTTTTTTCTCCGACGCTGGTGTGGTTTCCCACCGTCCTTCTTTCTCCGTAAGGGAATTGAATTTTACTTTGTTCTTTTGGCTTTTATTTGCTTGTACGGTTTGATATGTTTGGTTTCCTGGGGAAATTGACATTCTTGGGGATTTTTATTGCTAATTCAGTTGTATGACGTCTGCTCTTCCTCTATGTATCACTTGCTTTTCTGGTCCCTGTCTACGCCTATTTATCTTCGCTTGCCCTCAAAGCCCAATATGGTTTTTTGTTCTAATTCTTTTGGTGTAATTCCCTCGGCCCCCAATCTTCCGCAGGTATGATCCTTACAACCTTATTTTAGTTACATCTGTCCTTGAGAAAAGATACAAGTTGTGATTAATGGGATCGGTGGTCTTAGGTCTGGGTTGAGGTTGTTCGGCATTTGTCCAACCGTGCGGGAGGTTTGTGCGGTCCTCTTTTTGTTTGTCTGCCGATTCTTCTTCTTTGGTGATTTCGTTTTCCCGCTTAAACTATTTACCTACAAATAGTGTTTTACCTCCACTTACCATTCACTTCATCTTTGCTTAGGATTTTTCGTTTCTCCGTTGCTCGTCTTCCCATCCGCGTAAACTCTTCAGCTGCTCTCATGGCCGATCTCAATCAGTTCGTCGACGGGCTGAACTTCGACGGTAACCTTCTTTCTCCCTCTGAAAATCTTCCTTCTGTTTCCAATCGACGGCAGTCTCGGCGAGATTGGCTGCTTCTTGCTCCCAAATCCGCCGTTAAAGACTATAAAGCTCCCAACGATGTTCTTGCCTCCTCCTGGGTACACTACTGTCTACTCTAGTTATGTTGGTATAGGTATTACATTCCCGGTTTCTTCTTTTGTTCGGTCTTTCCTCTTGTACTTGGGTGTTGCTCTTTTGCAACTTTCCCCTTCTAGTATCGATCGCTTGTACGCTTTCGAATACTTGTGTTTACAGCTTGGGGTTAAGCCGTACGAATGCGTTTTCCGGCTTTTGTTCACCATCTCTCGTCCCAATGCCGCACGACTTCAGATTTCTACCAGTACGCATTGTAAGATTCTCGAGGGCTTTCTGATCGATCTCATAAGTGGATGAACCGGTATTTTTTCGCTAAGTCAAACCAATTTGGTTTGTCCGGTGTTCCTTCTGAGTGGAAGGATACCAATTTGTACGAGTCACATGCTCTTACCGTGGGGGACCTTACCCTTGAGGAAAGTGCTGCCTACTCCTTGTTATAGTCCATATGGGAGCATCAGCCTATTCTGTGCTCCGATCTTATGTCCGGGCGTTGGAAGGAAACTCATCCGTATCTTGTTCCTACTGGTAATTTACTTTTCTTCCCTTTTTTCTTTGTTGATTGTTTTTTTTTCCTTTTCAGGAGACACTTACGATGGGGGGTTAATGGAATTTTTTGCGGGAAACAACTCTCCCAGGAAGCAGAAGAAGAAACGCGCCCGTACGAAGGAGTCACCCGTCTGGGAAGATTTTGCTGAGGGTGGAGGTCTGGAGGTACCTTTTGGGAACATTCCCCTTCATGATCTGGACATGCACAACTATGATGCCATACTTGACTCTGCAATGCTTCCTCACGGTAATTTTCCTGGGGACCGTTTGATCGTTACTGAGACCATGCAAACGCCTCGCCTTGCTGGTATGTATGAACATGCCCTTGGGAAGTTGGACTACTGGATTGAGAAGGAAGAAGAATGGAAGGACCTGGTGCAAACCGACCCACAAGACCTTGATGCCGCTTGCTACGTTCGTGCTCTCCAGGTCGTCGGGGTGGAAAGGGCTAGGCAGAAGTTGGGGATCGAGCGTGCCGAGGAGCTGAAGAAGGCCTTGGGGAATGTTACCTGTTTGACTGAAGAACTGTCTCTCAGTAAAAAGCAAACTGAAGAAGCCCGCCGAGAGATTGAAACTGCTCTGAAGCTTAAGGTGGAACAGATTAAGAAGAGCATTGAAGAGGCCAAATTGCTTTTCGCTCAGCGCTGCAGGGAAACTCAAGAACGTACTAAACAGGTCTGCTTCAAGAACTTTGTCGACGGGATGCGTCATGAGCAGGCTATGGTCAATCTGCAGAAGCCTCCCTTTGAATATGTAGTTGTTCCACTGAACCACAATCAGTGGAAGCGCTGGCAGGACAATGAGATCCCATCCGAACATCACTTCTGGCTAGAGATTGCTGAATAGCTTAACAAAGAGTCTAGTGCGTTTGCTTCTTTTTTTTTGGACAATTTGTCCTTCTGGAAAATTTTCCTTTGTTTTATTTCTGGAACATACTCGTGACTTTTTATTATTATTTTAATTACCTCTCTTTAATTGCTTTTCTTGTTGGTTGTTGTCCGTCTGATCTGTACTTTTGCCTTGTACCTGTTCGGGTACTTGCTTGGACGAACTTTGTAAGCCATCAGATTCTTGAATTTACCTTGACTTTAGTCGCCCGGCTTTTATATAAATGGTGCTCGGCCTTATAGCCACTCGGCTTGTAAGTGGCACTCGACCTTAATTGGTCTCATAGCCGCTCGGCCTTGTAGCCACTCGGCTTCGTAAGTGGCACTCAGCCTTAATAGCCGCTCGGCTTTATAGATGACGCTCGACCTCATAGTCACTCGGCTATGTAAATGGCACTCGGCCTTAATAGCCGCTCGGCTTCATAGCCACTCGGCCCTAATAGCCGTTCGGCTTTTTATAATTGGCATTTGTCCTTTACAAAAATATTTACAATATATACATAATTATTGTTTGGTCTTATATACAAAAATTACAAGTTCTACTGGAAGTACTTTGTTAGGTACGTTGTCCGAGTGCCATATTCGCTTGACTTCTTGGCCGTCTTCAAATGCTAGCTTGTAAATGCCCGGATGTAACTCTTCAATTACGACGTACGGGCCTTCCCACTTTGGAGACAGTTTGCCCTTCTCTTGATCTAGTCCGGTCACTTTTCCGTTCCTTAGCACCAAATCTCCTAGGCCAATGTTTTTTTATTCACCTTTTCGTTATGATAGCGTGCGGTTCTTCTCTTGTATGTTAAATCTCTTACAGCCGCCGCTTCTCTTAGGTCTTCACATCTTTCGCGGGCTATCAGCATTGCCAGATTATTATCAGTTGTCTCGAATTTTGCTACCCTGGTTGTGGGCCATATTAATTCCGCCGGGGCTACCGCATCAACTCCGAACGCGAGGGTAAATGGTGGATGTCCCGTAGGGGTTCGTGTTGTTGTTTTGTATGCCTACATTACCTCTGAAACTAAGTCTACCCATATCCCTGGATTGTCTTCTACCTTTCTTTTTAGTATTGATACAATCGTGCGGTTTGTAACTTCCACTTGCCCGTTTGCTTGTGGATGGTATACTGGTGAGAAACTGAGCTTTATTCCACTATCTTCGCAAAAAAATTTAATCTTTTTTCCCGTGAACTGAGTTCCATTGTCTATTCTAATTTGCAATGGGACTCCAAACCTGTAGATTATATTCTTAAATATGAAATTAATAGCGTTTTGTTCTGTGATTGAGCTTTTTGGCTCCGCCTCTTGCCATTTTGTGAAATAATCCACAGCTATAAATAAGAATTTCCGCCCTCTTAATGCTATCGGAAAAGACCCTACGATATCCAGTCCTCACCGGGCGAATGGTACGGGCGAAGAAATGGTTTTCATTATGCTGGATGGTTTTCTCTGCATGTTTGCATGACGTTGGCATTCATTACATTTTTTCACTAAATTTTCCGCGTCTTCATTTAATTGAGGCCAGTAATATCCTTGTCTTGTTACTTGCATCCCTAGTACTTTGACTCCCTGATGTGGGCCGTTAGTTCCAGAATGGGCACTAATAAGAATTTATTTCCCCTCTTCTTGTGTTACGCATGCCCGTAGGGGAATACTGTCTTCGACTGCTCTGCGAAAAAGGTTACCGTCCATAAATGCAAACCATGCTTCTCTATTTCTTACCTTTCTTTCCTCCATTGGATCCTCTGGTACTTCTCCGTTTAAAATATAGTTCATAATCGGTGTTCTCCAATCGTCCTTTTCAGTTATTGTTAGTACCTTGCATTTCTCTTCAATTGCTTTTATGCTTGATTCTTTTTGTTGTTCTATCCTGACCCATCGACGTTTTGGACTGCAAGGTGACGCTCCCAATCTGGCCAATGCATCTGCTTCCTTATTATCCGTACGGATGGTATGATTAATTTTCCATTCTAAAATGAATTTCATCATATCCCGTACGACTTCTGTGCATAAGCCCATGCCTTCTTCCTTAGATTCGAATTCTCCTGTTACCTGATTTGCTACCAAACAAGAGTTTGTGTAGAACCATGCGCGTTTGGCGCCTAGTGCGAGCGTCAACTGTACGCCTCTTAGTAATGCTTCGTATTCTGCTTCATTGTTCGTTGCTTTGAAGTTAAAATTTATTGCGTGCTCTATTTTTTCGCCTGTAGGTGTTTGGACTACGATTCCGGCTCCGCAGCTGTTGCACCCTACTGATCCATCCACATGTACATTCCACCATTCCTCTTCATTGATTGTTTTTGACGGGGTTAATTCTGCTAAGAAGTCCGCTACCACTTGTCCCTTTATTGTCCTTGCGGGCACTATGTTGATATAAAACTCACTTAGTTCTACCGCCCATTTTGTCAATCTTCCAGATATATCTGGTTTATGTAATAGCTGTAACAGTGGGTATTCCGTCGGGACAATAATCAGATGAGCTTGAAAGTATGGTTTTAATTTTCATGCTGTTGATACTACTGCTAATCCCAGTTTTTCAATTTGGGGGTACCTCGTTTCTGCACCCTATAGGGCTCTTGAGTAATAGTATACTGGTTTTTCTGTTCTATCTTTTTTAGATATAAGAATCGTACTAACTGCGTTTTCAGACGCCTCGATGTATAATTTGAGTGGTTCCCCTGGTACCGGGGGTTGTAATATTGGTAGGTTTTTCAACTGTTCTTTTAATCGTTCAAACTCCCTGTCGTATTCCTCTGTCCATGTTATCTTCGGGTCTGCTGACTTCATTAATCTAAAAAACGGTTGTAGGGTGTCTAACCCTCTTGACATGAAACGACTGAGCGCATTTATTTTTCCGTTTAACTTTTGTATATCTTTTATAGTTTTTGGTGGTGCCATGGATATTATTGCTTTTACTTTTTCCGTACGGGTCATGATTCCATGCGGTGTAATTTTGAATCCCAAGAAATGTCCTTCTGTAACTCTGAAAGCACATTTTTTTGCTTTTAAACGTAAATAATAAGAACAATAAAAATCAAAATCTTAAATAAAACAGTAAAATAAACCTTACATAAACCTTCATCAAAATCTAACTAATTTGAACAAAACACAAATAAAATTAAATAGTAAATTAAAAACAAAAAATTAAAAATTTGAAAATAAAATAAAAACAGTACATAAAACAAAAAGCATTATATATATAAATAAATAATTAAAAACCCTAAATAATAAAATCAAAACCCTAATATTTTAACCAAAATAAAAAATTAAACCCTAAAACTTAAACATCATATACATAACATCATCAAATTTCCAAATCAAACCCACAAATACATAAAACATCATATACATATAAACCTCCAAAATAAAAATGAACAAATAAATGACTATGAAATAAAGAAGAAAAAAGAAGAAAAGATAAAGATAAAAATAAAAATAAGAAATTAAGAAGAAGAAGGTAAAGAAAAATAACAAAAACAAAAAGAAAAGATGAAGAATATGAAAATAACAAGTGTTTACCTTGAAAAGATGACCGGCGGGGAGGATCCACGGCTGGAATAGTCAGAGAAGGAGTTGAGAGAAAGTTTGGAAATGAGTTTGGGATTTTTTTATATATATATAAAACATATGCTGGCAGTCAGAATGCCAGGACTCCTTTAAGTTGAAATATTGTACGGTAGGACCATGGCGGCACAAGTGGAAATTTTTTAGAGTTTCCAAAAATTCTGATGGCCAGACCGGCGGCAAATGAAAAAAAACAAACGGGAAAATTAGTTGGCGGTCAGACCGCCAACAAATTCTTCCCGACCGTTAAGGGAATAAGGGATGTTGGCGGCCAGGCCGTCAGGATATTTTTCCCGACCGTTGAGGAAATTGGTTCTAGCGGTCAGGCCGCTAGTAACTTAAAATAGAAATAGGTACAGGCGTCCTAGCCGCCAGTTCATTTCCCTTATTTACGAGGGAAATTAACCGGCAGACTAGTGTAGCCTGCCAACGGCTAAGCCCCCAATAGGGAGCCGCCAAAAATAAGTTGTTTTTTTTGTAGTGTACTTCTATGTGCTTTGTTCTTTCATGAAAAACTGGATTATTTGTCAGATGTATGGCTGATCTATTGTCACAGTAGAGATCTGTGGGTTTTATTATTTTTATTTATAATTCATCCATTAATTGATGAATCCATACAATTTCACAAGTTGTTTGAGCTATGACTCTATACTCTTCCTCACATGATGATTTGGCTATTGTATTTTATTTCTTGGTTTTCCATGAAATTAATGAGTCTCCTAGCATAATACAAAAGTCTGTCAAGGACTTCCTGCTGATTTGGCATGTTGCCGAATCAGCATCACAATACTATTTAATCATCATGTTTCCATTCTTATTATATCGAAGTCCTTGTCAGGAGAATTCTTAATGTACCTTATCAGTTCAAAAAAGGACTTTAAGATGCACCTTTCTTGGTTCATGCATAAACTAGCTTAACCAGTTTACTGCAAAATTTAGATCTGGCCTTATTTTATTAAGGTAGATCAGTTTCCCAACCATCTTCCTATAGATGGATGGATTTTTTATTAATGTGTATTTATCATTTTTTAAATCGATATGTTTTTCCATTGGAATTTTAGATGGTTTTGCACCAGAAAAATCAGATTCTTCTAGAATACCCAGTGCATATTTTCTTTGGGATAAATATATGCCATGCAATGAATGAGATACTTCAATACCCTAATTGAATGACTAAATAAGTCATTTGGCAATGAATTATAAAATTAATGTCTAACAATAATAAAATTAATATCTTTGTTTCTTCCCATTTAATTTCCTCCATCGAAAAGTCGGAAAATGGTGGCTGGTGTAAAATCTTCCTACCCTAAATTTAAATAGCTAAAAAGTTAAAGATGAAAAGATTATATATATACACAATATATATAATATTCTCCCTTCATTCCATTTTTCAATCTTTAGTCATCAGATTTTGGCATTCTTGGTTCTTGCATCAATCTCTTCAAACTTCTTGTTCAATCTTTAATCTTTAGGTATGGGAAGGGCGAAATTGAAGATCAAGAGATTGGAGAATGCAGGTGGTCGACAGGTTACTTTTTCAAAACGAAGAGCTGGAATCGTCAAAAAGGCAACGGAACTTTCAATTCTATGTGACATTGATCTTGCACTTCTCATGTTCCCGCCGGCCGGAAAAGCCATAATGTGTCTTGGAGAAAATAGGTTCGAAATTCTTTTATATATACTAATTAACACCGTATGATATATATATAAATATTTCAACATGTATCATAACAAATATTCTACGTCTTAAAATCCGTTGATCGATCAGCACTATGGACCAAGTTCTCCACAAGTTTTCTCAGCAAACACCGCAGGAAAGAGCCAAGAGGTTGTATTTTTATCCCATTTGATCATCGAATTCCTGGTTATTAATATAAATTAGAGAACCTTTTTTTCCTGATCTAATATTGAATCTGCTGCATGCATATGTGAATGAAACAGAAAGCTAGAAAGTCTTGAAGTAAGTCTCGATCGAGTCTTAATAAAAATGTCATGTTATTACGTAAAATTGATTCTAATTAACCCTAGATATACCAAACTATGATGAAGGTGCTTAAGAAAACGTTCAAAAAATTGGATCACGATGTCAACATTCAGGACTTTGTAGGATCAAGGTATGTTTAGTTAGAATTTAAGGATGTTGTTTTGCATTTTAAATATGATCTTGTGATTTTTCTGTAGCACAAATTCGATCGAAAATATGGGAAATCACATAAGAATGTTACAAAGAAAATTATTGGAATATCAGAATCGACTCAGGCATATTCCTTTCCCTAATCATTTGGTTTGATGAATTTATTTCATGTATTAATAAATACGATTGGATTGATGTAACACAGTTTTTGGGTTAAACCGGAAAGTGTCGATAAACTAGAACATATTACTAGAATTGAAGATTATCTCAGACAAGCTTTGAATGATCTTGATGCGCAGAAGGTTAATTGATTTGTACTCCTAACCTTATGTATCATCCTACTTAATTCTGATCATCGATCCATCTGCAGGAAATGTGTGATCGAATCAACTTTGCGAACATGGAGGGAAGTTCGTCCAATCAGTTTCAAGGTGGAATGCAATCTATGCATATGGCGGCCCAACCACCCATGCCATGGATTCAGAACAACGCTCAACACACCATGCTCAATGCTCAGCATACCAACAAGCTACCAAATGTTACTAGTCATAATTTTCCTCTCGCTGCCCAGAACGATACACATGTTCCTCGTCTTGTGCAAAATAACACTCCTCTCGATCACAAGTAATTAACATATATAATATAGTTCGATTTCAATTGGGTATTTTGATAACTCTATGATTGATTGATTATTCAGAGATACATCTAAGTACAACATAGATCCAGCGAACATGGAGGGAAGTTCATCCAATCAGTTTCAAGGTGGAATGCAATCTATGCATATGGCGGCCCAACCACCAGTGCCATGGATTCAGAACAACGCTCAATACACCATACTCAATGTTCAACATACCATGCAGCTACCAAATGTTACTAATCATAATTTTCCTTTGGCTGCTCAGAATGATATACATGTTCCGCATCCTATGCAAAATAACACTCCTCTAGATCACAAGTAATTAACATACAGAAAATAGTTCGATTTCAATTGGGTATTTTCATAACTCTATGATTGATTGACTGATTATTTAGGGATACATCTAGGTACAGCATACATCCAGCGAACATGGAGGGAAGTTCATCCAATCAGTTTCAAGGTGGAATGCAATCTATGCATATGGCGGCCCAACCACCAATACCATGGATTCATAACAACGCTCAACACACCATGCTCAATGCTCAACATACCATGCTTCTACCAAATGTTACTAATCATAATTTTCCTCTCGCTCCTCAGAATGATACACATGTTCCTCGTCCTATGCAAAATAACACTCCTCTCGATCACAAGTAATTAACATACAGAATATATATAGTTCCATTTCAATTGGGTATTTTGATAACTCTATGATTGATTGATTATTCAGGGATACGTCTAGTTACAACATAGATCCAATGAATTTTTCTGATTTTTTTGGAATTAACACCCAAGATTACCAATTGGATGGAAGTAGCCAAGCCGAAACGGCTGTAATGAATTTGAATGAGATGGGTCATCATCAGCATTCGATGAATATGCAGCAGCAACTCGGTAGTGGTCAACATTCTTATCAACCTTCATCATCGTTCAACATGAATACGCAGTAGGTGGAGAAGAGTAACAAGAATGATCCTGATCTTAATTATAATCATTTGGGAGAAGATCAATTAGGTTACGATGTTAGGCAAATTGATTCGCATTATGATTATTTATTTAATTAAATTCAAATACGCACCCATATATATATGAAATTTCTATATAGATAGGGTATGCTGACTGGAATACTAAGTAGATGGAAATGAATTAAACTAAAAATTATAAACTGGAAATTATGTAGTAATTGAAGAAACAAACGATCGAGTTAAAATTGAATTGAATTCACAACTATTAATTGAATGGAAATAATGAGAGTTGAAACAGAGAACAAGAAGATAAAAAACTTTAATCAATTTGGGCAAAAACTAAGAACAATTTGATTTGAAAAGTAGAAACAGAGTGCAGAACGGAATGAACAAATACACATGATACTATTCAAAAGAAAGGAATGAAAATAGTACTAAACCAGAACAGAGCAGAAGACGGAGACGACGATCGCCAAGAGAGGACGACGACCAGACCAGTGGAAGATCGGAGAAGAATCGGAGGATCAAGAACTGCTATTCTGGAAAAGAAAACTGAACTGGAATAATTTCTTTTCCTGTTTCAGTTTTCATTTATAACCCTTAACTTGATATTCGGGTTATGGGATCTGTTGGATCCGATTCCACCTATAAGAATATTGAGTTTTTACATTCCCCCGCAAGATCGACGGTGAGAAATCCGGCGAGCTTGAATACTATGAGGATGCCAGTGGTATCATCTTATGTCGATGCCTATGTTGCATAAACGCTGCTGTACATAAGATCTTTGTGAATCCATCTGCAAGTTGTAGCTGTGTTGGAATATATTCAATCCTCAGTGCCCCTGAGTTTACTAATTCTCGGACAAAGAAGTAGCTGATGGCAATGTGTCTTGATCGTGGTGTAACCATTGGATTCTTGGTTATAAAGATTGCGGATTTATTGTCACATAACAGTATCGGAGGTTTAGCTAATGGGATATGTAATTCTCGAAATAACTGGCATAACCATCGCAATACAGATGTGACATGAGCCAAAGCTTTAAATTGTGCCTCTGCACTTGAAAGAGATACTTCCGGTTGCTTCTTTGCAGACCATGAAAGAAGATTTCCGCCAAACCAAAGACTTGACCCTGTGATTGACCTTCTATCTTGAGTTCCACCCCAGTCGGAATTGATTAACTGGAAAGGAAATATCTGGCCTTGTTAAAGTCAGATATTGCAAAGATCCTGATGGTACCCCTAGTCCATCAGCCCAGGCCCATGCGAGAGCCCAGGATTGAGGCCTAGTAAAGTGAATAAAAGAGGAAGACTAGGTCGCCCGACGGGTTTTAGTCCAGGCGGGTCGACCGGGCCAATCCGCCGGGCCGGACGGTTATATCCCCAATGGTTGAATCCCAAACTTGCCGGATCCATCAGGTCGGATCTAGGTCCGAGAACACAAGGTCCGAGAACCAGTAGGAAACTGTATAAATACCCCTAGGGGTGAAGTGCAAAGAAGGGGAGATACATTTCATACTTGAGAGATTGTTGTATACATTATACTAATACGATCAGATCCTACTAAGTTTCTATACATTGTTATGTCTGAGATGGCTTGTCCCATGTCATTTTCCACTTTCCATGTCTGAACCATGGGTGTAGTTGCTGGATTTGCTTTATCAAATCCATATTTCTCCAAGATATCTTTAACATATCTTTCCTGAGATATGATCATTGTATCACCTTCATACATGCATTCAATGCTTAGAAAAAACTTTAATTATCCCAGATCTCGACAAGCAAAGGTAGTGCATAATGTACTTACAAATTCATCAATTTTCTCTTTAGAATCGCCTGCCACTATTATGTCATTAACATAAACGAGTATGATCAATCTGGAATTGTTGTTTATCTTCAAAAACAGTGAAGCATCAGAAACTGAATTAACGAAGCCATCTTTGATTAGGTGTGCTTGCAGCCTCATGTACCATGCTCTGGGAGCCTGTTTTAAACCATAAATTGCCTTGTGAAGAAGACAAACATCCTTTGGTGTTTGGGGGTCTACAAACCCTATAGGTTGCTTCATGTATACTGTTTCTTCAAGCAATCCATTTAGAAACGCATTTCTAACATCAAGTTTTCTGAGATGCCACTTGTATGTCATAGCCAATGATAACACAGTTCTTACTTTAGTGATTTTAATCACAGAACTGTATGTGTAATTAAAATCTATACCTTCTTCTTGAGTGTACCCTTTGGCTACCAACCTTGCTTTCAACCTTTCAATATTGCCATCCGATCTTCTCTTGACTTTGTACACCCATTTGGAGCCAACCACATTCATGTGAGATTCATATGGGACTAAACTCCATGTTTTATTGCTTTGCAACGCTTTAATTTCATCTTCCATTGCTGCATCCCATCCTTTAATTTTCATTGCCTGTGTATAACTTTTAGGTTCATAAAAAATATTAGTAAATTCATTAGCACTTGAACATTCATAATCTTTTAACCTTGTTGAGAGAGACTTTATCCTCTCTGATCTTCTTAAAGAAGGACCAACCTGATCCTGTTTTTGAGAAACAGGTACAGTAGAGACAGATCTTGAATTTAAGTTCAGATCTACTGATTGACTCCCTATAGAATCAAAAACAAAATTTTCAGACCTTGTTTCTGAGTTTGACTTCATAGAAGAAGGGGAATTGCTCCTTGGAATGGCTGTACGAACAGTCACAGCTGTAGAATCAGAGGATAAGTGAGAATGAGGTGAGAGTGATAAATTATTATTAGACTCAACAAGTGAACCTATACCCTCAACAAATGGATAGACCAAAGCAAACGATTTTTGATTTTGACATGGATTTATAGTAGGAATCAAGTGCAAAAAAGGAAATCGAGTTTCATTAAACACTACATCTCTTGAAACTGTTATACTCTGATCTTTTAAGTTCAAGCATCTGTAACCTTTTTGCTGCTCAGCATAGCCTAAAAACACACATTCCATTGACTTAGGTTGTAGCTTGTGTCTCTTCACTCTTGGAATCAGGGGGCAACAAGAGCACCCTATCACTTTAAGCAATGAATATTCAGGTTTCTTTTTTGTTAACTTCTCTAGAGATGAAACAAAGTCTAAAACTGGTGTAACAAGCCTGTTGAGTAGATATACCACAGATGAAAACACTTCTGGCCAGTATTTGTAAGGTACCCCAGACTGTGTGAAAATGCATCTACCTGTTTCAACTATGGACCTGTGTTTCCTTTCTACCTTGTCATGCTGTTGGGGTGTATATGCACATGAAAACCTGTGCTTGATTCCTTGTTGCCTCAAATATTCTTTTATTCTCCCATTCACAAACTCATCTCCCATATCTGTTTGAATCTCTTTAATTGAGATGTCAAGAGATTTTTCAACCTGTTTCTGAAAAGATATAAACACTTGCAAAAAATCTGATTTATTTGTTAAAGGGAATAACCACACATATCTAGAGTATTCATCCACTATTGACACATAATACTGGAAATTATGTACTGATATTACAGGAGAGGGACCACACAAGTCTATGTATATCAACTCTAGTGGTTGTGTATATGTAGAAGTACTTCTTTTATATGGGAATTGATGAGCCTTCCCAAGTGGGAAAATTGAACAAAATTCCTCATTCATATTTTCTTTTACTTTTAATAGTGGTTTGATCTTCTTCATTACTTTGGTGGAGGGATGACCCAGCCTAGAATGCCATATGCTTTCATTTACCATTTCACCATAGTTAGCACACACCTCTTCCTTCAAGAGATATAGACCTCCAAAGCTACTGCCAGAAAATAACCTCCTGGGTATTGAGATCCTTCACCACAAATCCATCATGAGTCAATATAATGCAACAACATAAATCTTTTGTCAATTTTTGAATCGATAATAAATTTTTTCGCAACCCAGGTACTAAAAAAACATTATGAATCAAAATATTTCTACCTCCACTTTTAATGCAAACCGTACCCTTATGTGTAATAACTAGCTTTTCATCACTACCTACCACAACACTTTGATTATCTGAAAATTGTTCATATGATATGAAAGCACCCACATCTGGAGTCATGTGAGAAGAGGCACCTGAATCCAAACACCAGCCTGTATCACCACTCTGTGCAGAGGCAGACATGGCAACAATCTGATTTTGCTCATTGCTGTGAAACTGTGGATGAACTGAAGTATCATACGTCACTACATTTGCTGCATATGAGGCAAAATTACTTCTGTCTGGACATTGTTTGGCCAAATGCCCTTTTTTTCACAGATCTGACAAACTAGAGTCTGATCAATAGATGGAGGAACTGATATTAAAGGTTGCAATTGGCTAGGTGGTGAAGGTGAATTTTTTGTACTGATATTTGATTGTGTAGAATATCCTGGTTGTGGAGATGAGTATGCCCTTGGTGTGGGATACCTAGGACTGTTATAGGACTGATTATGTGGTGAAAATTAATAAAATTATGGTGAAAAGTGCCTTGGTCTATGATTAAAAGGCTGATTGAATGAAGGTTGTGGCTGAAAGTACTGATTAGGATATGAAGGATTGAAGTTGTTGTACTGATTTGGATTATATTGATTGGAATTGTAGTTGTTGAACTGATTGGGGTTGTTGAACTGATTGGGGTTATAGTTGTTATACTGATTTCTTCCTCTACCTTGATAATAATTGTTCACCCCTCTACCATGATGATTTGCTGCAAAGGCACTCACCTGACTGTAACCATTCAACCTTTTCATTAAATTCTCCGCACTAATTAACAGATCAGTAAGTTCTTTAAAGGTTGTTGATCTTCTTGATCTAATTGTTGTTAACAATGTGTGATATTCTGAACCCAGACCATCCAATATAAAAGCCATTTGCTGATCATGGCTTACTTCTTCTCCTGTTGAGGCCAAAGACTCTACTAACCCTAATTTCTTTACAGTCTTTAACTGATCCCTGATCACTTGAATTTGAGTAGAGCTGACCGGAGATAAAAGTTTTTCCAGTGTATTCCAACTTCAAATGCTGACTTACATTTCGGTAGCATTAGTTGATATTGACTGGACACTGTTGCTTTAATCCATCCCAAAACCAGATCATCACCCAATGACCAATCCTCAAATGCAGGATTAGGTTGATCATCTCTTATTCTTGCTGGAATAGGTTCTGTTCCTGATATGTATTTCAGCATCTTGTGAACCCGAAGAGCACACTCAAATTGGTCCTTCCAACATAGGTAATTAGTTCTCTCCATCTTGTCTGGCACCAAACTAAAAATATTGTAACTGCCAGATGTATTTCGAACCACAAGTAGTACATTTTCTTGAGCCATCATTCTGTTCATAATTCAAATATTCAACAATTTCTTAAACAAATCAACTATATGCAGAGAAGGTCCCTAATCGATTTGACAAACTGATACCATATGAAATTTCTATATAGATAGGGTATGCTGACTGGAATACTAAGTAGATGGAAATGAATTAAACTGAAAATTATAAACTAGAAATTATGTAGTAATTGAAGAAACAAACGATCGAGTTAAAATTGAATTGAATTCACAACTATTAATTGAATGGAAATAATGAGAGTTGAGACAGAGAACAAGAAGATAAGAAACTGTAATCAATTTGGGCAAAAACTAAGAATAATTTGATTTGAAAAGTAGAAACAGAGTGCAGAACGGAATGAACAAATACACATGATACTATTCAAAAGAAAGGAATGAAAATAGTACTAAACCAGAATGGAGCAGAAGAGGGAGACGACGATCGCCGAGAGAGGACGGCGACCAGACCAGTGGAAGATCGGAGAAGAATCAGAGGATCAAGAACTGCTATTCTGGAAAAGAAAACTGAACTGGAATAATTTTTTTTCCTGTTTCAATTTTCATTTATAACCCTTAACTGGATATTCGGGTTATTGGATCTGCTGGATCCGATTCCACCTATAAGAATATTGAGTTTTCACAATATGTATTAAAGCTGTGCGCGGGTAGCTTTCCGGGAGGATTAGAATCAGTGGTGGCTAGAATTGGATGAGAGCTCTGTGTAGAATCAAAATTGTCGACATAGGATTATATTTTAATCATGTCAATTTAAACCCTAATTACATTATTAATCAATAGGGGTTAAATAAGTCAATCGATATTAAACCTAACTCCAGTTAATTAATTAATCATTTGAGTTAAGGGTTTAAGTCAAAGTTAAAAGTCAAATTGGGAGAATTGCATTTTTACCTTGAATATTATTATTTGGAATAATTGCATTTTTACCTTGAATATTTTTATTATTATCTTTTGACACTTTATTCAAGGTATAATATTCCAAGGAGACAAAACACTATTCAAGTTTGAATTTATTTAAAGATAAGATTCTCCAACAAACTCTATCCAAGAAAAACACTATTCAAGATAAGATCAAAGACAAAGCTTGGATTTATGTGAGAAATCAAGGAGCCATCCATTGCAGATCCAAGGGTGGACATTGAGTGGCCAAGGCTATAAATAGAATGCTAAACCCCTCATTTTCACTCACCACACTACAAGCAAACTCAAGAGCTTTCACTCCACACTTGCCCACACGTTTTTGTCTCCAAGCTTCCAAGCATTCAAGTGCTCAAGTGTTCTAGCTTTCCAAAGCTTCAAAAGTTCTCCAACTTCTTCTTCTAATCTTCTTGTTCATCTCTACAAGTAAGAAGTGTTGTTTGCTTTAATATTTCACTCCTCTAATCACCTCTTGTGTGTGTCCACTTTGGTTGAGAGGGTTGTCTCAATAGTACCAAAGTGTGAAAGAAGGTTTTTGAGCTCAACCATAAAGCTCTAGTTTGGTTTTATAGAGTTTCCGGGAAAACTCTTAGGTCGAATCTTCCTTGAAAGATTTCTAGGTTTTTAAGAGTTCCTTGATACTCTAAGGTACTTACTTACCCGTAAAAGTTAGAGGTTCTTAAGAGTGCACTCGATACTCTAAGGTGTGAGTCTACCCGTAAAAGACTGGTTTCTAAGCGAAGTAGCCTTAAAGCTTAGAGAGGTTTTTAAGAGTTACTTGATACTCTAAGGTACTAACTTACCCGCAAAAGTTAGAGGTTCTTAAGAGTGCCCTTGATACTCTAAGGTGTGAGTCTACCTGTAAAAGACTGGTTTTTAAGCGAAATAGCCTTAAAGCTTAGAGAGGTTCTTAAGAGTTTCCTTGATACTCTAAGGTTTTGCCATAACCTTTAGGCTAGTGAATTCCGACAGTTGGTCGGGACTGGATTAGCTCTTGTTTGGGTAAACCAGTATAAATTCTCTTGTGTTGTTCTTTGTTAACTTTAGTTTTTATCTTTCATCTAAAAAAAACTAAACAACACTTAATTGAAAAGGATCCCTCTTTCAGTTATCTGGTCAAATACAGAGGTTGATTACTTTACACAGATCCCTCATCCAGTTATCTAGTCAACTATCTGATGTTATATTCATTGTTTTAAATCTTTACTCAGATATTTGTTCAAGCATTTACTTATGAAATATATATCCAGTTATCTGGTCATTTACTCTATATCTTGCTTATCAAATATATATCCAGTTATCTGGTCATTTACTCTATAATATAACTTATGTTTATAATATAACTTAGTATTCATATACTATAGTTGTTTATAAAACACCATCTGAAAAATTGACTCTGTACTCATATAATGTAGTAAATTTCAAGAGAAAAAGGCAAGTCCAATATATAATATTATAAGATATAATTTTATATTCTTTAAAATCATATAATAGTTATTTATGATTACTTAATATACTCTAAGGTGTGAGATTACCAAATGTTACTAGTCATAATTTTTATCTCGCTGCTCAGAACGATACACATGTTCCTCGTCCTATGCAAAATAGTTCGATTTCAATTGGGTATTTTGATAACTTTATGATTGATTGATTGATTATTCAGAGATACATCTAAGTACAGCATAGATCCAGCGAACATGGAAGGAAGTTCATCCAATCAGTTTCAAGGTGGAATGCAATCTATGCATATGGCGGCGTCCCAACCACCGATGCCATGGATTCAGAACAACGCTCAATACACCATACTCAATGTTCAACATAACATGCAGCTACCACATGTTACTAATCATAATTTTCCTCTGGCTGCTCAGAACGATATACATGTTCCTCGTCCTATGCAAAATAAGACTCCTCTCGATCACAAGTAATTAACTTACATAATATAGTTCGATTTCAATTGGGTATTTTGATAACTATATGATTGATTGACTGATTTTTCAGGGATATATCTAGGTACAACATACATCCAACGAATATGGAGGGAAGTTTATCCAATCTGTTTCAAGGTGAAATGCAATCTATGCATATGGCGGCCCAACCACCAATGCCATGGATTCAGAACAACGCTCAACACACCATGCTCAATGTTCAACATACCATGCTGTTACCAAATGTTACTAATCATAATTTTCCTCTCGCTGCTTAGAACGATACACATGCTCCTCGTCCTATGCAAAATAACACTCCTCTCGATCACAAGTAATTAACATACATAATATAGTTCGATTTCAATTGGGTATTTTGATAACTCTATGATTGATTGATTGATTATTCAGGGATACGTCTAGGTACAACATAAATCCAGTGAATTTTTCTGATTTTTTCGGGATTAACACCCAAGATTACCAATTGGATGGTAGTAGCCAAGCCGAAACGGCTGTAATGAATTTGAATGAGATGGGTCATCATAAGCATTCGATGAATATGCAGCAGCAACTCGGTTGTGGTCAACATTCTTATAAACCTTCATCATCGTTCAACATGATTACGCAGTAGGTGGAGAAGAGTGACAAGAATGATCCTGATCTTAATTATAATCATTTGGGAGAAGATCAATCAGGTTACGATGTTAGATAAATTGATTCGCATTGTGATTATTAATTTAATTAAATTCAAACACGCACCCATATATGTATTAAAGCTGTGCGCGGGTAGCTTTCCTGGAGGATTAGAATCAGTGGTGGCTGGAA
Source organism: Zostera marina (assembly GCA_001185155.1). NCBI lineage: Eukaryota > Viridiplantae > Streptophyta > Magnoliopsida > Alismatales > Zosteraceae > Zostera > Zostera marina. Next base: position 2,191,470 of record LFYR01000981.1, on the reverse strand, counting down.
TTGGACGAGAGCTCTGTACACAAGAATTGGGGGGAACTCTAAGGTTCCTCGTACTAACAGATTGATACAGGATCAAATCCGGTATCATAGACGGTGATGATGAAGGGCTAATTTCTGGCCAGAATAACCCAAACAGAGATGAACTGATCTGGACGGTCTATTCAATATAGTTTATTTTCTGGACTGCGATGAACAAAAACAGAGTTTCTGGTCGGAATATAGTCTGGCCGGCGACGAACGGAGAAGATGGTCGGTGAACACGACGGACAGGAGGCGACGGCGATTGGCTGCGATGATGAACGGATATGTTGGGAGGATGTCGGAGGTTATGGAATGGAGAGGATGGAATTTGGGGAATCTTTTATTTTAATTTTTTATTAGATGACTCACAATATTTACAATTGAGCCCTTTTATAGGGTAAATTACATAAGGGTGTATAATAGAAATTCTCCAATTAAAACTATACAAACAATATCACACATCTAATCTAAACTTAAGGATCTAATTGCAAATTAACCCTTAATTAAATTACCTGCCCATATCATAATTGGCAGTCCAGCCTGGAGCCCTCTTGGAACGGCTCTCCCTCACCTGGCGGCTCTGATCTAATTTTCCTTTTCTCTGTTCGCTTTCTTTTTCTTCAATTTCTTCTTCTCCGACGACCTCTTCACTGAGCTCGTGGTTCTTCTTCAGATCTTCTATTATCCCAGCCATGTCTACCCGCTTCGTATCATGGTATCCCTCTCGGAGAACCACCTTGTCCTCAAGGTGTATTGAGGGAAAAGACTTGCGCAGAGCTGCAACATCTTCCCATGAGGAATCTTCAACTGGTTCTCCGTCCCACTGGACCAGAGCTTGATGAAATCGCCCTCCCTTCCGGTAGACAATCCTATAATCTATAATAACTAGAGGAATCAAAACAGGATTATTTTTTACCGCTATTAAAGATGTCATATCTTTATTTTCAGGTGGGCTGCCAATAAATTTCTTCAGCAAGGATATATGAAATGTGTTATGGATTCGACTTCCCGGAGGCAGAGATAATCTGTAAGCAACCCTGCTGATTTTTTCTTTGATTTTGTAGGGACCAAAGTATTTTTTATTTAATTTGTTATGAAGTCGAACTGCTACTGATGATTGTCTATAGCGCTTTAGCTTGACCAATACCCAATCATCCACATTAAACTGTATTTCTTGTCTATGTTTATCAGCATTTGTCTTCATCCGTTTTTGGGCTTTGATTAAATTGTTTTTCATTGTCTTCAAAGCATACTCCCTATCATTCAATTCTCTGTCCACAACATCAATAAAAGAACCACCTTCAATATAGTTTGGTAAAATAGGAGCTTCCTTTCCATATAATATTTGGAATGGTGTTTGCCCGATAGAGGAGTTGTAATTGGTATTGAACCAAAACTCTGCCCAAGGAAGTAGAGAAAGCCATTTTTTTGGATCTTCGTGGGCTAGAGATCTTAAATACATCTCGATACTTCTATTAACAACCTCAGTTTGGCCATCACTCTGAGGGTGGTAAGCAGTAGAAAAATTCAGAGTTGTCCCACTAAGCTTATTTAACTCTTTCCAGAATTTTGAGAGAAAAACTTTATCCCTGTCAGAAACTATTGAGTTTAGGTATCCATGCAACCTTATCACCTCTTGCACAAAGAATTCAGCCACCATGTAAGCTGTGTAATTTGTTGGAAGTGCCCCTAAGTGACAAGTTTTGGATAGTCTGTCTACCACAACAATGATCACAGTTTTGTTTAGAACCTTGGGGAGATTTGTAATAAAATCAATAGATAAGTCGTGCCATATAGAAGGAGGAATAGGCAGAGGCATTAACAGCCCGAATGCTTTCTGATTAAGCGGCTTCATCTGTTGACAGGTTAAACAGTTTTGAACATAAATTCTGATATCATTACTCATACCTTGCCACCAAAATTGAGTTGTAATTCTTCTGATAGTTCTTTCTATACCGGAGTGGCCTCCCAATGGTGAATCATGGAATTCTTTCAATACTTTTGGAATTATAACAGAAGTGTTTTTCAAGTAATACTTGCCCTTGTATAGCACCAACCCATCTTTAAAAGTGTAGTTTTGGGTTTTTTTGGATCCTGAACTGATATTGGCAATTAATTGTTGTGTTTCTGGTGATATTTCATTTTCCTTTCTCATCTCTTCTATTAAGGAACAAATAGGAACTGTTAATGCTAATAAGAAGCCTTTGTGGTTGTCAGCCTTGTTGCTGAATATAATTTCTTCTTCATCATAACATCTGGACAAAGTGTCTGCAACCTTATTATCTTTTCCAGGTTTGTAAATAATTGTGAAATCGTAGCCCAGCAATTTACAAAGGAAAACCTGTTGTTCGGGTGTCTGAATCACTTGTGTTAACAGATTTTTTAAGCTTCTGTGTTCTGTTTTGATCACAAAATGATTACCCAATAGGTAGTGCCTCCATTTACCCACAGCTTGAGTGATAGCAAACATTTCTTTGATATATATAGATGCTGAAGCCATTCTTCCTCCTATTTTCTTACTATAGAAGGCTATAGGGTGCTCCTCTTGTTGAAGTACTGCACCAATTCCTGTATTACAAGCATCAGTTTCCACAGTAAAAACTTTATCAAAGTCTGGAAATTTAAGCACTGGAGCCTTAGTCATGGCCTCCTTTAGGCTGTCAAAGCTATTGGTAGCTAACTCAGACCAAGAGAATGAATCCTTCTTTAATAAATCTGTCATGGATGAAGCAATCTGAGCATACCCTTTGATGAATTTTCTGTAGTAACCTGTAAGGCCTAAGAATCCTCTTAGTTGTTTCAGATTTTTAGGTGTAGGCCACTCTACCATGGCTGAAATCTTTGCTGGATCAGGATTTACCCCATCCTTGCTAATAATGTGGCCCAAAAATCCCATAGTTTCTTGGCCAAAACAGCACTTGGATTTTTTAGCTAACAATTGGTTTTCTTTCATTAAATCAAAAATAAGCTCTAGATGTTTAACATGATCTGAAACAGAAGTACTATACAACTGAATATCGTCAAAGAAAATGATCACAAACTTCCTTAAATACCTCTGAAAAACCCTGTTCATGGCTGCCTGGAATGTGGCTGGAGCATTTGTAAGCCCAAATTAAAGGGCATTACCAAAAACTCATAGTGTCCCTGATGCGTCCTAAAGGCTGTTTTTTCAGTATCTTTGGGATTTATTCTTATCTGGTGAAAACCTGACCTCAAATCTAACTTTGAGAAGATGACAGCACCCTTCAACTCTCCCAATAATTCGTCAACTGTAGGGATTGGAAATTTGTCCTTGATAGTGATTGCATTCAAAGCTCTGTAGTCAACACAAAGTCTATAACCCCCATCTTTCTTTTTGACCAGCAACACAGGAGATGAGTAAGGACTGGTACTAGGTTTCACAGTTCCTTGATTTAATAATTCTTTAACTAGCTTCTCAATCTCCCCTTTCTGAAATTGGGGAAATCTATATGGCCTTACATTTACAGGATTAGAATTAGGTTGTAAATGTATAAAGTGATCAATAGCTCTTTGTGGTGGAAACCCTTTAGGTTCTTCAAATATTTCAGAGAAAACTTCTACCACCTGGTTTACAACTGTCAGTTCTGAAATTGATAAACTGTTCATACTTGGTTCTTCAATATATTCAAAATAACATAAGTATGCTTCAGAAGTAGAGGCATGTAATGACTTTAGTTGCCCACTTGTAAGTGGTTCACTATTTAGCCACGAAATCCCTCTCCATATTACTCTTTTTCCTTCCCATTCAAATTTCATACAAAGCTCCTTATAGTTAGAGATCACATCCTCTAACTCTTTGAGCCATTGGGTGTCAATGACTATGTTTGACCCTGCCATAGGTAATAGAAACAGATCAATAGAAATTACTACTCCTTGGATCTTGATTTGAACTTGTTTGCAAACTTTATCACATAGTAACTTCTCCCCACTGCCTGTGGAAACTCTGAATGGATTAATTGCTTGCACCACCATGTGAAGTCTTGCAGCCACATCCACTTACATGAAGTTGTGAGTGGACCCTGGATCTACCAATACGCTTACACTTTGGCTTTTTATGAAGCCTTCGAGCCTAATAGTTCTGATCCCTATTTTACCTTGGTAAGCCTGTAAACTGATTTCAGTATCTGCTTCCCCTTCCACAATAATTTGCTCCTCCTCTTCATGTGAGCATTCTATCTCAGCTTCCTCCCCTTCTAGTTCCCATAATGTGTTGTCTTCTGCCGAAAATCTGAATAACTTGCCCTTACATTTGTGACCTGGGGTAAAGTTTTCTTCACAATTGAAACAGAGGCCTTTGGCAGTCCTCTCCCTTCTTTCAACAGGAGATAGTCTTTTAAAAACAGGTGCATTTGGGGCTGTTTTATTTGCTGCAAAAGGTTGATTAGTGATTGCAAGGTTGCTGCCATAATTCATATTTCCCGAAGTTTTGCCAATAAAAGATCTTCCTGGACTTGGCCTATACCCACCACATTTAATTTGTAGCCAACAGAACCTTGATTTTCCAGATGTACAGCCAATTCCATAGCCTCTTGAATATCTGTAAGTTTGGCCTTAACTACCTCTGTTAAATATTCATCCTTTAAACCCGAAATAAACATTTCTAACAGTAGCCAATCAGGAATTCCAACCACTTTTGAAGAATAGTCTTCAAACCTTGTCACAAATTCAGCAACTGTAGTTATCTGAGAAATCTTGCTTAATCTTCCACCAGGAATTGTGTAAGTGGTGGGGTTGAATTTTTTTAGTAATGATTTGACGAATGCCAGCCAAGTGGTTAAATAGTTGCTGGACTCCATCCACAAAAACCATTTCAGAGCAACATCGACCATGTTGAATGATGCTATAATGAGTTTCTGATCTTCAGGGGTGTTATGAAAAATGAAAAACCTCCGGGCCATAAAGATCCAGGCCTCAGGGTCCTTCCCATTAAACTTAGGCATATCAAACTTGATGTGTTTAGACGGAGTATAATCTGCATTACCATACATACTCACAACATAAGCAGGTCGCTCTGGATCAATAGTAATTTCCTCCTGTTCACTGCTCATATTCATTTGGGCAGAAGATGATTCGCTTGTCTGTTTATTATGTAGATTCTCTTGCTTGTTGGTAATGAGTGAAGTTAAATCAGAGATTTGCTTCCCTAATTCCAGTACGTTGTGATTCAGTGACTTCCTCAGATCGGACAGTTCACTTGTTTGGGACATCTGAAATGTCTGGAGTCTCTTGACAGTTGCTTCCATGCCTTCCGGTAAGTTATGTGGAGCAGTTGTCATTTTCCTGAAAGTATGAGTAAACAATAGATTGAAAGCACCAGTTGATACGGGATCAAATCCGGTATCGTAGACAGTGAAGATGGAGATAGAATTTCTGCCGGAATTATCCCAAACGGAGACAATTTCTGGTCGGAATTTACCAGACGGAAACAATCTGAGATTAGTGTTGATACGGAGTCAAATCAGATATCGTAAACAGGGACGATGAGATTAACCGGCCGGCGAACTAACGACGACGATCGGAGACGAAAGGCAGTGAGCGGAGGCGACGATCGGAGGACTCGATGATGAACGGATGGGTCTGGAATTGGGCGGCGATTATGGTGTGAAGATGAAATGAAATTTTTATTATTATTATTTTATTAGATGACTCACAATATTTACAATTGAGCCCTTTTATAGGGTAAATTACATAAGGGTGTATAATAGAAATTTTCCAATTAAAACTATACAAACAATATCACACATCTAATCTAAACTTAAGGATCTAATTGCAAATTAACCCTTAATTAAATTACCTGCCCATATCATAATTGGCAGTCCAGCCTGGAGCCCTCTTGGAACGGCTCTCCCTCACCTGGCGGCTCTGATCTAATTTTCCTTTTCTCTGTTCGATTTCTTTTTCTTCAATTTCTTCTTCTCCGACGACCTCTTCACTGAGCTCGTGGTTCTTCTTCAGATCTTCTATTATCCCAGCCATGTCTATCCGCTTCGTATCATGGTATCCCTCTCGGAGAACCACCTTGTCCTCAAGGTGTATTGAGGGAAAAGACTTGCGCAGAGCTGCAACATCTTCCCATGAGGAATCTTCAACTGGTTCTCCGTCCCACTGGACCAGAGCTTGATGAAATCGCCCTCCCTTCCGGTAGACAATCCTATAATCTATAATAGCTAGAGGAATCAAAACAGGGTTATTTTTTACCGCTATTAAAGGTGTCATATCTTTATTTTCAGGTGGGCTGCCAATAAATTTCTTCAGCAAGGATATATGAAATGTGTTATGGATTCGACTTCCCGGAGGCAGAGATAATCTGTAAGCAACCCTGCTGATTTTTTCTTTGATTTTGTAGGGACCAAAGTATTTCTTATTTAATTTGTTATGAAGTCGAACTGCTACTGATGATTGTCTGTAGCGCTTTAGCTTGACCAATACCCAATCATCCACATTAAACTGTATTTCTTGTCTATGTTTATCAGCATTTGTCTTCATCCGTTTTTGGGCTTTGATTAAATTGTTTTTCATTGTCTCCAAAGCATACTCCCTATCATTCAATTCTCTGTCCACAGCATCAATAAAAGAACTACCTTCAATATAGTTTGGTAAAATAGGAGCTTCCTTTCCATATAATATTTGGAATGGTGTTTGCCCGATAGAGGAGTTGTAATTGGTATTGAACCAAAACTCTGCCCAAGGAAGTAGAGAAAGCCATTTTTTTGGATCTTCGTGGGCTAGAGATCTTAAATACATCTCGATACTTCTATTAACAACCTCAGTTTGGCCATCACTCTGAGGGTGGTAAGCAGTAGAAAAATTCAGAGTTGTCCCACTAAGCTTATTTAACTCTTTCCAGAATTTTGAGAGAAACTTTATCCCTGTCAGAAACTATTGAGTTTGGGTATCCATGCAACCTTATCACCTCTTACACAAGAATTCAGCCACCATGTAAGCTGTGTAATTTGTTGAAAGTGCCCCTAAGTGACAAGATTTAGATAGTCTGTCTACTACAACAATGATCACAGTTTTGTTTTGAACCTTGGGGAGATTTGTAATAAAATCAACAGATAAGTCGTGCCATATAGAAGGAGGAATAGGCAGAGGCATTAACAGCTCGAATGCTTTCTGATTAAGCGGCTTCATCTGTTGACAGGTTAAACAGTTTTGAACATAAATTCTGATATCATTACTCATACCTTGCCACCAAAATTGAGTTGTAATTCTTCTGATAGTTCTTTCTATACAGGAGTGGCCTCCCAATGGTGAATCATGGAATTCTTTCAATACTTTTGGAATTATAACAGAAGTGTTTTTCAAGTAATACTTGCCCTTGTATAGCACCAACCCATCTTTAAAAGTGTAGTTTTGGGTTTTTTTGGATCCTGAACTGATATTGGCAATTAATTGTTGTGTTTCTGGTGATATTTCATTTTCCTTTCTCATCTCTTCTATTAAGGAACAAATAGGAGTTGTTAATGCTAATAAGGAGCCTTTGTGGTTGTCAGCCTTGTTGCTGAATATAATTTCTTCTTCATCATAACATCTGGACAAAGTGTCTGCAACCTTATTATCTTTTCCAGGTTTGTAAATAATTGTGAAATCGTAGCCCAGCAATTTATAAAGGAAAACCTGTTGTTCGGGTATCTGAATCACTTGTGTTAACAGATTTTTTAAGCTTCTGTGATCTGTTTTGATCACAAAATGATTACCCAATAGGTAGTGCCTCAATTTACCCACAGCTTGCGTGATAGCAAACATTTCTTTGATATATATAGATGCTGAAGCCATTCTTCCTCCTATTTTCTTACTATAGAAGGCTATAGGGTGCTCCTCTTGTTGAAGTACTGCACCAATTCCTGTATTACAAGCATCAGTTTCCACAGTAAAAACTTCATCAAAGTCTGGAAATTTAAGCACTGGAGCCTTAGTCATGGCCTCCTTTAGGCTGTCAAAGCTATTGGTAGCTAACTCAGACCAAGAGAATGAATCCTTCTTTAATAAATCTGTCATGGATGAAGCAATCTGAGCATACCCTTTGATGAATTTTCTGTAGTAACCTGTAAGGCCTAAGAATCCTCTTAGTTGTTTCAGATTTTTAGGTGTAGGCCACTCTACCATGGCTGAAATCTTTGGTGGGTCAGGATTTACCCCATCCTTGCTAATAATGTGGCCCAAAAATCCCATAGTTTCTTGGCCAAAACAGCACTTGGATTTTTTTGCTAACAATTGATTTTCTTTCATTAGATCAAAAATAAGCTCTAGATGTTTAACATGATCTGAAACAGAAGTACTATACACCAGAATATCCTCAAAGAAAATGATCACAAACTTTCTTAAATACCTCTGAAAAACCCTGTTCATGGCTGCCTGGAATGTGGCTGGAGCATTTGTAAGCCCAAAGGGCATTACCAAAAACTCATAGTGTCCCTGATGCGTCCTAAAGGCTGTTTTTTCAGTATCTTTGGGATTTATTCTTATCTGGTGAAAACCTGACCTCAAATCTAACTTTGAGAAGATGACAGCACCCTTCAACTCTCCCAATAATTCGTCAACTGTAGGGATTGGAAATTTGTCCTTGATAGTGATTGCATTCAAAGCTCTGTAGTCAACACAAAGTCTATAACCCCCATCTTTCTTTTTGACCAGCAACACAGGAGATGAGTAAGGACTGGTACTAGGTTTCACAGTTCCTTGATTTAATAATTCTTTAACTAGCTTCTCAATCTCCCCTTTCTGAAATTGGGGAAATCTATATGGCCTTACATTTACAGGATTGGAATTAGGTTGTAAATGTATAAAGTGATCAATAGATCTTTGTGGTGGCAACCCTTTAGGTTCTTCAAATATTTCAGAGAAAACTTCTACTACCTTGTTTACAACTGTCAGTTCTGAAATTGATAAACTGTTCATACTTGGTTCTTCAATATATTCAAAATAACATAAGTATGCTTCAGAAGTAGAGGCATGTAATGAATTTAGTTGCCCACTTGTAAGTGGTTCACTATTTAGCCACGAAATCCCTCTCCATATTACTCTTTTTCCTTCCCATTCAAATTTCATACAAAGCTCCTTATAGTTAGAGATCACATCCCCTAACTCTTTGAGTCATTGGGTGCCAATGACTATGTTTGACCCTGCCATAGGTAATAGAAACAAATCAATAGAAATTACTACTCCTTGGATCTTGATCTGAACTTGTTTGCAAACTTTATCACATAGTAACTTCTCCCCACTGCCTGTGGAAACTCTGAATGGATTAATTGCTTGTACCACCATGTGAAGTCTTGCAGCCACATCCACTTGCATGAAGTTGTGAGTGGACCCTGGATCTACCAATACGCTTACACTTTGGCTTTTTATGAAGCCTTCGAGCCTAATAGTTCTGACCCTTATTTTACCTTGGTAAGCCTGTAAATTGATTTCAGTATCTGCTTCCCCTTCCACAATAATTTGCTCCTCCTCTTCATGTGAGCATTCTATCTCAGCTTCCTCCCCTTCTAGTTCTCATAATGTGTTGTCTTCTGCCGAAAATCTGAATAACTTGCCCTTACATTTGTGACTTGGGGTAAAGTTTTCTTCACAATTGAAACAGAGACCTTTGGCAGTCCTCTCCCTTCTCTCAGCAGGAGATAGTCTTTTAAAAACAAGTGCATTTGGGGCTATTTTATTTGCTGCAAAAGGTTGATTAGTGATTGCAAGGTTGCTGCCATAATTCATATTTCCCAAAGTTTTGCCAATAAAAGATCTTCCTGGACTTGGCCTATACCCACCAGATTTGTAGCCAACAGAACCTTGGTTTTCCATATGTACAGCCAATTCCATAGCCTCTTCAATGTCTGTAAGTTTGGCCTTAACTACCTCTGTTAAATATTCATCCTTTAAACCCGAAATAAATATTTCTAACAGTAGCCAATCAGGAATTCCAACCACTTTTGAAGAATAGTCTTCAAACCTTGTCACAAATTCAGCAACTGTAGTTATCTAAGAAATCTTGCTTAATTTTCCACCAGGAATTGTGTAAGTGGTGGGGTTGAATTTTTTTAGTAATGATTTGACGAATGCCGGCCAAGTGGTTAAATAGTTGCTGGACTCCATCCACAAAAACCATTTCAGAGCAACATCGACCATGTTGAATGATGCTATAATGAGTTTCTGATCTTCAGGGGTGTTATGAAAAATGAAAAACCTCCGGGCCATAAAGATCCAGGCCTCAGGGTCCTTCCCATTAAACTTAGACATATCAAACTTGATGTGTTTAGACGGAGTATAATCTGCATTACCATACATACTCACAGCATAAGCAGGTCGCTCTGGATCAACAGTAATTTCCTCCTGTTCACTGCTCATATTCATTTGGGCAGAAGATGATTCGCTTGTCTGTTTATTATGTAGATTCTTTTGCTTGTTGGTAATGAGTGAAGTTAAATCAGAGATTTGCTTCCCAAATTCCAGTACGTTGTGATTCAGTGACTTCCTCAGATCGGACAGTTCACTTGTTTGGGATATCTGAAATGTCTGAAGTCACTTGACAGTTACTTCCATGCCTTCCGGCAAGTTATGTAGAGCAGTTGTCATTTTCCTGAAAGTATGAGTAAACAATAGATTGAAAGCACCAGTTGATACGGGATCAAATCCTGTATCGTAGACGGTGATGATGAAGGGCTAATTTCTGGCCGGAATAACCCAAACAGAGATGAACTGATCTGGCCGGACTATTCAATATAGTTTATTTTCTGGACTGCGATGAACAAAAACAGAGTTTCTGGTTGGAATATAGTCTGGCCGGCGACGAACGGAGAAGATGGCCGGTGAACACGACGGCGGTTGGCTGCGATGATGAACGGATGTGTTGGGAGGATATCGGCGGTTATGGAATGGAGAGGATGGAATTTGGGGAAACTTTTATTTTATTTTTTATTAGATGACTCACAATATTTACAATTGAGCCCTTTTATAGGGTAAATTACATAAGGGTGTATAATAGAAATTCTCCAATTAAAACTATACAAACAATATCACACATTTAATCTAAACTTAAGGATCTAATTGCAAATTAACCCTTATCTGCCCATATCATAATTGGCAGTCCAGCCTGGAGCCCTCTTGGAACGGCTCTCCCTCACCTGGCGGCTCTGATCTAATTTTTCTTTTCTCTGTTCGCTTTTTTTTTCTTCAATTTCTTCTTCTCCGACGACCTCTTCACTGAGCTCGTGGTTCTTCTCCAGATCTTCTATTATCCCAGCCATGTCTACCCGCTTCGTATCAAAAAACAGAGAAGTATCCATCCTTCCCTTGAAAAGGATGATAAGAGGGAATAGAAAGAAGAATAAAACGTTGGGAGAAGATGATTTAATGATTGATTCATCGAGACCTGTATATTTATATACGAAAAGTTGCTATAATTATGTTACAATCTGACCATAATTAAAGATCTAAATTAGTTATGTATATCCCATTGTTTGTGGGTATATAATATAATCGTATATTCTGACATCCCATTGATTGTGGGTATTGAATATACGATTATATTATGGGTATTGACAACTCACAATATAATCATATATTTTGACAACCTATTGATTGTGGGTATTGAATATACGATTTTATTGTGGGTATTGACAACTCACAATATAATCATATATTCTTACAGACAGGAGTTTCTGCCTCGACGATCCGAAGAGTTCCCAAGTATCGATCGAGTTCTACCCTCATCAAATATCATGGTTTACAACCTTGGTGAATAGATCTTCTAACTGTTATATATATATATATATGTTTAAGATGAATTAAGTTTTGTAGAACAAGTTTCTTAACTAAGTTTCTTAAGTTTTGTGAACTGCAATAAACAAACATGTTCGGAAATGGTGGAAATGAGGACGATGATCGAAGCATTGAAATCCGAGATACGGAAAGATCTTCAGCAAAAACTGTTGAGCATTGATTTCAAGAAGAAAATATATGGAAACGACATGTGTGATGATTTAGGTTTCCAAGTGATGATTATAAAGGTACCTAGGTACATTCTGGATGATAATGGGCCTTCTCTATAGGAAATGGGCTCCTGGCCCATGTAAGATGTGACTATATCAAAGTCGTTGTAACTGTAATATCCTCTTACGATAAGAGGGATGTTAATAATATCAATCTGAACATTTAAACCATCAGGTGAAAACAAACAAACATGTTGTACTTTCCCTAATGTCGAAAATCAACATAATAATATGTCAATAAAATAAAAGTTCAAATTTTGTAAATAAAGTCCAGACCATCATCATTTACTAGTAAGACTCTAGAACATTATTATAAATAATAAACAGCAATCAACGGAGTTCATAATATTCATCAGGATGAAGCACCACTACTCCTAATGTTAACTCTGCTCCACCCTCCTGTATCCATGCAATGTGGCTTCATCAACGTCCCCATCCTATAAATTTTATAACACGACATAACATAGCAAAGCAAAATGGGTGAGTCTCAACTGACTCAGTATGGAAATCTGTACTTATGATTCCACATAAGAAATAATATACCAGTATTCATTCTTATCACCTATAAACAACCATAAAAGTATCAATAACTGCAATTAAACAAACTATTTAACGACTATTTGTAGCCTAATTCTTGTCATATTGTTCATCTCATCATGAGATTCATATCATATCATGTCATGTCATATCGTGTTTCTCATATCATTTTATAGACCTTCGTAATATCATTCAACATCGTCATCCTTCGAACTTAACATCAAAACAGAATTTTTACCGATGAAAACATAAAATATAAAGACCGAGAAAATTCCTACTCATGACTCCTTAATCCCTCATTCGTTGTCAAATAAAATCCAAAAAAAAATATACTTCACTCCCCCTTCTCAAAACAGTATAAACTCACCATATTTTGGATTAAATCATCACATAATAATACTCCCGACAACTCTGGAATAATAAAAAAATAAGCGAATCAAAATAAAAATCAAATCAGAATAAATGACAATACTCGAGAACAAACACAATCAATTTCAATCACAAGGATAAGATAATAACACTACGGAATCTTCGAAGAATTAGTTATGAAATCAATCATAAAAATATCTAAAATCTTTAAAATCATGACAACAACACCCACCTTCAAATCTCTGAAAATTTGATAGAATTAGATTAAATCCAGCAAATTTAATTCTAAATAAAATGCAACACCAAACAGTAAATAGGATCCAACTCCAATATCTGAATATCATCTGATTTTTTATAGAAATGGTCATACTCTAATCCACCTATCAATCCATCCCATCTTCAATGGATATCTATGTATCACTTGTTGAACTATTTTATATAACACATAACCTAATCCTGTTTCTATTTCTATCTATCAATAGAATCATACTACTTAAACCCCAAAGATTTACAGAAAATCATAAGAACATATTCTAAACCCATACCTTATTGATCAGCTCACAACCTCCACACCAAGATCGAAATCTCCCCTTAAGATCGATTGGTTTCTTTCCTTTCCTTTCCTTCTTTTCTTTTCTCTTCTCTTCTCTTCTCTTCTCACCCGTTCCTCTCCTCCTAGACCTCTACATCTTCCCATTATATAATAGTTTAATTAGGGTTCATGTCCCCACATCTTGATTTAATGGCTTGATTGGCCTTAGTGCATATTTAGCCCAACAAGACTCCTTTTAATTTTTTTAATTTTTATTTTAATTTATTTTTTTACTTTAATTTCATGAGAGTTTTTACATCCTCCCTCCCTCACAAAAATTTCGACCCGAAATTTCTTTGATAAACTCGTCACTCTTATTAATAAGTCACATGCCCGCCCATCTCAATGCTTTATTTATTTATTTTTATTTTATAACCTCCTTATCTTTGGCCATTACTACATTAAAGATAACATAATAATCACACATGAATATGTACCTTTTTTTCTTTTCTTTTCCTTTCTTCTTATTCCTGGCTTTTATCGAGTATATCTGGGTATAGTTCTCGTATCTTATCCTCTGGTTCCCATGTAGCCTCACTTTCTTTGTGGTGTTTCCATTGAACCTTCACCATCGATATAACTTTACGACGTAGTCGGTGTTCCTTTTTCTCTATTATCCGGAGTGGTGGTTCCTCGAAAGACAACTCTTCTTCTATTTCGATGTTATCATGTCGAATTATGTGGCTCTGGTCTGGGATGTATTTCCGTAGCATTGAGATGTAGAAGACATTATGCACTCGGTTAAGTTTAGGTGGTAACACAAGCCGATACGCCACCTTCCCAACCCTCTCTAGTATTTCGAACAGTTCAACGAACCTAGGACTCAATTTCCCTTTAATCCCAAATCGTACCACTCCTTTCGTTGGTGATATTTTGAGAAATACATGGTCTCCTACTTCAAAACTTAACTCTTTTCTTCTTCTATCAGCACAACTTTTCTGTCGGCTTTGTGCCGTTAGTAATCTCTTTCTAATCATCTCAATTTGTTTGACCGTATCTCTCACTAGTTCTGGTCCCATATTTTCATGGTTCCCATCCTGTTCCCAACATATTGGTGACCTATAAGGTCTTCCGTAAAGTGCCTCATAAGGTGCTATTCCGATGCTAGAATGATAACTATTATTATATGAGAATTCTACTAGCGGCAAGTGATCCTCCCAACTTCCTTGAAAGTCCAGTACGCATGCTCGAAGCATATCTTCCAATGTTTGGATGGTCCTTTCTGATTGCCCATCGGTTTGAGGGTGAAATGTTGTGCTAAATCGTAATTGCGAGCCAAATTCTGTCTGTAGGATCTTCCAAAATCGTGAGGTCAAACGAGCATCTCGATCTGAAATAATTGATATATGTATCCCATGCAGTCTGACAATTTCCGTGATATATAACTTAGCTAATTCTTCTAAGGACTGAGTGACATTGTATGGCAGGAAATGAGCTGATTTCGTAAGTCGGTCTACAATCATCCATATATATGGCATCATGATTCTTTCGTGTCTTTGGTAACCCGACTACAAAATCCATTGTTATATGTTCCCATTTCCATGTTGGCAGATCTATTCTTTGCATCAATCCTGCTGGTCTTTGATGTTCGATTTTGACTTGTTGACATACCAAACATTTTGAAACAAAATCGACAATGTCCTTCTTCATTCCCTTCCACCAAAAGTTCTTTTGGAGATCCCTCCACATTTTTATGCTCCTAGGGTGTATACTATACTTCGATCGATGAGCCTCATTTAAGACTTCTCTCCTCAAATCCTCTATCGCTGGGACCCAAAGACGATTTCGAAATCTCACACCGCCATCTGTTGTTATCCTCAATTCTGAATTCTCCCTTTTTGACGCTTCCAACATATCTGGCAGTTCTGTTGCAGACCCTTGTGCCTCAAGAACTTTCTCAGTTATTTCAGACCCACATTTCAAACTAGCTACTATTGCCTTCTTCTCTGGAATCTCAAATGGTCTCCATTCTACAAAGTCTTCTAATAGTTTCCACTCATGTAGCATCATGTTTGCGGCTATCCCTTCCCATTTTCGACTTAGCGTGTCCGCAACAACATTTGCCTTTCCAGGGTGATACAACATTTCAAAATCATAATCCTGCAAGAATTCAATCCATCGTCGTTATCTCATATTCATCTCCATTTGTGTAAAAATATATCTCAAACTTTTATGATCTGTGAACACCTCAAATTTCTCCCCATACAGATAATGTCGCCAAATCTTTAACGCAAATACTACCGCCGCTAGTTCCAGATCATGTGTAGGGTAGTTTCTTTCATGTATTTTTAGTTGCCTTGACGCAAAGGCTATCACATGATCCTTCTGCATTAGTACGCATCCTATTCCAGTTCCTGATGCATCACAGTAGATAACAAAATCTTCGCCTCCGTTAGGTAGGGCGAGTATTTGTGATTAACTCAGGCGCTTCTTTAGTTCTTGAAAACTTTCTTCACATCCTTTATTCCATATAAATTTCTCCCCTTTGCGAGTTAGACTTGTTAGTGGCAATGCAATCCGAGAAAAATCACATATGAATCTACGGTAGTACCCTGCCAAACCTAAGAAACTTCGGATTTCAATGACTGTCCTTGGAGTTGACCATTTCTCCACTGTTGCTACCTTTTCTGGATCGACTGCTACTCCTTCCTTGGTGATTACGTGGCCCAAGAAGTGGATGGTGTGTAACCAAAATTCACATTTTGATAGCTTAGCGTATAAGTGATTTTGTCTCAATGTAGCCAGAACTAGTCGTAAGTGTTCTTTGTGTTGAGTCTTATCCTTCGAGTATACCAGGATGTCATCCACAAAAACAATAACGAATTTATCTAGGAAGGATCGAAAAACATGGTTCATCATGTTCATAAATGCTGCAGGCGCATTAGTTAATCCGAATGGCATCACCAAGAACTCATAATGTCCGTATCGACTTTTGAAAGCTGTTTTAGATACATCAGAATCCTTAATCCTCAATTGATGGTACCCCGTCTTCAAGTCAATCTTTGAAAATACTGATGCACCTTGAAGTTGGTCGAACAAGTCATCGACTCTAGGTAGTGGATACTTATTCTTCACCGTAACTTGGTGGAGCATTCTGTAATCTATACATAATCTCATTGACCCATCTTTCTTCTTCACGAATACTATCGGAGCTCCCCATGGAGATACACTTGGTCGAATGAATCCTTTATCTAACAATTCTTCTAATTGTGTCTTTAGATCTTTAAGTTCTGCTGGTGCCATTCGGTACGGAGCTTTTGATTTTGGTTCACTACCTAGCACGATGTCAATGAAAAACTCAGTCTCTCGATGTGGTGGTAATCCAAATTCTGTTTAGAACACTTCTGTGAACTCTCTGGCCACCTCAATATCTGTCAAATCGATGGTTAGTTTTGATGGTACTTCAAGATGGTATAGTATTGCGTAACCACCATTCTGGATTATTTTGTTCACTCCCATGGCAGAGACAATCGGTCTATGGTTTGGGTCTCTTACCCCATGTAGTACCACCCTTCTTAATCCTGATTGGAAGAATTCTACCTTTCGATCCTTGCAATGAATAGTTGCATAGTGTTTGCTAAGCCAGTCCATTCCTAAAATGACATCAAAATCACTCATTGCAAGTATGATCAAGTCAGCATTCATCTCATGCCCTCCTAAGTTGATGTCAACTCCCGAAAGATATTGTCCCATTTTCGCAATTCCTCCTAATGGGGTAGATACTCGAAGCTCGTAACTCAACCTTTGCTTCGATCTTTTAAGTACTTGAGAAAATAATTCCGAAATAAATGAGTGTGACGATCCCGAATCGTATAACACTCGTGCTACATGTCCCTCTATCAGTCCGACACCTGTAGTTGTAGTTCTTAGTTAGCATTTTATGTACCCAGTTCCTATTCTAAATTCATGCTTGTCTAACCTTTACCCTTATCATGTTTCTTAGTTAGGGAAAACCTTTTAGTTATATATATATGTATGTATGTATATTTAATATGCATATATAACATGTTGCATGTACTTATTACTAATATATTATAATTATGAACTAATTGACCATATTTGATGATAAACCAATGCATACCTGTCACCACCTCATTTGAATTCTCCGTACTTTCATTGGTAACGGCAAAAGCCTTTGCCGTGACTTTCTTACGTTGTTCGTCATTAGTACGACCTGGGCAGTCCTTAAGTTGATGTCCCATGCCTCCACACTTGAAGCATGCTCCAGAAATCTTATAGCACACTCTCCCCGGATGATACCTGTGACACATCTGACATGTGTTACCACCAATCACTGTTGTTGGGGTGACTTTCTCGGTTGTTCTAGGTTTCTTACTCGGACCCTCCTCTAGCTGCCTTCTCTTATTTGACCCCTTCTTGAATACTTCATCCATAGTGTATGCGCATGTCACTGCCTTATGAAGTGTGTCAGGTTGGCTAACCATCACTTTGGTTTGAAGTCCATATTGAAGCCCTGAAATAAATTTGCGTACTCTTCCAGCTTCATTCGCACATAACGTAGTAAAGTGTCTCTCAAGATGGAAGAATTCCCCAGCATACTCTTTCACAGACATGTTGCCTTGTACCAAATCACAGAATTGGTCCTGAGCCTCTTCTTTCAAGTGTGGTGGGATGAATTGGGCCTCAAACTCCCCCTTGAACTCTAACCATGAAATCTGTTCTCCAACCTCAAATCGGAGCGCCTTAGTACTCCTCCACCATGCCTTTGCAAACTCTCGTAGCATATATGTCCCGAAGATCACTTTTCTCTTCTCCGGACATTCCAGTAGTTCAAAACTAGTCTCAATGGCATCAATCCAACTCTCCACCTCGTCGAGAGTTTCCTTTCCCGTAAAGATGGGAGGGTTTGTCTTGTTGAAATCTTGAAAGGATACCTCCCTACTTGGTCTTAGTGCTCTTGGTGTCGCTCTTGGTGTCCCCCTTCATCCTCCGGCCATCTACAATAATTCAAGAGTAGTCAGTCAAAAAATGCATACTTGGTCAAATTAGCCAACGATGTACCGAATATGGATATCCCGAGAACCACGTGGGTTCTTGGGTTTGGCTTTGATACCACTTTGTAACATCCTCTTACGATAAGAGAGATGTTAATAATATCAATCTGAACATTTAAACCATCAGGTGAAAACAAACAAACATGTTGTACTTTCCCTAATATCGAGAATCAACATAATAATATGTTAATAAAATAAAAGTTCAAAATTTGTGAATAAAGTCCAGAACATCATCATTTACTAGTAAAACTCTAGAACATTATTATAAATAATAAACAGGCACCAACGGAGTTCATAATATTCATCAGGATGAAGCACCACTACTCCTGATGTTAACTCTGCTCCACCCTCCTGTATCCATGCAATGTGGCTTCATCAACGTCCCCATCCTATAAATTTTATAACACGACACAACATAGCAAAGCAAAATGGGTGAGTCTCAACTGACTCAGTATGGAAATCTATACTTAAAATTCCACATAAGGAATAATATACCAGTATTCATTCTTATCACCTATAAACAACCATAAAAGTATCAATAACTGCAATTAAACAAACTATTTAACGACTATTTGTAGCCTAATTCTTGTCATATTGTTCATCTCATCATGAGATTCATGTCATATTGTTCATCTCATCATGAGATTCATGTCATATCATGTCATGTCATATCGTGTTTCTTATATCATTTTATAGACCTTCATAATATCATTCAACATCGTCATCCTTCGAACTTAACATCAAAACAGAATTTTTACCGATGAAAACATAAAATAAAAAGACCGAGAAAACTCCTACTCATGACTCCTTAATCCCTCATTCAATGTCAAATAAAATCCAAAAAAAAATATACTTCACTCCCCCTTCTCAAAACAGTACAAACTTACCATATTTTGGATTAAATCATCACATAATAATACTCCCGACAACTCTGGAATAATAAAAAAATAAACGAATCAAAATAAAAATCAAATCAGAATAAATGACAATACTCGAGAACAAACACAATCAATCTCAATCACAAGGATAAGATAATAACACTACGGAATCTTCGAAGAATTAGTTATGAAATCAATCATAAAAATATCTAAAATCTTTAAAATCATGACAACAACACCCACCTTCAAATCTCTGAAAATTTGATAGAATTAGATTAAATCCAGCAAATTTAATTCTAAATAAAATGCAACACCAAACAGTAGAAAGGATCCAACTCCAATATCTAAATATCATCTGATTTTTTATAGAAATGGTCATACTCTAATCCATCTATATATCAATCCATCCCATCTTCAATGGATATCTATGTATCACTTGTTCAACTATTTCATATAACACATAACCTAATCCTGTTTCTATTTCTATCTATCAATAGAATCATACTACTTAAACCCCAAAGATTTACAGAAAATCATAAGAACATATTCTAAACTCATACCATATTGATCAGCTCACAACCTCTGCACCAAGATCGAAATCTCCCCTTAAGATCGATTGGTTTCTTTCCTTTCCTTCTTTTCTTTTCTCTTCTCTTCTTTTCCTTCTCTTCTCTTCTTTTCCTTCTCACCCGTTCCTCTCCTCCTAGACCTCTACATCTTCCCATTATATAATAGTTTAATTAGGGCTCATGTCCCCACATCTTGATTTAATGGCTTGATTGGCCTTAGTGCATATTTAGCCCAACAAGACTCCTTTTAATTTTTTTTTATTTATTTTTTTACTTTAATTTCATGAGGGTTTTTACAGTAACGGCTAGGTCAGACGATCTTCCTTTTAAGTTTATTTATACTTGGACCAGGTTCAAACTCGCCCAACCGTCCTGGACCATCGTTCTTCCCCAATTCTTCAGCCTAAGGTTTCCTTGCTCCCCTTCTTTTATAAGTCTTAAATATCCTATGAGATTGTTGAATAGTCGACCATGTGTCTATCAACGAATCAAATATATAAGTTGAAAATCGAATATATATGACATACAAAGTTTTTAAGCAATTGGTCTTTCACCTTTCTATATATATTGATTCATTTTATTTATCTGATCATACATAACAACCTTCTACTATATATATATATATAAAGTTATATAAATATCATCTAATGAACATAATTCATACATACATAGAAATAGATATTATATGTATATATAAATACATATGAATTAATGCTATATTAATGCTATTAAAGATCTCCCTTGATTTTTGTGATTCAAAAGCAAGCCTTAGGGAACACATTGTCACTGATGATTGGGGAGAGAACATTTATGCAAGCAGACTGGGGTGTTTCAGATTCAGATTCAGATTCAGCTTCAGACGATAGCTTGAATAGGTTTGCTCCAGTGTATCTAAGATTGATGTTGCTCAAATGCACGTCTGCGCATGGTTCAGTTTCGCTGCATTTGAGATTAATAGCAAGTGGTGTTTCTGATGTTCCTTCGATGTTCTTGAACTTCATATCGATGATCTTCACCTTTGAATTAGTCTGTGCACATGCAACAATGTTAAAACATACGATAACATTACATACATATATATATATATTGGATATATACCTGTTGACCACAATTGTGGGTAGGGCAGTAGTGTTGATCAATGATGATGGGGTTGGAGACATCAACCATTTTGATGTTTTCAAAGGTAAAGTTTCTACATGTCATAGGGAACGAATGCTCCCATGTTTTGATTCTAACACCATTTGTTGTTTTGGTAATCTTGCAGTCCTTCACTAAAACATTGGAAACATCCTTGTCCGAAGAGTATTTTCCGAGACTACCGACGCTGATACCATGTCCTGGACCACATTCCACATCAGTGATGGTGATACCATTATTGGTTGGTCCGATGGAGATGCAATCATCACCGGTGCCGATTTGTGTTTGTGTTACTTCCACATTGGTAGAGAGAGCAATATGGATGCCATCAGTGTTTGGACTGTCTTCTGGAGCAATGATTTTCAATCTTCTGACTTTCATGTCAATGCAAGCCAAGATCATTATGTGAAACATCTTGCTGTTTTTTGATGTGATACCTTCAACTATGGAGTTGTTCATGAAGCTAAATTGGAGAGACTGCCATGGCATGGATGCAGGCATTATATTAAGATACCAAAAACCTTCATTCAGATTAATATATATAATAAAACTGATCAATTCAACTCACAGTGGGGAATGTCATTCCAGAACGATCGTTATGTCCCCATGTTGATTTTCCCATGCCATCAAATATACCGTGACCGCTCATCTTGAACTCGTCGATGTATGAAAACATGATCCAATTTTTTCTTGTGAATGCATTTGGACTTGTGGGAGCAATAACCGTCCCATCGACTTGGAAGGTAATTCTTCTTTTGCAAGGTCCTTTAAATTCATATGGACCAGCAAGAAACTCCCCTTCCGGAACTAAAACGGTTGAAGGTTCTTCAGATTCGCAAGCATCTTTCCAAGCATCTTCAAAAGCCTTCAATCAAATTCTAGACAGTGAGATCATGAAAATTATACCTTATAAATGCACACTTGTTAATTTTATAGGAATATTTGATATCCTCGGATATATATTGTTGATGATACCAGATCTCTTGGGATTTCGGTAGACGATCAATCACACTCATTTCTAGGGTAATTTGATCAGATAAAATGGCAAAAGGTTCTTATTACAGTGGTATGATTTACTATTTATAGAACATAATTAGGGTTGGGGAAGCCCTTATGGATCACATCTCCCCTACGGCGGCCTGGTTTCTTAACCTGATCTCTCCACAACCTAATTCTGGCGTTGGGGTACCATCAATCGTGAAAAAAATTAATCTACCTGGATGGAATCAGTTTTTCCGTCAGATAAGGCCCCATATCTTTTAACATTGAAGATACTTTGAGCGCTTGCAATCGGTACATTGACAAATGCAAAGAGCACAAACAAATGGGAGACGACAAAGAGGAGATCTGAAATCACACCCATTTTCCGATCCTTTTATTTTTCTTTTATTGTTGTGAGTTTGAATTATGTGGCTTGAGTATTCTTCATCATTTGGGTGCAATTTATATTGTCACCAAAACCATTTCAACCATCAATTGATTTCCCTTGAATTTCTCTAAACCAAAAGTAGAAATAGAACCATTTCTACATTGTTTGTGGTTCTTATTTTGACAAATTTCTTACCATCTTATTTTTAGGGATTATTTTAGGGCTGTACTGATTACTTTTGAAGTACTTCAAACTATAATAATTGAATTTGAATTTGAATTTCATGTTTGATTTAAAATGTTTTCAGGTAATTGTTAATATGAAGTATCTATTGTGGGTCATTGTTAATCTGAATGTAAATAGTACGTCAACAAATATGGACTCCGTAATACAAAATTAAACTAAACTGCATGACAACTGAATTGAAACTACAATATAACCATTAAACTATAGAGTATGACATCTGATACGATTTTTAAACTACGACAGAAAAAGAAATAGTACTACGTCTGACCTAAGAGGTAAACAACTACAGGTAAGTAAAACTACAGATTACAACATCAAAATTGTTTATAAACCTAACGATTATGTTAATTTTAGTGATAATCCACAACAAATATTTATTGTCAATTGAGGAAGTGTCATTCACTGATTATTTGCTAAATTTATAACATTGAAATTGATAGAAATGTAATTTGATAAATTTGGGGTCCTTATGTTAAGGAATGGACGAGGTAAATAATTTGGGGTCCTTCTGTCAAGTATGCAGTTGTGGTAGTGAAATTTCAAATAAAAACAGTGATAGGAAAATAAAATATTTCATTAGACATAAAGAGATGTGGAAATTAATACACGTCCATTGATAGATAACGACTACGGGAGACTACAATATATTACGTATTGAATGAAAGAAGAATAACTAAACCTTACAACTAAGTACTATATTGCAACGGAAAAGTAAAACAATAACATAATGTAGACGTCCTGCTAATATGGGATTCGGTGGGCATTTGTGATTCAACAGTCATAGACGAATCAGAATCGTAGGTATCATCTAAAGATTGCGTCGACCATTCATCATAGCTAAGGGACAACTCCGGTTGTGGTGGTTGGTAGTGAGGGACGACTTCTTCATCATCAGAAAGAATGATGTGTTCTTCATCATCAGAAAGAATGATGATAGAAGGATCAGCCATTTTCCGACGAGAAGAAAGAGGTAGATGAAATGAAACTTGAGGATAACGGAGGTAGGAAGACCATATTTATATAGAGGATGACGTGCATATTACAATGATTGAAGTAGTATGTCTGAGGTAGGAAGTGACGTACGGGCACCTTTTGACAGTGTCGGGAAGACATCCCCTACATAGGCCGGTCGTGGTGATTGACAAGCTAGCGGAAATCACTTCGACAATTAAAAAAAGTAACTAAATATAGAAGAACTAACCTTAGAGATGAATCGAGCTTGGAGAATGAAAAAAATGGATAGAAATGGATGGACTGGGAGTGAAAGGAAGTCATATGAGTGAGATATGGATGAAGATATATATGACACAACATTTTAGAAGGATGTTTGACATGTGGAATAGTGGACGTTTGATGTGTCGTACAACACATTAAATAACTTAGTCAAGTCGAGTATTAAATAGGAGACAAAAAAAATATTTTTATCGAGATTTATTTGAAAAAAAAGACATAACACTGTTTCAATTTAAGTTAAAAGTCAGTATTACACACAAAATAAAACAGTGTAACTCGTAATTAAAAAAAACACCTCGAGATCTGGATCTGGCGTCATACACTAGATATGTAGAACTACCGTGAAGAATGAAAGCCGTCAGATGTCAAACGGACGGTTATGATTGAAGATGGCGTATATATCGCAAATAACAATATTGTACCTGATAATTTCCTTATATATATATAACAATTAAACTCATCAAGGATGTCAGATTCAGCCTAAGATTTTCTCCCATCATTTTTAATAAAAGCGGTGGTTTTTTGCTGCATAAAGATTAAAATTTAAATAATACAAAATACAAATGATAATTTATAAAATAATAAAAGAACTTACTATTTTTTTGTTTTTGTAATATATCATTGTTAATGATCAAGATCAGGCTCATTCATTCCTTATTTTCCTTATATTAAACATGATTAATTAGTTTTTGATTAATTTAAATATAAATTTGTTATGATTACCAATTCATGACGCCGTTGTTTTGATCCTTTTGAACCAGCGTGATGTGTCAAATGATTCGATCGATTTGTGAAATTTATCTCAGAAATTTTCTAAAATTTTAAACAAATAATGAAAATTAACCTAGAGAATTTGTAATTTCAAATATATATATACATTCCTATCTTCTCTCAAATCTTGCTTATCTTATTTTATTTAAAAATTGAGGTTTGCTGATATAAGGTGGAAGGGTTTCAAGAATTTCAACTTCAGTCATATTTAAATTTCTGTCATATATTTTCAGCAACGAATTGTTGTTGTTCCTCCAAAGCTTATTCAACTTAGTATTGATATACGTTTGTGCGATTTTGCTTTTACTCAAGTCATACTTATCCTATATATAAAAACCATATGAGTTTTGAAAAATAATTAAACACATATATACATACATACATACATACATACATATATATATATTTACAGTAAGTATTTTCAACGCGTCTTTAAAGTTATGTGGATTTTAATGACGTCACTCAACGTCGTACGAAAATAGCGTATGGTCTTTTACTAAGTGGACCATCTATGTAGTCAATTTATTTGCTATTTCGTCTGTAGCTTTGGTTCGTATTGTTGAACATGACCAACCATTTCGTACCTGTTTCAGGATGGTTATGGGGGTAGTCTTTCGTGCATCTCGGATGTGGATGATACAACTAATTGAAAATTAATAATTAACTTTGTGGTGTATACGTACTATATATATTATAAGAAATATACTAACCACTTGAATTTGTGTCATCTAGTGAACGACGCGATGTAATCATAACATCGATGAAGATAAAAAAAACGTGCTAAACATAATCTGAGAAATTAAAATTAATTTCAAAAGAAAATAAGTTTAGTCAAATACATACCCAAACACCTGTATAAGAGATCTTAGTCTGACACAATAACCAAAAAATTTTTCTATTGTGATTTACAAATTTTATTATCATGCATAATATATCTTCAAAGTCTTCATGAGAAGAATTGTATTCGATTTTGAATGAATGTGTATTTCCACAATCATTCAACACCCTTGCTTCGTGTCTTAAGACTAAAATTTTACCAATTTCCATTTATTGAGGATTTCTCGTTTATATTTTATAACAGTCATTAATATGATGACCGTTTACTCCGTAACGAAAACAAACAAAAACACGACATGAATAATCTATATTTTTTTCTGAAAACTATGTTGAATCCGGTTAAGTCGCTCAAATCGTTCGACGATTGCAAGTAGTTGATTCATTTTTTTTACTCAAAATGAAAACATTTACAATCGTTATAATTCAAATATACATTTTTAAAATTTAATTACAATCGTCAATATCGACATCAAAAATATTTTTATTTGGTATTTTAAACACAACTTCAGTCAGATTTGAATGAATCTTGAATGTAGAAACATTATTGAGCTTGATTTACCAAAATAAATAGTTCTTTTCCAAATTTCTCTCGTGACGTGTTTACAAAAAATAGACCAAAATCATCGAGTTTTGTACCTAATTTGCAGAGATCGTACCAAAATTTATAGGAAAAAGTTGGTCGCTTGTGGGAAAAAAAATTTGGTCGCCACGTCAGTCGCAAGAAACCTCGTCACTAGTGATCTATAGGCGACCAACATATTGATCGTATTTTTTTTAAAGAGCCAGGCAACCAAACTGTTGGTCACTTTCATCTTAAAATTGGTCACAAAAGTTATCGCTTTATATTATATGCGACAAACTTCAAAGGTGACTCACATAGTTGATGGAAATTAAAAAAAAAATCAAATATAAACGACAAACGTCAAAGTTTTATTTCTTGTAGTTCGATATTCAATGGTGTCCACTACTGTCATATACCTTATGCGTCACTTTTCGATGACAACCTATCGTTCCAGACTTCCAATTGATCGCTAGTATTTTTGTCTTGTTTATTTTAAGTAATTGTTTAATTCAGCTTAGAAATTATAAACCTTTCATTTTGTTACCATAAATGATATTTTTTTATTAAAAGCACCATAAATGAAATATAAATGATCAAAACACATGATCTGAGAACTCATATTATTAATCGCCTTCAAAGATCTCAGAAGAAAAATGGATATGCATAAAAATCTTTTTTCTAAAACACTTTTTATGTTTATCTATTTGTTTGCATTTGCGGGTTTTCGTCATGTCGGTGCTGTGAGATACTTCGACGTGATCGACTATGGTGCCAAATTTGATGGCGTTAATGATTCCTCACATGTTTGTACACAAATAGTTTTTTTTTATATTGATGTTCATGATTTGTGACTAAGGTTACAAATTTTACCTAAAAGCTTAACTAGCCGAGCAAGTGCTTGAATTGCCGAGCTTGGCTCGATAAGCTTATGTATTTTCATTAAATATACATAAAGAAATTTTTGGTTGGCTAGATAAATTATTATAAAACATGAATTGGTTCAAGTTATCACTACTGTAAAATTTGAGATTATATAGCTTTTGGACTTAGGATTCAAGACGAGCTCATCATGCTTTGTAAAATAGGTTTTTTACCAAGTTTAGGTCCAGATTTCAAACCGAGCTTGTGCTTTGTAAAATAGGCTTCGAGTCGAGCTCGAATCCTAGCCTAATTAAAATCATAACGAACCCGAGCTTGGCTCTAACACCCAAATTAGGCTCGGTTTATTTGAACCCTCTACTTTTGGACAAGAATATCTTTATCTATAAATCAAGCAATGGAATATTGGGATTGATTAATATTTATTTTGTTTTATATATAGGCTTTTATGAACGCATGGAAAGATGCTTGTCAAAATGAAGGAATGGCTCAAGTTTCCGTTCCTTTGGAACGTATTTCACTGGTTCAATGTCTTTCTACGGACCATCCAAACGAAGGATTATCTTTGAAAATGAAGGAATAATTTTGGCTTCTAAAAATCTAACTGTGTACCCAAAGATGCATTGGATAGTCTTTGCAAGACTTGAGGGCTTCAAGCTAACCGGGCATGGGATATTTGACGCACAAGGCGCATCAGCTTGGGCACTCAATAATCGGACAGGCAGAACCTTCCCAACTTCAATCCAATTGAGCTATGTGAATGATTCGTTGGTAGAAAGTGTCGCTTTATTGAATAGTAAGAGGTGGGACCACTCTACTATTTGGCAGGAGTGGTGGGGCCACTTCACAGTTTGGCGGGAGTGGTGGGGGTAACTCGGTGTCTTGCGACGGAAGTGGTGCATGAGTAGCTCGTATAATGTTGAACCAGCCCTCTTGCTAGAAGTTGCGGCCTCAATGGCGGCGGCAACAACAACAACCTTTAGACTTTTGGTCAAAGGAGCCATGGTGACTAAATTAGTCAAATTCGATTCAACCATGTCGAGAGAAAAGTACAAATCTATGGTTTCATGACGAAACCGACGATTGCGCAAAGTGACTTGACGAAGTCTCCAAAAACCCAACCAAATTCGGCAATTACACTAGTCAAAATCGACGATTTGTGAACTAAGGTATTTTTGACAGAGCTTCGCACTCAGAGACCTTCGGTGATAGATAACTAATCGGTAATTCCGAGTTTTCCACAGATGGTGCCAGCTGATGAAGACTGAAATATCCCACCAGTACTCTCGGCGGTACGAGTGGTTATCTTCTTGTGTCGGAGGTTCTGGAATCCACAAAAACCACTCTATGTCAAGTCGATCTTCTGGAGAGAATCGGCGATTTAAGCTAGCAAATCGACCATTGCTCCGTGTTTAATTATCGCTCTGAAAATGTTGGAACTGATGCCTTAGATGTCCTCGAAAGGTCACCTTTTATAAGGCCTCGACGGGTGACATCTGCGATGGAGATCACGTCTGAGCCATTAAAGCAGTCAGGTTAGATGCAAGTAACTCCTCTGGAATCGACGATTTAGGGTGGAACCGACGATTACTGGGAGAAATTACCAAGTTTCCTGGACTTCGACGACCTTCTCCCAGAATCAGCGATTAACCTAACGCAATAGGCGATTTGAGGGGTTGACTTGGGTCTCGACAAAGACCTTTCATTCCGATTCCATGGGAGACTTCTAAGGGTCTAGTATAAAGCGAACGTAACCTTAGTTTCTGTTGATGGAAAGGATAGGAGTATAGTCACCAAAAGAGATGAAGATTCTAAGAAGCGAGCTTGAGAATACCAAGAAATAGGAGAAGAAAGTCATTGCAATGGAGGGTTTGATCGAGAATCCGAGAATGGAAATCTCTGAAACAAGGAAAAAAATAGAAATGGGAAAGTTTGTACAAAAGTAGACGGAGAGTAAAGATCTAGAGAAACATCGAGGAAGCTTTGCAATCATAAAGGATTGCAGTTGAATCACGCGATGTTAATCGCATCGACCAAGTTGATGGAGCTACGATCATCGTTAGAGATTGCAGAATTAGAGTTGATTAGCCTGAAATCCAAAGTAAAAGTATTAGAGATTGAACTCTCAAGACACGAAGCTGTTCAGGCGGATCCCGAGAACTGCAAAAAACAAACATGTTCGGAAATGGTGGAGATAGGGACGATGATCGAAGCATTGAAATCCGAGATACGGAAAGATCTTCAGCAAAAGCTGTTGAGCATTAATTTCAAGAAGAAAATATATGGAAACGACATGTGTGATGATTTAGGTTTCCAAGTGATGATTATCAAGGTACCTGGGTACATTCTGGATGATAATGGGCCTTCTCTATAGGAAATGGGCTCCTAGACCATGTAAGATATGACTACATCAAATTCGTTGTAACGGCTAGGTCAGACGATCTTCCTTTTAAGTTTATTTATACTTGGACCGGGTTCAAATTCGCCCAACCGTCCTGGACCATCGTTCTTCCCCAATTCTTCAGCCTAAGGTGACCATTCTCTTCTAAGTCTTAAATATCCTATGAGATTGTTGAATAGTCGATCGTGTGTCTATCAACGAATCAAATATATAAGTTGAAAATCGAATATGACATACAAAGTTTTTAAGCAATTGATCTTTCACCTTTCTATATATATTGATTCATTCTGTTTGTCTGATCATACATAACAACCTTCTACTATATATATATTATATATAGTTATATAAATATCATCTAATGAACATAATTCATACATACATAGATATAGATATTATATGTATATATAAATACATATGAATTAATGTTTTCCATCTTTGAAGAAAATGTTAATCTTTTTGCATCTTATTGTTGTTCTACCAAAAGAATGAATTCTCCCTTGATTTTTATGATTCAAAAGCAAGCCTTAGGGAACACATTGTCACTGATGATTGGGGAGAGAACATTTATGCAAGCAGACTGGGGTGTTTCAGATTCAGATTCAGATTCAGCTTCAGACGATAGCTTGAATAGGTTTGCTCCAGTGTATCTAAGATTGATGTTGCTCAAATGCACGTCTGCGCATGGTTCAGTTTCGCTGCATTTGAGATTAATAGCAAGTGGTGTTTCTGATGTTCCTTCGATGTTCTTGAACTTCATATCGATGATCTTCACCTTTGAATTAGTCTGTGCACATGCAACAATGTTAAAACATACGATAACATTACATACATATATATATATATATATATATTGGATATATACCTGTTGACCACAATTGTGGGTAGGGCAGTAGTGTTGATCAATGATGATGGGGTTGGAGACATCAACCATTTTGATGTTTTCAAAGGTAAAGTTTCTACATGTCATAGGGAACGAATGCTCCCATGTTTTGATTCTAACACCATTTGTTGTTTTGGTAATCTTGCAGTCCTTCACTAAAACATTGGAAACATCCTTGTCCGAAGAGTATTTTCCGAGACTACCGACGCTGATACCATGTCCTGGACCACATTCCACATCAGTGATGGTGATACCATTATTGGTTGGTCCGATGGAGATGCAATCATCACCGGTGCCGATTTGTGTTTGTGTTACTTCCACATTGGTAGAGAGAGCAATATGGATGCCATCAGTGTTTGGACTGTCTTCTGGAGCAATGATTTTCAATCTTCTGACTTTCATGTCAATGCAAGCCAAGATCATTATGTGAAACATCTTGCTGTTTTTTGATGTGATACCTTCAACTATGGAGTTGTTCATGAAGCTAAATTGGAGAGACTGCCATGGCATGGATGCAGGCATTATATTAAGATACCAAAAACCTTCATTCAGATTAATATATATAATAAAACTGATCAATTCAACTCACAGTGGGGAATGTCATTCCAGAACGATCGTTATGTCCCCATGTTGATTTTCCCATGCCATCAAATATACCGTGACCGCTCATCTTGAACTCGTCGATGTATGAAAACATGATCCAATTTTTTCTTGTGAATGCATTTGGACTTGTGGGAGCAATAACCGTCCCATCGACTTGGAAGGTAATTCTTCTTTTGCAAGGTCCTTTAAATTCATATGGACCAGCAAGAAACTCCCCTTCCGGAACTAAAACGGTTGAAGGTTCTTCAGATTCGCAAGCATCTTTCCAAGCATCTTCAAAAGCCTTCAATCAAATTCTAGACAGTGAGATCATGAAAATTATACCTTATAAATGCACACTTGTTAATTTTATAGGAATATTTGATATCCTCGGATATATATTGTTGATGATACCAGATCTCTTGGGATTTCGGTAGACGATCAATC